>OX451411.1:3212034-3559005 GCA_949629135.1 Eremobia ochroleuca | reverse complement strand
GGTTCCATCTGAACAGCCGACCACCATGAAATCGTCTGCTGGTCTCCATTTGATGGCCAGTACGGGGAACAGGTGGCGGGAGGCCAGGGTCACGCATTTACGTTCTGTGAGACCTGTGTAAAAAATTAGAACGTCAGTATTCGGAATTCTGGAGTCTTAAAATTTACGGGTCAAAATAAGTATATTTTTAGGGCATAAAATTGTGAGGCTGACGAATAAAGTGGTTTATATGCCTAAAACGGACAAAGAAAACATTCTTTATTTAGGCTAAAACGGGACCCTTTTACTAAGGGCGCGTATCCACAGAAGCGGAGTTGGGCGGAGCGGAGCGGAGACGTGTAGGAATCGTCCAATCACAGACGAGACGAGTGACGCGATGAGGATTTCAACCACTGTGATTAGTCGATTCCTGCACGTCTCTGCTCCGCTTCGCCCAGCTCCGCTTCTGTGAAAACGCACCCTGAGACTCCGCTGTCCGTCCGTCCGTCCTCCTGTCGCCAGCCTGTATCTCATGAACCGTGATAGTTAGACAGTTGAAATTTTCACAGATCATGTATTTCTGTTGCCGCTATAACAACAAATACTAAAAAACAGAATAAAATAAATATTTAAGGGGGCTCCCATACAACAAACGTGATTTTTTTATAGATAATGGTATGGAACCCTTCGTGTGCGAATCCGACTCGCACTTGGCCGGTTTTTCCTACCTACGCCATATTTTAAATTATCTGACAGACAAAACACGGGCTATATCGTAAGGACTAGCAAGCTTTTGCACTGGAGTTTCACTGGCAGACAGGATTTTTGAAAATTCATCCCCCAAAGCGATTTAATAGGGAATGGAAGTTTGCAATGACATGGATATTTACTTTGTAAAGTATCTTTTTTTTATTATTATTACTGTGAGTGTGAAGACTATGTGGGTCATTACTTTTCCCTGTTTTCCTTCTTAGTTAGTTTTAATCATGATCTGGCAGTTTGAGTCATTTATGCGGCCTACCCAAATGTCCTTTCATTGGTATTGTTCGTCGAATCGTAAGGCTCCTCAAGTTCAGAGTTGAGCTGCACGATTTTTGACAAACGCGTGCACTGACTGGACAGGTCCGCTCAATCTGTGTGGTTCTTTACTCAAAAGACCATTTCAGACACCAATCTACATGGTCTTCACATGATCTGACCAAGATTATGTCTGGACTTTAAAAGAGTCTGTGACCTCTGAGTTTGTTTCGGCCTTTCTTCTCAGAGTAGTCAGATAGGAAACGCTGACTTCCTCTAGTTTTCAAAAAATATGATTCACATTTAAAAGTGTTTGTACAAACCTACTTACAGAAAATAAATCATTTATCATTTCTGTATGAAAGTTCGTAATTTTCGGGCACACGACTTGTTTTTGTATGAAATTATCAACTCACAATGACCAATATTATTTTCATTATAAGAGTGTTTTCAGGTAATAGGAGATTTCCCTTTAACAAAAACCAAAACATTACACATTTTAACTTACTGAGTAATGTCACGCTGTGGTCGGAAGCGACGGAGCAGATGCATTTTTGAATTCGGGGCTGTAACAAAAAATTATATTGATAAATTCAGAATTTTTGCTGTACAAGTTTAACAACCACAAACTGAATAACAAAGTTCAAATTTCATTGCAACGAAATTTTAAGATCTTTTTATTACAATTGGTTATTCAAATAGCAACTTGGCCTATATGGGTCAAATTAAATTAGCTAGCGAAACTCAACAGACGTGATCGGTATCTAAACATGATAAAACAAAAAAGAAATTAATTTGATGTAGTGTAAGTTCAGTTGTTTTTGTGTTAACTTCACAGACGTGACGGGAATCGATATATCAACACGATTAAACAGATTTTATTAATTCACACATCAAGTAACAACAAGTCATGACATACGGTGCTGAAACGTGGACACTGACGGTCGGGCTGGTCCACAAATTCAAGGTCGCTCAGCGCGCTATGGAGCGAGCTATGCTCGGAGTTTCTTTGAAGGATAAAATCAGGAATCAAATTATCCGGAAAAGAACCGGAGTAACCGACATAGCTTGCAGAGTAAGCAAACTGAAGTGGCTGTGGGCTGGCCATGTCTGTCGAAGGGCCGATGGCCAGTGGAGCAGACGAGTCCTGGAGTGGAGACCCCGTATCGGCAAGCGTAGTGTGGGACGCCCCCCAGCTAGATGGACGGACGACCTAAAGAAGGTGGCTGGGGTGGACTGGATGCGGAAGGCGGAGGACAGGGTGTTGTGGCGCAGTCTGGGAGAGGCCTATGTCCAGCAGTGGACTGCGATAGGCTGAGTTGACATCAAGTAACAACACTACCAGCGGGCATTGACCCCAAAAAAATATCTAATCTAATTTTTTTTGTCGTGTTTAGACCCAAGATCACGTCTGCAGTTTCGCTAGCTAATTTAATTTGACCCAGTGTATATGAAAGGAATTTATCCCCCAAAGGGGGATTAAATTTTGTTTTAATAAAAGTTTATACTCACACTACAATTGTGGGGCGGTACAATCAACTGTGTAATTTCACCGGCGTGCACGCAGAATCTGTGCAGTAACGCACCGCTAAACAGATCCCAAAGACACACTGCGAAGTCTATGCCGCCCGATACTAAGTGGGATTTGTCGTATCTGTTGGGGATATAATTATAAGATTCGCTTGAATTAGGACTAAGAGGTAGGTAGAGATGTATAATACATAATTTCTTGGCAAGCTAAACCCGTGCGATTTACTTTTTAATTGATAAAGCATAATACACGATCCAAGATTTCTTGAATTATTGATTGAATTATTGACCTTGTATTAATTTGACTGTATGATATTTTGACATTTATAAGAACTAAATTTGACATATGTAAAATAATTTTGAATTTAATGCCACTATATGTGTAATTATTGTATACCAATTAGGCAGGACATATTGGAACTATAATTTATTGTTAAGACCTGTAACTAACCATATGCCCACGATAAAAATATTTTAAATTTTAAAGAAACGAATTGAAAGTGGCGACGCTGATCATTATGTCTCACTCGTACTATATAATGTGCGAAAGGGCCTTTGTAAGAAGAATAAGAAGATCCTTTGCTTGGCCGCCATTTTTAATTTGTTTCTTTAACTGTGTGGATTAATCAGGCTCAAATCCATCGGCTGCTACTATGTATTGAATGCAAGTGCGACTGCAAAGAAGAGTGTGGGGATCTGGTTTTGATCTTCAGCTCAAACAAAGTGTGATTGTGATTTTCCATTAGGAATTTTTCAATGGCATCTTGGAGTGTCTATATTTGTGCTCGGTTCAAATGACAAAAGGCTCACCCCCCAAACACAACATAACTGGCTAAATGTAGGTGTACTTCCTCGGTTGTTGTGTGTTGTCGAGTCTAGATAGTCATTAAAGTTAATTAAGTCGCATTTTGCTGAGCAACGACCTGCAGTGCGATTCTGTAACCATCTCACCGTGAAAACTTAGGTGAAGTGAGCGTGGAGTGAGCTGTCAGTGTCACCCCACTGATGCTAGGGATTGACCAAGAATACATTAATTAAATTTAAAAAATATTATTAAAACCTCGATTATGATTGTTAATGTTTGCTTGGTGCACTCGGCTTGCACTGACAGCTCACTCCACGCAAGTTTACACGGGGAGATTTTCACAGAATCGACCGGCTATTCTTGCACAGATACGACGCATGCAAGGAACATATATTTACTCTAGGGGAGGACGCACGGCTTAATTGTTCTTATTATTGTTGTTTTGTTTGTTACAAAAGTAGTTACTTTTCCAATCAGTTTTGACTGTCGTTGTTTTGTCGTCATCTGCCAGTGTCGCGGGCGCATCACGGATTAATTTGTATTCATGTATTGTCAACGTCAATTAACGTGTGTTGTCTTTGGTCCCTGGCCCTGATATCAAGCAATGGGCAAAATTTTCAACATTTTATATGCTTGAATACGAGGATTTTGACTACGTCGTATATGTATATTTTATGTCTTTTTTTTTTGTATGTGCAGAATAAACAATTTTTCTTTCGTTCTTCTTTCTAAAATAAAGCTGAGTATATACCTTTGGTGTACATGGTGTGGATACAGTAAGCAGTTGACACGACCGTTGTGGCCTAGCAGCAATTGATGCGGAGGCCAATCTGTGACAAGAATAAAAAAAATGTATTTAACATATTTTGTAAAAAAAAAAAAAAAACAATAAACATAATAAGATGTTTGTAATTTACAGGCATACGTGCTCTTGGTGTTTTTTTTTCTAAATAAAAAAGCCTTTTAATAGATTCCCTGGACGTATTTTCTTTTTTTTTTTTTCTCTAAAGATTTTAATTATTTTAACCTGATCGATCGAACCGTGCGGCTGTTATTACTGATGCAAATACTTTTTCGGGTTTACATGTTATTAACACGATAATTACCGTCAAGTTGCTGATGGTTGCCGTGTAACAGTTGCAGTTGCACGGTATGCGTTGCATTAACTATGACGATGGAGCCATCTTCCCTTCCGACCACCAAACGGTTAGCTGCTAGTAGATATATTGAAGCTGTTAGCTTTATTTCTGCAACAAATAGAATTGAGATTAATAAACTGTTCGTTATATAGAGGAACTCAAATTAGAACAAAATTGAAAAAAAAAAATACAAGGAAGAAATAGGTGAAAAAAAAAAATGTTTACATGTTAAACTAAAACACATTTTATTAAGTAATTTAGTGTACACAAAATCTGAAAACTGTTTAAAATTGTAAGTCCAAAAAATTATACATACAATAAAAATCACACAATATTTTAAAATTGGTAAGTAAGTCGCACATGAATTGGGTGGGTTTAGTTTTTTTTTTTTTTAGTTTTTTATTAGAGACTAGCGACCCGCCCCGGCTTCGCACGGGTGCAATAGAGAAATACTGATAATAATTTTAGAGCCATTATTTCTCGTAAAAAGTTAAGGATAAAAAATGGTTATTGTGGGTTATCCCTAAGAGATAGACATATACCATCGCGGACTTTTTTGTAGACCTTCTTAAGGTGTACAATACTGTAGTACATTATTTTGATCTATCTCAAAGGGTTCAGCCAGCGTTTACAATGAAGCGCAAAAAATGTGTTTATTTACGACATCACATTAGAAACCTCTAAAATTATCAGTGTTTCTCTACTATATTATGCATGTATTATACATATAAACCTTCCTCTTGAATCACTCTATCTATTAAAAAAACCCGCATCAAAATCCGTTGCGGAGTTTTAAAGATCTAAGCATATATAGGGACAGACAGACAGGGAAGCGACTTTGTTTTATACTATGTAGTGATACTGAGTTTTTTGGCTACTACAAAAATACCAATGATCGGATAAACTTCGTTCCAAAATATATCTGTAATTCTAATTATCTCTGAATCTCGTACAGTCAACCTCCTGTCATTGGTAAGTCTTAAGACCATCACTCATTATAACAGCGCGGCTCCGACACAGAAAATAACTTGTCATTCAAGTTAGGATTTTAAATCAAATGCATTAAAATAAATTTTACGATGTACTGTCATTGTAAAATTTATTTCACGCCGACCGCGCGCTTCAAGCGAGTAGCCCACTCCCGGTGAAGAAACGCCTGCAAGCGGTATGCATGCTGGCGCCTTGTCGACCGTGCGGGGAGCCCTCGCAGGTCACGCGCGGTCCTCGCACCGCTCGCACGGCTGTCTCCCCGTCACCCACAAATTATTCTCTTCTTCGTCGAGTGCATTAGCTATGATTGCCAGTTCGCGTAAAAGTGCTTCCTCATCGGGTGCATTCGCCAGTAATGTAACGTTACAGATTCGAGCATCAGTGAGGGAAGAAAATCGAGCATTACAGCGCGCACCTTGTAATGATACAAACCGAGTATTACATCAGTGAAGGAGGAGAACCGAGCATTACAATGCGCACCTTGTAATGTTACAATGTGTAATACCTTGATCCAACTTGTAATATTAATGCGCTCCACTTGCAATTAAATGTGTCCGGCGAGCCGCGGAGCGCTTCCCGCCCCACAATCAATGTTACATTACACGCGAATTCTTGTCAGTCAGGGAGGTAGTATTGTAATATAATGCTCAAAGAGGAATCTGTAACGTTACATTACAGGCAAATGCTGCTGGTGAGGGAGCACCTTAAAGTAAACTGAAACATAACGTAGAAACACGTGCTTCTCAAACGAGATCACTCACTAATGTTCGCAAACTGGTCTGTAAGCTGAAAAGTAGCCGTTGGCGCGTGGACGGTGAGCTACCAACTAGTAAACGGCGCGTGAACATCAAGGTGTCACCTCACAGGTGGCATGCGGCCGTTTTTAACCGACTTCAAAAAGAAGGAGGTTATCAAGTCGAATATTTATATATTTTTTTATGTATGTTCGGCT
This sequence comes from Eremobia ochroleuca, assembly GCA_949629135.1. Classification (NCBI taxonomy): domain Eukaryota; kingdom Metazoa; phylum Arthropoda; class Insecta; order Lepidoptera; family Noctuidae; genus Eremobia; species Eremobia ochroleuca. Next base: position 3,552,593 of record OX451411.1, on the reverse strand, counting down.
ATAACTCCGTCATATATGCACGGATTTGCAAAATTCTGTTTTTGTTCGATAGAGGTTTATTCCGAAATGGTCCCATTTAAATTTCGTAAAGATCTGGTGATGACTTTCTGAGACAGACAACGGAACTCTTCAATGAATACCAGTAAAACAACCGCGATTGCTGCTATCGCATATGTATGCATTGTTTACGCAATCAATCGCAATTCTCTCATTTTTTTAATTAAGAAGGTATGTCTCAGGGGTGGTCCCATATGAATTAAAATGTTATTAACTTTGCTTGGGTAGTTTTTGAGCTAGCTTCAATAATACGATTTTTTTCCACTTAGTTTGTATTGATGATGTTTTAATAACTTCCTGTCACTGATATTTACATAGCAAGTAGTGTTATATGAATTTGTGTGGGATAGGTATAACTAAAAAGTGAAAAATAAAAACTTTTTATAAAAAAAAAAACCGACTTCCAAAAAAACACTAAAAAGTGAAAAATTACTTACGGAAGTCGTTGTCAACGACACCGACTTCCAAAATTGTGTGTTTTTTTGGAAGTCGGTAGTTTTTTTTTTTATATATAAAAAAGTTTTGCTGACGGCGTGTTGACGACAAGCGGGGTGGATTTCTTCTAGAAGACGCCGGGCCGTTGCTGCGCTGGAGCAGTACGGTTACAATGAGCGATTACCTCAACCCTACAACGCATAGTGTCCCACATATGGGACAGACCGAAAAATGTCTTATATTTTAAAAATCGATCCAAGTAGCGTGATCTAGTGTTGACAAGATTAACTATTATGCATTTGAGTTTCGAATTTAGTACCATTATATTTTGGATAGATCTGAATAAACTTTTATTTATGTTTTCTTCAAATCGGTAGGTACTTTGAATACGATTAACGAGCGGCGTATAATAATCGGAAAAAATTGATAAAATTGAATTTTTCAGTTTCGAAATAATTAGTAGAGGTAAGTTCATGTTCATATTTGTCATTTTACGTGTAATCTTGTAATTTAATTATTACTACGTAGGTAACACAGATTAACATTATAATGCATGATCTGCCATGCACAAAAACATACGTTTTTATCGAGTTATGATTTTTCTAAATGTTTTTTCGAGAAATGGCATCATATTTGCAGGCTAATGTATTTTTTTAAGCCGATAGCAAAACTCATGCACTGTAGGGTTAAAGTTGCAAAAACCGCTACGACACAAAGAAGCGGTCAATATCAAACTGTTACTAAGGACACGGGCGTGGTAAACCGTACAATTTTATTGATAACATGAACTGCGGTCCAGAAAACCTTTGTTAATATTGTTATATCTAAATCTTGTATAAAGCCATATCCAAGGTCTGCTGGAAGATGTCTTTATAAACAAGCATTATCTTTATACTTACTACTCTGTACTCTTTTCTTTCTTCTTATTTTTCCTAAATGATAAAATAAAATAAAATAAATAAATAAATAATTTAAAATATGCAGTTAAAACCGGTAAACATGGTAAGCAAAAGTTGCCGAACATTGATTCAGCATTTCGATGCCGTGCCACTGTTTCAAGCAACATTAGATGCCGGTTACGAGAAACAATTTGAAGCAACTGATTCTCAAATTTTCTTCTCCAAATATCAACATAGTGTTTATTAAAATAAAGTCGAAAATAAATAACCATAACCGCGTACCTCTGGCCGCGTTGAAGCGAGTTGAACGGAAGTTTAATTATTTTCAACTTTATTTTAACAAGCGCAAGTTTGATATTTCTTTGCACCTCGCTAGATATGCGCCCTTATGCCGCCTGCCTTATACTTCGGCCGCCAGCGGTAACTTAAGAGTATTATTTCACTTTTGTTCGTTTGGTTGATGCGGCGTATGGCAAGACGCTGTTTGCGGCCGAAGACGTTTATGGAGAAACTCCACCATTAAAAATCCAAATATGGCTTCTATTCGTTCAGATAGAATTCAAACGGGAGCCTATAAATCATAACAGATATGACTACGAAACTAACCTTGTTCTTCCGGATGGTTCAACTGGTCCAATATACCGACGGGACTGGGGTTCATATCCTCCCACGCTATATCCAGGCTCGTCACCACAATCGGTGCGTGTGCTGAGGACAAAAATATTTAATAAGATTCCATTAAAAAAAAGATTTTGTTTTGCAGTATATCGTCTTTATTACTGTAGTATGGATGGTCGGAAATAAAAGACACTTATCAAATCCGAATTGAGTGTGATCATTCAGTAGCTTACTGTAAAGTATGGCTTCAATGCTTGGATTACCACAAATCAAATCAAATCAAATCAAAAGTCATTTATTCAAACTAGGCTGAGAATCAGCACTTTTCGAACGTCAAAATTACAAAAGACAGTCCCCGAAACGCCCGCCCTTGACAATAAGAATATGTACTATATTAGTCTAAGATTTGACAGGCCTGTTAGTCTAGTGGTCAGTGGCACTGACTGCTATACGCAAGGTCGTGGGTTCGATTCCCACCCAGGACAAATGTTTGTGTGATGAGAACGATCATTTGTTCTGTGTCTGAGTGTAATTTATCTATAATATGTATGTATTTAGAAATATATATGTATGTTTATCAGTTGTCTAGTACCCATAGCACAAGCTTTGCTTAGTTTGGGACTAGATGGCGTTGTGTGAAAGTTGTGGAATATTATTATTATTATTATTAAGATACGTAGAGGAATGACCTTCACCGATCGAGTAACCGGACGAAATGTGTTTTTTATGTAATAAAATATCCTAATGAAAGTAACGACGATGGGTTGCCTAATGAAAGTCTGTCAAGGATATTTTTAATTAATAATGTAACAGATAATCCTGATTATTGACAGGTTTTTCATAGGAAACCTTATACAATCGTATTCGCAAAAAAATAATCTTCATTTTGATTTATAATTTATTTGGTTACTCGATCGGTGAAGGTAACATTCACAAGAAAAAGGTAGGCAACTCTATGTTTGCATATTCTACAACGTGTAACGTTAAATGCGCAAAAACTGAAAATAGTTTGATCAGAATAACGAGCAGAGTTAATTGAACCACTTTTTAATATAGGTCACATTTTTCAAAAAATCTTCATCAAAAACGTTGCCGTGTCTATTTATTAATAGGTCAAGCAAGCCAATGTCAGCGCGGCGCAGCGGCCCGGTGACGACTCCTCCCTCGGTAGAGCGTCGTCGCAGACGCAAGAAACGCTCAGAATGGCCAGTAAAACTAAAACAGCACATAAAACCTTTACAATATTTTTAATGACTTATTTTCTCTCTGAAATAGTTCAATCGAATTAAAAATCAGTTCGGGTGTCTGAGGTTTTGCGCATTTAACGTTACACGTTGTATAGAGTTCATAGGTACTTTCGATTAGCGTTAAATTTTTTTGGTTACTCCATCGAGTCCGGTTTCTCGATCGGTGAAGGTTGTTCTTATAATGATCCTGTACTATATTTTTATTGTTGCCTGTACTCAGTACTTTTAAATATAAAGGTGAAGAGCGGGCGTTTTGAGGGACTGTCGTATGTAATTTTGACGTTCAAAAAGTGCTGATGTTCAGCCTAGTTTGAATAAATTACTTTTAATGTTGATTTTGAATAGGTGAAATAATGAAATCCAACTTATTAATAGTCCTCCTTATCGCCTCTGGTCACCCTCCAAACTTTCAGATTTAGCTTTGAGAATAACCTTTGTTCAGCACTCGACGTCCAGAGGCGAAAATTGACCCTAGAAACTGCCTTTTAGCTCTAGGATACCTATGATAATTTGAGGGGCTTGTGGCTAAGTAATAACAGCCGCACAGGTCGATCGATCAGGTTAAGCTACGCTTGGCACGGTTGGTCTGTGGATGGGTGACCATCCGCATATACCAAGACCCCCCGTGCCTCGGAAAGCACGTTAAGCCGTTGGTCCCGGCTGTCATTCGTGGATCTGTGACAGCCGTTACGGGTCGTCAGTTGCCCGAAAGTCTGACAACCAGTCTTGCCAAGGGGTATCGTATTACCCAGTAACTGGGTTGTGGATGTCAGATAGGCAGTCACTCCATGTAAAATACTGGTATTCAGCTGCATCCGGTTAGACTGGAAGCCGACCCCAACATAGTTGGGAAAAGGATGACTAGACATATGATGAGTATACATATGATACTTAATACCTTCATGTCTTTAGGTAACCACTCACTTGGCATGTGGTTCGGCGTTGGGTTTGCGGCGTCGTCTACGTTCCATACGGAGACTACGCCGGCTGAGTCGCCGCGTAGCATCAAGCGACGTTGTTTGCCGCCCACCGAGGTTATTACGAAACGCATGGCCGGCGGGCATGATAGCAGCTGTGAAGAAAAATATACAAATTGTAGTTAAGAACCCTCTTATATTTCGGTACGCAGTGCAATCTATGAGGTTGTCGTCTGCTTGACCAGGCTTGCCTGTAGATGCCTCAATATATTAAGGCCTCCAGCCAGGGCGAGCGCGCATGTCCGGCGCAGTGAAATATACAGTAGGTACTTACCTACTTTTATTTTATTTAGATATTAAAAAATCAAAGTGTCAATATTTTTTTTTTATTGATATTGTTTAAGTAAGTGATTATTGGAGACTATTTTGGTACAAATACCACGTGAAAATCATGTAGAAGTACGGAGATATTCAGACTTGTTTCCAGTAGAAAATTGAGTTAGGTCCAGACGATTTCTTTTTATTTATAAGGCATATAACAAAAATGTATCCTATTATTATAAAAGTATATGATATTTGTGATATGAGAAAAAATGTTTTGATGGATTATATTCCACAGAATCTGCAAATTAGAGCTCTCAAATCTGCTCACCATGAGTTTTTGCCTAAACATGCATCAGGAGAATGATTATTGCTAAATAAATAGATAAATAATAAAAAAAAATCACTTTATTATTATTGTTGAAGAACCTGACTGTCAACTGTACGTCAACTTTTCATTTTAAATGCGACCTTGCGCAAACACTCTCTTCATACCAATAATCCTACTCTATTACTGAAAGTAAGCGACGTAATCACGCAGTTTGTCCCACAAATCGGTTCCATACTGCTTTCTCCCGTCGACATTCCGGTTTTCTTGGAAGCTATTTGTATAACAAAATTAACGGAATTTTGTCAATTTATGCCCTACCCAAACAGCGTTGAAAAAAACACCTCTCAGCCTGGTTACAAAAATTGGACTATGATGCCACGGAGTAGCTACTCATAGATACCCTGATAAAAAATACGGGCCGAAAATAGGCCGTAAACAGGCCGAGGTAGTAAACAAAACACCGAAAACAGCTGTTTTCGGTCCCTGGTAAAAATACGGGCCGAAAATACGCCGAAAACAGGCCGAGGGAGTGAACAAAACACCGAAAACAGCTGTTTTCGGTTCCTGGTAAAAAATACGGGCCGAAAATAGGGCGAAAATAGGCCGAAAATAGGCCGAGGTAGTAAACAAAACAACGAAAACACGCCGACACGCCGAAAACAGGCCGAAAACAAGCCCACACCATTCAGCAGGGTAATTAAGTAACTCACTATCAGTAGCAATGGGTTTCATTTTGACAGTTGAACAACATTCATTGCGTTATTTACGTTGTTGAGCAGACACTTCTGTCGAACATATGGAGCAATGGATTAGCAATATGCTTCAAAATGATTCAAATTGAGAGGAATAGTGTGTTACGCAATTAGGGTGCAGCTATATACAGTGCCCACACGATATAAGAAGAAAAAGAAGGAGCCGCGAGAAGTTGGAGCCGCGTCACAACACGAACTTCAAGTCGTTCGTGGTGCGTGTTCCGACACATCATATAGAGAAGTTCCTCAAGAAAGAGTTCTGGCCGAAGGCTGTTGTGTATCGCCGGTTTCGTGGCCGGCTACATGACACCAGTCAGCGAAACACGACGCCGACACTTCGTGTGCAGTAGTATAAGTTTGTTATGTTGTATTTATTTATAGTATTTTTAAGTTATATTATTATAGTATTGTATGTATTCGTTTATAAGAATGTTTGTAGTAGTATGTATTGTTTTTTTCTATGGGCCTTAGTTGCCTGAAATAAAGGAATAAATAAATAAATCTACTGTACCTTATGATCAGGATGCGACAGTATCCCAAACAGTACTGGACTGTCATGATCCACTGTAGGACCATGGAAGCCTTTGTGATCCGGTACTGAGCTATAACATAACGAATATTTTGTTTAATACAGGAGTCTTAGTGACGATTAATTGATGAAGTTTCATATAAAAGGAACTTTTGCAGGAAGGGAGTCATAACAGCACACTTAAAATTTGACAAAAATGGTATTAGGTACAGTGAAGTTTAAAATATAAAGGGCATACCTATTGTCGCGCCATTTTGATTTTTTTTAAAATGGTGGCCACGAATGAATCCTATATAAATCAACAGCTGACATGAATACAAACGAAAAATATAGTAAGACTGAACCCGGTAAAGTGTCAGGTTTCAGAGATATTTACGTGCAATGTTGATCACGTGACATCCATACTTTTTGAACTTGCGTACACCTTGTTGCTTGTACATATGTTTGAAATAATCACTCTAAAAGTTTAAAGTGATCAAACATCAGATGATGATGTCAGCTATTGATTTATACAGCATGCTTTTTTTTATCGTCTCCAAATTTTTACAGGGTGTTCCACCCAGGAATATGAATAACTTTTACTATGGAACCAACTCTGAGATCACAAAAAAAAAACAGCTGTTTTATACATCTTGGTCAAGTAGGTATTGAACTTTTGTATTAAACAGCTGATTTTGTTTTCGTGATTTCAGAGTTGGTCCCATAGTGAAAGTTGTTCATATTCATTAGTAGAACAACCTGTAACAATTTGGTGCCTGAAAAAAAAACATCCAGTATAGGTATATTAACTACGTGGCCGCCATTTTGAAAAAACAAAAAAAAACTAAATGGCGGACAGGTAGGTAGGTACGCCACGGATCTTCGAAGCCCTTTATTATGCACTGCACTGCAAATATTTCGATGATGTAAGTAAGAACTTTTCTAATAATAAGAAGACCTGCGAAAATGTTGAATTCAATTTTATTTTCAAAAAAATTAATTTAAAATAATTTTCAAAAACATTAATTTAAAAATAATAGTTACGGTCGAAATAAATTGACCTAATACCATACGGGGACAGAAAGGAGTTACATTAAAAAAAAATAACACATCCATACAATTGAATTAAAACACAGTACAATAACCTGTACAGACGCCAGCATACCAAGCTACTCGAAACTGTCAAATTTTTCCAATCAACTTTGAACCCCATGCTTTAGCAATAAAGTTGAATATCTTTTAATTAAATATGACAGATTGTAGTAGCTTGATGTGCTGGCGTCTGTACATTAAAAATTAACCTTCAATTTTTTTTTTTACTTTACCAACCCTGTTTTGTAGTAACAATGATTGGCGTTTATTTTTATTTATAATAACGCCACACACCTCTAAATGGTAGGCAGAAACTACAAAACTATCCCTTGATTTCTGAAAAGCATACACATTTAAATCCATCGTCAAATAACATATCACCTTAAATGATTGAACATTGTTATTTTAGGTAACCAATCACAAAAGCTAACATGATATTTAACAGCAGATTTAGGGCAAGATTCACAGAACGCACTTTACTTTGCTAACAAGGAAGGTATCCCGACGTGTCACCTCCGATTTTTTTGTGGCTGATATATATTATTCTCTATCAAATTTTAAGAGAGACGCATTTTTTTTTTTTGCCAACGCGCCTTTTTTGTGGGTGAAATAGACCAAATGGATATATTAATATCCATTTTTCCAAAAGACCAAATGGATATTAATATATCCATTTGGTCTTTTGGAAAAATATTAACTAGAAGTATGTAAAACCCTCAAACTGCCCCGAAAGGTGGTAATGTTTAGGGGGCTATTTCACCCACAAAAAAGGCACGTTGGCAAAAAAAAAAATACATGTCTCTTAAAATTTGATGGAGAATAACATATATCAGCCACAAAAAAAATCGGAGGTGACACGTCGGGATACCTTCCTTGTAAGTTAAAGTAAGCGTCGAATGTGAATTGTGAATATGAACATTATTTGTATAGCATTAATGTTCATGTTCGCATAGAACGCATGCTCACATTGGCTTCGTGGATAGGGCCATCCACGAAGACGCGCCCCACTCTTATTTTTAATGCTTACAGTACAAGTGTGCAACATTTCTCTACTATTTTAGTTTTGTCAATACACAGTAATTACTTATTAGTGTGTAATTAGTGAGTATCGCCAAAACTAACGATTAGGAAGAGAGTGGGGCGTGTCTTCGTGGATGGCACGATCTGTAGAAGAGGTTCTCAACGTGGGCGATAAAGCCCCCTCGTGGGCGTTTGAAACTTTCAGGGGGGCTTTGGAAGACCCAGAGAAAATTACATTTTTTTTTTTTTTTTTTTTTTTTTTTTTTTTTTTTTTTTTTTTTTTTTTTTTTTTTTTTTGAGTCTTCATAAGTGTTCAGGAAGCGGTTGCGAGACTCTTAAGTTTTTTCAGGAGCTATAAGTACCTTGCCGGTGACTACGAATTTGCTAACTTGCTCGTTTACATCAGTCGAAACTTTACCGTAACGATAGCCGCTAACCACTTCCTGTTTTTTTATCTTTATTTGCATAAAATTTAACTACACTTATATGCCCATATACAAGGTGTAACTTAAATAACGCACAACCTCCCAAGGGGTCATTGTACTTATCATTATGAACAACTTTACCATGGGACCAATAATATATCTATATAATATAACAATAATATCCTAACTTAAAACTATATAATATCACACGTTTAAATATAATCGCGGCAATAGGTGTTTCAGTTCAGATTCGCGACAGACGGTAAGTAATAAAAAAATGGGATCTCTAGAAAAAAAAAATATATTCTCAAGGTGGGCAAAATAAAGTTGAGAACCTAAAAGCTTATACGAATATGGACATTATACATGTTCGTATGGAACGTTACTTAGTAAAGGAAAATAAAAGTGCGGTCTGTGAATCTTGCCCTAAAAAACTCTCCCCCACAGGCGCGGTATTAACGGTCAATAATATCGGATGAGTTATTGCGATATCTGTTTTCAGTACATTTTGTATTAGGAGAGCCACGAAGTTCACAGTACAGTACACAATGCTGCGATAGTAGTAGGACGCTTGCGATCCTCCGTCCTACGATGCTCCGCCATGAGTTCTTAGAACAATTTATATTAGGACGCATACGTGTTAGGGCTCTTCCCCACGGCAAGATACCATTTTTTACAGATATACATATTCACACAAGCATCCTGTTTGCAGTATCCGGTAAACAAGATGCTTGTGCGAATACATACAACGTGTAACGTTAAATGCGCAAAACATGAAAATAGTTTGATCAGAATAACGAGCAGAATTAATTGAACCACTTTTTAATATAGGTCACATTTTTCAAAAAGTCTTCATTAAAAACGTTGCCGTGACTATTTATTAATAGGTCAAGCAAGCCAATGTCAGCGCGGCGCAGCGGCCCGGTGACGACTCCTCCCGCGACAAAGCGTCGTCGCAGACGCAACAAACGATCAGACTAGCCAGGAAAACTAAAACAGCACATAAAACCTTTACAATTTTTTTAATGACTTATTTTCTCTCTGAAATAGGTCAATTTAATTAAAAATCAGTTGGGGTTTCTGAGGTTTTGCGCATTTAACGTTACACGTTGTATATTTACACACGTAGACTACTAAACGGGATCCTGCAAAAAACCGCACCTGCAAAATACGGGATCTTGCCGTGTGAAAGAGACCTAAGATCGTATGCGTCGCACACGTGTAGTGTGGGTGGGGGGCCTGTAGTGTAGATTCCAAGCACACGTTAGAAATATCGGACGGTAAAAACGCAACTGCGTGGCAAGGAATCGAGACGGATTATCGCAATAACGCATCCGATATTAACGACGGATAAAACGCGCATAGTGGGGAGTGCCTTTATGATCTACCTTTCAGAAAATCAGGGTTATTCTAGAAGCCAGACATACTTCTTTGCTTCGTACATTTTCAAACATCTTTTCATTCAAGCCGGTTGCGAGTACAACGCACCTAATTTTAATTACATTTTTGTATTAAATAAATACATACTTTTATAATAACACAGAACGATGGATATAATATGATAGTGCAACTGCAAATGAAAATAATACGCTCTAGTTTAGACTATTCAGATAAACAACCATTTTAGATTTAATTTAAATATTTTTTACAACAAAATATAACAGGGCTTACAGACAGGCTAAGGTATTGTCATACGGGAGACGATAACAATTTGATAAACATTTTTTTTTTTTTTTTTTCAAAACAAAATTAAAACACAGGTTTGTGTACTGCAGGCATTCGTCAAACGTTCGTATCCTATGTCAAATCAAATCATTTATTGCTTTGCAATAGTAGTAAAGTAGTACAGACGCCAGCACATCAAGCTACCCGAAACTGTCAAATTTTCCCAATCAACTTTGAACCTTACGCTGTAGCGATAAAGTTGAAAATCTATTAAAGAAATGTGACAGATTGTAGTAGCTTGATGTGCTGGCGTCTGTACATTCATCTTTATAATCTGCCCATCCCTACCCCCTGCTTTCGGCTATAGAGGGGCCCGTGGCTAAATAATAACAGCCGCACAGGTCGATCGATCAGGTTAAGCTACGCTTGCCGCGGTTGGCCTGTGGATGGGTGACCATCTTTACATACCGATACCCCTCCGTGGTTCGGAAAGCACGTTAAGCCATTGGTCCCGGCTGTCATTCGTGGATCTTTGACAGTGGTTACGGGTAGTCAGAAGCCCAAAAGTCTGACCAAGGGGTATCGTATTACCCAGTAACTGGGTTGTGGAGGTCAGATAGGCAGTCGCTCCATGTAAAATACGGGTATTCAGCTGCATCCGATTAGACTGGAAGCCGACCCCAACATACGTAGTTGGGAAAGGCTAGGCAGATGATAATGAATAGGGTCGGCTTCCAGTATTAGTACGGTACATTAAAATAGCCCATTACTGCATTTTGACTTTCGGTCTATAGTGGAACGAGTGGGAAATAAAAAGTTCCAATCGTCACCACTGGGGACGAACGAAACTTTTTTTCCCCACTCGTACCCAGTGGGGACACTGGGTACGAGTGGGAAAAAAAGTTTCGTTGACCCGGTGGGGACGACCGGGAATAAACCTTTGTGAACCAGGGCTCGGAAACCGGTTGAAATTCTTAACCGGTTACGGTCATTGACCCCAAACCGAAATCGATTTAGGTTAAGGTTTGCACTTTACCGGTTTTTACCGGTTTTTGCGGGAAACCGGTTTTTCATGAATTTTGGTTTTGAAAGTGAAAATTAACCGGTTAAACACCCCCCGCCCCCTAACTAAGCAAGTCGCAACATGAATCTACCCGCACCATTTAAGTTCTCCGGTTGTATTTGACGTGCTCAGATCAAACATTTTTTTTCCTAATGTTTTCTGGGGTACTAAATGTACTAATGTCACTATAACTTGTTGGAAGTGTTAAAAAAGTAGACGAAAAATATTTACGACTTACGGAATTAACCGGTTAATTTGGGTGTCAAAACCGTTTGTGCTTATGTAACCGGTAACCTTTGTCATTTGGGTTACATATGAACAGTTCACTTGTTTAACCGGTTAATGAGGGAACGATATATTTACCGGTATTTCATCGAAATTAACCGCTCTTTTTAAACCGGTTCAGAGCCCTGTTGTGAACAACTGAATCGGCACCATTGGCGAATAGAGAAAAGTTCACAAACTGCCTGAGGTAAATTGACGTAATTTTAGGAGGCAAGTTTTGAATCACGTCTAAACTTGTATGGAGTAGTGTGATTGATTTGACAGGTCTAAACTAAAATTTATCTTCTGTCCTTTTCATAATGAAATAGAAAGAAAAAGATGCACTGAACTTAAATTTCGTTTAGTTTGTTAACGAGGAAATCGGCACCATTATGAATATTATGATCCCGATTATGGATCTGTTTTTTACCCAAAGGGTGCACACCGGACCCTATTGCTAAGCCTCCGCTGTCCGTCCGTCCGTCCGTCCGTCCGTCCGTCTGTCTGACAGCGGGCTGTATCTCATGAACCGTAATAGGTAGACAGTAAAAATATTCACAGAGTGTTTATTTTTATTGCCGCTATAACAACAAATAATAAAAATAAAAATTAATTATTATTAACTTGTATTTTTTTTTTTGTGTTTGTGTTCTTTTTCTGCGTCCTGTTTCCCGCAAATAAATGTATTTTCTTTCTGTCTAAAATAAAATAAATACAAGAAACGTGTTTGTTTCGTCGATTTTTGCCTTCTGGCGCGGAAACCCTTATGTGTTGGCCGGTGTTTTAGTTTCCTCCAATATTTACCATAACTTCATCATTCTGATTTCATATTTTTCATTGATTTCCCTATCTTCACACTCAGCTTGAAAACTCACTCAGTTACGTATGTTTTTCCCAAAGCTTATACAGCGTGTAACGGAAGGGGGGTATCAACCCTGAAGGAGGTGAATGTGCTCATGAAACTCAACAACTTTCCCCAAAGAACATAGGTCGAAATATGAAAAAAAATTTGGCCCTCCCATAGTAAATCAATCAGCTGGTAGTCAGTTTTGTAAGGGAGGGCCAAATTTTTTTTTCATATTTCGACCTATGTTCTTTGGGGAAAGTTGTTGAGTTTCATGAGCACATTCACCTCCTTCAGGGTTGATACCCCCCTTCCGTTACACGCTGTATACAACTGACGCAGTTATGGCGCCATTTCGACACGAACGTTTGACGAATGCTTACACTGGACTAACACCAATGCTCGGTCAGTTTTTTTTTTTCTAAAAAGTTTATAACTGCTATCGCCACAATGAAAAAACTAACCACTATCTAAAAAAAAACGAAACAAGCCTTCAAAAAGTGCTAGCAACAAAATAACTCTATCTACATACAAAATACATATAAACAGACAAATATTGTGCTAACCTACTGATAGCCCGGCCTCGCAGTTTGCTATAAAAGAAATATTTATATCTTCAAATATTATCGTATAGTACATACAAGCTTTAGGGGATAGCTTACGGCAGTGGTCTCGAACGTCGTAGAGCGAGATCGGTAGAGTTGCCAGCTAAAATCGGTATATTTGAACCCAAAATCGGTAGGTATTTGACAAAAAAAAATACATTATTCAATCAACCGAAAAAATCTACCGACAAACAAATACAATATTCAATCAACCGAAAAAATCTACCGACAAACAAATACAATATTCAATCAACCGAAAAAATCTACCGACAAACAAATACAATATTCAATCAACCGAAAAAATGTACCGACAAACAAATACAATATTCAATCAACCGAAAAAATCTACCGAAAAATCGGTAGGTTCGAGACCACTGCCTTACGGTTAAAGCTAGCAGTGCCCTTTCGGCAGTTAGGATTTTTTATTTTTTAATGTGGACGGAATTTGTGGGTTATTCATAAACAATGTTTATACAAGTAATAACAGCCGCACGGTTCGATCGATCAGGTTAAGCTACGCTTGCCGCGGTTGGTCCGTTAATGGGTGACCATTTTTACATGTCGAGATCCCTCCGTACCTCGGAAAGCACGTCAAGCCGTTGACAGTAGTTACGGGTCGTCAGAAGCCCGAAAGTCTGACAACCAGTCTTACCAAGGGGTATCGTATTACCCAATAACTGGGTTGTGGAGGTCAGATAGGCAGTCGCTCCATGTAAAATCAGTATTTTACATGGATCAGTATTTTCCAACTATGTTGGGGTCGGCTTCCAGTCTGACCGGATGCAGCTGAATACCAGTGTACCTATTCAGCTGTATGTGGTCAGACTGGAAGACGACACCAACATAGTTGGGAAAAGGCTAGGCAGGTGATTGCGCTTATTTTTAATCGAGTTCTAAAAAAGAAGGTTCTCAGTTCTGTTCTAACAAAGTTTTTCTTTAAGTGAAATATAAATAAATAAATAAATTGTTTATTGGGTCTCAAACAGTTACATTTGCAGATGCGATGCCCCAGTAAGTAATTAATAATACTTGTGTTGGGGTTTTCTCGCTAAAATATATGAGTTCTTTTTTACCAAAAGATAAATAGCTATATATATATATATATATATATATATAAAAGTTAAAAACCATTTTTTAAAATAAATTAAAATGACTTATCTAACAGATAAACAAAATACTGTTCATTTTATAATTTATCTGATAGATACTGCTATTGCCTCTCCAGCACTATGACACCGTTTTATAGTTACTAAAATATTATATTATCCTGATAACCCTTTTTTATTCAGAGACAGATAAAATAAAATAAAACTTTTTAAAATATTTTACATTGTTTATGAAAAACCCTTTAAATTTCCAAATAAACATCTATAACATAGGCATATAGTGCTCCAATGAGAATCTAATGATGATAACACTTTAACCAATGACATGCCAATCGAAACTAAACGCTTATTGTAAGACAAACAAGGTCTATATTTGAACACACGCTTGAACGAGCTAGTTTTATATCTAATTTTGAACTGTAATAAAAAATAAATATTTAGCGAAATAGATTTTCTCGCCATGAAATTGTATTATGACCAGTGATCTTAATAGGCTGAGTATATTTACCTAAAGTTTAAAGAACAGAGACGGAAATCGGAGACCTCCTTGCGACTACATTTTTTTTAACGGTAAATTTGCTGTTTATTATTTTTGTTATTTTATTGCTGTTATTTGTTGTAGCTTAAATAAAAAATAAAAAACTCTAAAACTAGTTTCTAATATAATTCAATCATGATTCGAAAGCCACGTGGCGCCATCTATTATCATAATAACGTTATTGTTGTTTTCCTCGGGAACAGCACTTTTTTTCGGGGTGAAAGGTACCCTATTTCCGTTTCTGTACACCGTACAACGTATATGCAAAATTTCAGGATGATCGGTTCGGTGGTTTAGGCGTGAAAAGGTAACAAACAAACTTACTTTCGCATTTATATTATAAAATATTAGTTAGGAATCCATAAACACTTTCTCAGTCCTAGACTGAATTCTAAACAACGGCCCGGAATAGGTTTGCCCCCAATTACTACACTTAGAAATATCGACGTCTGAGCTCCAAAATGAGATAGCTTAACATTTCATTCAGCGTTTGGTTCAATATAGACCTCCGTTTTCATTTTTTATAGTATTAAATTTTGATTGATTCATTTAGTTGCAATCAATTCTTAAGATATTTGCAATCCCAAATGATATTAAGGTTTATTTTACAGAAATTATCTAAAATTAAACTATTACCGTCTCTTACATTAGATGCTTACAGAATCGCACGGCAGTTCATCTTTTTCTTTCTATTCCATTAAGAAAAGGAGAGAAAATAAATATTAGTTTAGTGCTGTCAATTTATTTAGCGCATGACGTAAATTGACGTATTTTTAGTAGACAATTTTTTGATCACGTCTAAACTTGTCTATGGAGCATCTTAATTTGACAGGACTTAAGAAAAAAAAAAAAAAAAAAAAAAAAAAAAAATTAGTTAACTAATATTTATCTTCTGTTCTTTTCTTAATGCATTAGAAAGAAAAAGATACGCTGAACTTAAATTTAGTTTAGTTTGTGAACAGGGGAATCGGCGCCAATGACTATTTATTTTTGTTTGAGATTGCAAATACTAACTTAGCTAGCGTTCGTATCAGTGTAAAACAATCCTTATAGCATCCTAGCCAATTCTGTCAATATCGTCTTCTCGCTTTAAAAGTGTATAATCTCAGAATTTAGTAATTTTAAATGTTTAACGATTAATAACCTTCCACCAACTTAAAACTAACCAAAGCGCCATCTAGCGGGGATCTGTCGAACTACGTTCTTTTTTCACTATTTAAGAGAAAATATTTGCGATGCTAAACATTTCTATATAGTTAACTCAATTTCGTATTTTATTTAGAGTTTGTACACTTTTAATGCGAATAGAACATATAAGTCATTCATTAAGAAGTTCTGAACTCAAATAAAAGTCTAATAGAATGGTTTAGTCAATGAAGCAGTTATGTTTTGTCAAAAAGTGAGATATGTAGTCAAGGAGTCAGTTAGACATTTACCCTTTTATTCGTAAACGTTGCTTGAAGATTTGAAAATTAACGACTGTTCAAGCTTATATTATTGACGTTTATTCTTCAAGCGGGCGCGCGGTCATTTGTAACGTCAGCGGTCGCGCGTAACCTAAAAGACCTATAGGATATTTCAGGGATTTAAAACACTAATTATTGAATAGTGTTTTTTTTTTTTGTATTTGTCACATTATCATTACGTCAGGACACAAAACAAAATTATAAAATCAAAATATCCTAATTTTCTTTGGATTTGTAAGCAATTTGGCATCATAAACTTTCTTATACCTCTAACTTTCGCGTGCTTGCGTGCTTTCGACGCCTGCGCCGCGACTAAAACAAATGCAATCTAAGCACTCCGGAGGGTGCGGGGAGGGAAGGTAAACAGTTTATTTCCTGTACAGTGAAACAATGACAGGATACTAGGGATGGGAAATACATACGACAAGAAATAATAATATTAAGAACGAAAATGTATCGAGTGCGGTCCATTCGACGCCGCGCGCCTGCATGAAGGTCTCTTAACATTATCAACGTTTATGAATAATCCCCTTTGTATAGAGTCGGCAAATAATTCAAGTTTAAAAAAGTGATACCGGTAATTGGCGAGGTAATATGTCAAATTGTATATAGTCAAGGGGTCTCTAAATAATTAGTCACAACAATTTTAATCAGTTTAAGCCTAGATAATGATTCCAAAAAATCTGGAAGAAAATTAGAATGAGCTATCAAGTAACTTAGTCAAGGAGTCGAGAGTCAGTTTGAAGTAGTCAAAGAGTCATCTCTAAATAAATTAGTTATCACATCTTCAGTTAAAATTAGCCACATGAAATTTATAGCGAATTGACTAATAACTTACTTGGCAGGCAGTCTATACAGATATCCTTTGCCTTCAGTAGAACAAACTAACACTCTATCCGGAGCGAGGAAGTCGCCCGACATCCAACGCTCACCAGATGGCGCTTGTATCGAACAGAGGACTGAGAAATCACCTGAAAAAGTTTATTTTGCGTTATTATTAAAATATAATAAATAAATAATAAAAATATTTAACTGAATGTAATAAGAATATTTATCTGATCAGGTTAAGTTATGCTTGCCGCGGTTGGTCCTTTGATGGGTGACCATCTTCACATACCAAGACCCCTCCGTGCCTCGGAAAGCACGTTAAGCCGTTGGTCCCGGCTGTCATTCATGGATCTTTGACAGTGTTTACGGGTCGTCAGTAGCCCGAAAGTCTGACAACCAGTCTTACCAAGTAGTATCGTATTACCCAGTAACTGGGTTGTGGAGGTCAGATAGGCAGCCGCTCCATGTAAAATACTGGTATTCAGCCACATCCGGTTAGACTGGAAGCCGACCCCAACGTAGTCGGGAAAAGGCGGGCAGATGATGACATAACTTACCCGCATCATAAATCTGACAGTACTTCGCACACACGATCAGCACAGTTCTCTGGTTGTAAGCGCAGCAGTTGAGGGAGAGCGCGTTCAGACAGCGGATCTGTTTCGATTCGTTCTCGTAGATCGGTTCCGATTGCTTGTTCTCGTGGCCTAGGAGGGACCAGACCTGCGAAGAAGAAAATTGTTTTTTTTTTTTAACCGACTTCACAAAGAAGGAGGTTAGCAATTCGGGTGTTTATATTATTATTATTTTTATGTATTTTCGGGCATAACTCCGTCATATATGGACGGATTTGCAAAATTGTTTTTTTGTTCGATAGAGGTTAATTCCGAAAAGGCCCCATTTAAATTTCGTAAAGATCTGGTGGTGAGTTTCGGAGACAGACAGCAGAACTCTTCAATAATTACCAGTAAAACATCCGCGATTGCTGCTATCGCATATGTATGCATTGTTTACGCAATCGCACAATAATAACATCACGTCTGTACCCTATAAACGCAGATGCAGCTTCTTGTCACTGATATTTACATAGCAAGTAGTGTTATATGAATTTGTTTGGGGTAGGTATAACTAAAAAATGAAAAATAAAAACTTTTTTATTTTATCCTATACTAGCTGACCCGGCGAACTTAGTACCGCCTAAATGTATAAGAAAATGAATTATCTTAATTTTTTGATATTTTTGTGAACTTATGCCATGTTTTAATGGTTATTCTGCTTTTCGGGGCGGAGAAAAATCCAACAAATTAAAGATCGTTCCTGCCGTTCATGAGCTATAAATGGAGTAAGTAATCCGACTTTATTGTTCTATTAATATATAGATAGATGACAATCACACTAATATTATAAAGGCGAAAGTTTGTGAGTGTGTGTGTGTTTGTTACTCCTTCACGCTCAAACAGCTGGACCAATTTTGATGAAATTTGGCACACAGATAGTTTATAACCAGGATTAACACATAGAATACTTTTATCCCGATATTTCTACGGGATCGAGACTTATGCGGGTGAAACCGCGGGGCGCAGCTAGTAGCCTATATACAACGTGTAACGGAAAGGGGGTATCAACCCTGAAGGAGGTGAATGTGCTCATGAAACTCAACAACTTTCCCCAAAGAACATAGGTCGAAATATGAAAAAAAATTTGGCCCTCCCTTACAAAACTGACTACCAGCTGATTGATTTACTATGGGAGGGCCAATTTTTTTTTCATATTTCGACCTATGTTCTTTGGGGAAAGTTGTTGAGTTTCATGAGCACATTCACCTCCTTCAGGGTTGATACCCCCTTTCCGTTACACGTTGTATAGCCTTCAAGTATTGGGCTATCAAATTCAAAAAGCATTTTTTCAAATCCGACTGGTAGTTTCAGAGATTAGCGCGTTCAAACAAACTAACAAACTCTTCAGCTTTATTGTTAGTGCAGATTTTTGCTTACCTTAACAGTCCCAGTAATAGATATAGCCAGAACAACATCATCTTTTCTTGAAGAAGGACGGAGGACCTGGAAAATTATAACACAAAATTATACCTGCCGTTGGAATCTGTAAAGATCTCACCGTGAAAGCTTGGGTGCAGTGAGCGTGGAGTGAGCTGTCACTCGCTAGGGATTAACACTATTAAGTGCTCACTTCACTTATGATTTCACGGTGAGATTTTTACAGAATCGACCGGCAGATTCATAATTTCACATCATTTTATTTATTTCATTACCAAGAGGTATCATGTTATATTTTTTTATACAACGTGTAACGTTAAATGCGCAAAACCTGAAAATAGTTTGATCAGAATAACGAGCCGAATTTATTGAACCACTTTTTAATATACATCACATTTTTAAAAAAAAATTCATTAAAAATGTAGCCCTGTCTATTTATTAATAGGTCAAGCAACCCAATGTCAGCGCGGCGCAGCGGCCCGGTGACGACTCCTCCCTCGATAAAGCATCGTCGCAGACGCAAGAAACGATCAGAATGGCCAGTAAAAATAAAACAGCACATAAAACCCTTAAAATTTTTTTAATGACTTGTTTTCTCTCTGAAATAGGTAAATTGAATTAAAAATCAGTTGGGGTGTCTGAGGTTTTGCGCATTTAACGTTACATGTTGTATATATTTTATTTGGGAAAATAAACGGTTACACATTACAATATCGCTAAGAACTTAAAACTAAAATGGTATTATAAATGTACAACCAACAACATTTTCCACATAATATAAAAAAGTTAAACTAAAATGAACATCGTGCGATGTAAAATTACATAGATTATGGATAAATGTTAACCTCTAATAATAATAAAACTAGACTGAAAGTTATACACACAAAAAAAAAAAATTAAAAAAAAAGTAAAAAGAGAAAGAATAGTAAACTATGATTTTAAATGGTTATGTACTTAATTCTGCTATGGTTTTAAGAGCAATACTTCGAAATTTCCCAGCCGAAAAAGCAAAGAACTCAATACCCTGGAAAATTTTATTGAACTGAGCGGTAAGACGTCGTAGGTGTGCTCGCGAGCCCGCGTTTGTCCGACAAGAGGTCAGCAAACAGCGGTCGCGCGCGCACACCCCGACATATAGTTGTTCTAGGTACTACATAACTTATTCTATTGCTTTTATCTATACAATCAAATATATGTTATCCAGTAACTGGGCTGTGGAGGTAGGAGAGTTATGCAGTCGCTCCATGTAAAATACTGGTATTTTAGATGCATCTGGCTAGACTGGAAGTGACCCCAACATACAAGTTGTAACTAAAATAACGCACAACCTCATAAGGGGTCATTGTACTCATTATTATGAACAACTTTTACTATGGGACCAAAACAGAAATCGCGAAAAAAAATCAGCTGTTCCCTACATTTTGACGAGTTATGCGAACATAAATGTAGGAAACAGCTGATTTTTTTCGCGATTTCAGGTTTGGTCCCATAGTAAAAGTTGTTCATAATAATGAGTACAATGACACCTTAAGAGGCTGTGCGTTAATTCTGGGACATGTTTTAGTTGGGAAAAGGCTAGAGAAATGATGGGTAATAAATTAAAACTCCCTTTTAGGAGCTACTCACATGTAATGCTGAAATCCAGTCTGGATTCATCTTAGAACTGAGTGAGAACAATATCTCTAGTGAAAACGGGTCCATGATCAGAATCTCTGCATAATAACCGTTGCAGAATAGACGGAGGTCTTCACTGTTGCACATGTGATATGCCTAAAAATAATACATTCATACATGAAATTAAAATTACATTATGATAAAACGATGTCACGATGTCTGTATTTTGATTTTATTTCTCTATCTAAAAAAATTATAGCTGTATTCCTGGTAAGGCTTGTAAAATATCATGAAATTTTTAATTTTGCCTGTAAAAATATCATGTGTAAATTAAACATATTTTTGGTGTACCTAATTGTTCTTTAATAGCAACAATATTGCTATCCTGTATTACTACAGGGTTATTTGTAAAACACCAACAACCTCTTCGAACATATGGAGCAATGGATTAGCAATATGCTTCAAAATTATTCAAAATGAGAGTAATAGTGTGTTACGCAATTAGAGTGCTGTTTAGCTTGAAATCAAAGCAATCTATTTTCCAAAACTGTATACAGGGTTATTTGTAAAATACCAACAACCTCTTAAGAGGTCATTGTACTCATCATTATGAAGAACTTATACTATGGGACCAAACCTGAAATCGCGAAAAAAAAAATCAGCTGTTCCCTACATTTTGACGACTCGTACGAACATAAATGTAGGGAACAGCTGATTTTTTTTCGCGATTTCAGGTTTGGTCCCATAGTATAAGTTGTTCATAATGATGAGTACAATGACCTCTTAAGAGGTTGTTGGTATTTTACAAATAACCCTGTATACAGTTTTGGAAAATAGATTGCTTTGATTTCAAGCTAAACAGCACTCTAATTGCGTAACACACTATTACTCTCATTTTGAATAATTTTGAAGCATATTGCTAATCCATTGCTCCATATGTTCGAAAAGTGTGTCTGCTCAACAACATAAATAACGCAATGAATGTTGTTGAACTGTCAAAATAAAACCCATTGCTACTGATAGTGTGTTACGCAATTACCCTGCTGGAAGTGCAATTGGCACTTTACCAAACAAAACGAAATATGCAATTTTAGTTATCCCTTAACCCGGCGGTACTCGCTAGGTGTTTACATGCACGAATACTCGCTACCGGGTAAAAAATACCACATGATTTAAATGACATTATCTTGGAAAATAAGTTAGCTTTACAGACTTTAATGGCGTATTTAGTTTATCAATACTAATGTCTAATAAATAAAAGAAAATTGAAAGTTTGAATTATTATTTATTTCAAATTATAGCTTATCTTAAAAAAGAACGCAAAATTAAAAACAAAAATTCTTCATAGTCTTAGAAAAATCAACAAAAAAATTTTTTTCTTAGGTATCACGTAAAATTGAGATCAAAAATTATAAATCGACAGTGCTAGTGTAGTTGTACTCTGTGGTATTTTTTACCCAGTAGCGAGTGCCGCCGGGTTAAATGCATGAAGAATTTGGTTCCCTCGGGAAAAATAGTATATGTGCTAGGAAAAAAAAACTACATGTATCGTTTTCGATGCAATATGCATTAGTGGTACAAATTATACGTCTAATTTCTCACTAAATATTGACTGTGTTGTGGAATACTGTGAAGCAGTCTTTGGACTCTCTTGCGACAATAGACAATGAAATTGGCAAAATTCCATAATGTCAGAACTGCCATGTGGCAAACCTCACTTTTTCGTTACATAAATAAGTGACGATATGAATGATCACTCACCGGGCTTTACAATTAAAAAAGAAAAAAATAATAAAAGCAGGAAGCGGTGGATAACGCATTGTATCGTTTTCGAAACTCTATGCATTTAAGGGTTAAATTCAAAATGAAGCCACAGGTTCTTGTTACCAATTTTTCCTACTACTACTTTTGGGTTTCGCAAAAGTTCTAAAGTCTCTCAAAATCTGACTGTCGGCGCATCACATATGCGCGTGATTAACCGAGGGGACGGCGCGGGGCGTCGGGGTACCGAACTCGGTACGCGACGGCCAAATCAAATCAAATCAAATGTCATTTATTCAAACTAGGCTGAGAATCAGCACTTTTCGAACGTCAAAATTACAAAAGACAGTCCCCCAAAACGCCCGCCGCTGGGTGCCCTCCACGCCACTGAGCTCACAGACGCGCTCCGCTACGAGCATTTCATTGTTTCCTAGTTGATATTGTTATTTATGGTATTATACATCTATTTTAATACAGTCCAATACTTTAATTACAAAATTCCGAATGAGCCCATTAAATTGGTCCTTCGAGCCGGATCAATTGAATAGGCTTAATCGGGACTGTGAGCTGAGTGGCGTGGAGGGCACGCAGCGGCCGTCGCGTACCGGGTTCGGGATCGGTTAATTACGCGCATATGTGATGCGCCGACACTGACCCTGTATAGTTAATGCCAAGAGCTTTTCAAAGATCTATGCATAATCGGCCTATAATGTTACGACTGCTGGGATACAGACACACGCGGGCCCAGTGCGGGTTGATAGATGTCACATGGCTTCGATTTTTTGGTTCTAGGACGTGACGGTTTCGTCACGATGTTTTCCTTCACTTCGCCTAGATCTTTGAAAAAGGTTGTTTCTAAAACAACTACTAACCTGTATATTAGTATGGACTTGTGACAATTTGACACTCTCCCTGCATTTGCCATCAACCAGATCCCATGTACACATCTCACCGGCTTCTGATGACGACACTATGAAGTTATTGTCCTGAAAATATAAACAAAATATGGATATTATAAGAATAAAATATTGAAATAAATGGATATAATACCAGTATGTACCAGGATTTTAATGAATTTTGGGAAAGGGCCTATTTTAGTGTTCACTGTGGGACTTATATAGGGGCCCGTGGCTAAAGAATAACAGTTGCACAGGTCGATCGATCAGGTTAAGCTACGCTTGCCGCGGCTGGTCTGTGGATGGGTGACCATCTTTACATACCGAGAATCCTCCGAGCCTCGGAAGACACGCTAAGCCGTTGGTCCCGGCTGTCATTCGTGGATCTTTGACAGTCGTTACCAGTAGTCAGAAGCCCGAAAGTCTGACAAGCAGTCTTACCAAGGGGTATCGTATTACCGAGTAACTGGGTTGTGGAGGTGAGATAGGCAGTCGCTCCATGTAAAATACTGGTCAAATACTAGCTGCATCCGGTTAGACTGTAAGCCGACCCCAACATAATTGGGGAAAGGCTAGGCAGGTGGTGTGGGACTTATACTGATTTTTTTTCAGGCTCCAAATGTTTTACTCATGAATATGAACAACTTTCACTATTGCACCAACTATGAAATCACGAAAACAAAATCAGCTGTTTAATACAAAAGTTCAATACCTACTTGACCAAAATGTATGAAACAGCTGATTTTTTTTCGTGATCTCAGAGTTGATTTCATAGTGAAATTTATTCATATTCATGGGTGGAACAGCCTGTAAAAATTTGAAGCCGGTAAGAAAAAGCATGCTGTATAGGCTCCAAGTGGCCCTTAGGCCCATTAGGACCCATTAGGACCCATTAGGGCATTTGTAAAAGATTTGCAAAAAGTGTGTGATTACCTATCACCACATAGTGTATGATTAAACTAAGCTAAGTTAAAGGGAGCTTATCCAGAAGTTATAAAACAGTCTATAGTAATAAAATGTCTGGAAAAATCCTAGTGGCTGCTTCATACATTTGACAAAATAATTTTCTAAGCAATCCCAAAAACCCACCTGAATAATCGAAGCCCTTGACAAACACGTTACTGGTGCAGTATGTCCAACAAGCAAACATCTCGGTGTCATCTTCAAATTATCCGGATCCACCTGCCATATGCAGATCTGGCCATCATAGCAGCCGGTGACTAGCGTCTTCTGGTCCCGGGACAGGTAGACGGAGGACACGCAGTGGGTTGGGGCGTGCTTGCCCCATAGCACTACGGGAACTATGAGGTTTGTGCCGGGCATGGCTGTGGAGAACAGAGGTTTATTTTAGCAATAAAAAAAAAATTGGCTAAGTAATAACAGCCGCACGGGTCGATCGAACAGGTTAAGCTACGCTTGCCGCGGTTGGTCCGTGGATGGGTGATCATCTTCACATACCAAGACCTCTGTGCCTCGGAAAGCACGTTAAGCCGTTGGTCCCGGCTGTCATACGTGGATCTTTGACAGTTGTTACGGGTCGTCAGTAGCCCGTAAGTCTGACAACCAGTCTTACCAAAGGGTATCGTATTACCCAATAACTGGGGTGTGGAGATCAGACAGGCAGTTTCTCCATGTAAAATTCAGGTATTCAGCTGCATCCGGTTAGACTGGAAGCCGACCCCAACATAGTTTGGAAAAGGCTTGGCAGATGATGATGGATGTTGGTTATCCGAAATAAAGTTTTTTTTTATTTTTTATTAATTATTTATTAGAGTCCTTTTTGATCAAAATCGAAATTCGAATGGATGGATTAGGTCATGAAAAAAGAGTCAGATTTGCATCTGAAATTAATTGGGTCATCTTCATAAAAATTGAACTTGATTGATGAAAAAGTTAACAAGGATAAACAGGACTACATCTTGCAGAGGAGCTTTGGAGTAGCTTAGATTTTGAGCAGTTGACTGCTATATTTGTGTACCTTTTAACCATAGTAAAACCAGGCTAAGGAAGCACTTCCCGCAATGGATGGCCGCCTCACAAAACAGGTTCTCCGTCTAACTAAACAAAAGCTGTGTACTGCTTTTCCCACCCGTACACAAAATACGCGCATTGACGTGGAGTTGTGGACACCAGCATGTATTACCTATTACCTAACCATAGTAAATTGGGTTAAGGTTACACAGGAGGACACCAAATAGTTGATACTATTAATTGATACTAAAGATGTAATACAGAATAGTAATAATAATCACTTGTATGATGTAACCATTTTAAATTTTTCCTCACTGTTGAACAAAAGGTACTTTGCCCAAATTAATGAAAAGAAAATTAAGTCTTAGTAAAATTACATAAGTAATAAAATTTATTCAAAAATATAAGGACTAATGTTAAATACAGTTTTTCTTAAACACACACACACATGTTACATGTTTTAACCTTATGAGTATCGCAGTTGGCAAAGGTTGTAAATAAAATTCCAGTGTACAGAATAAATGTCTATTCAGATGACCATGATTATTAAGCAGACTGACATTTCTTAATAAGCTAAACAGTACACAAGTTACTGTTACGGCGCTGGGAATACGACTGGGCGCTAAAGTATGTGCCCAGGGAACGTTGCATTTTGTATTGTTAGCATTATTGCTACCGGTAGTCCCTACATCACATGTCTCCCTCACTAAAAGGAGGCCTGTGTCCTAGCAATAAGAATGGTATAAGCTGATTATGCTTATACTGAACTGCAATAATTTTGTTCCTGTCAGTTATATATTATTGTAATGTAGGTATTACATTAATATAATTAATTACAGACATATTAATTAATTGAATTAACCTAATTTATTGTAATACTGATTACAGATTAAACCTTGTGATATCTGCTCCTTTCTAATTACTTT
The DNA here is from genome assembly GCA_949629135.1 of Eremobia ochroleuca. NCBI lineage: Eukaryota > Metazoa > Arthropoda > Insecta > Lepidoptera > Noctuidae > Eremobia > Eremobia ochroleuca. Next base: position 3,526,433 of record OX451411.1, on the reverse strand, counting down.
TATCAGGCAAAAGCATAGACTGAAAGAACTTGAAATGTCATGTAAGTAGAGGAGAAATCTAGGAAAATACTGTCTCACAGATGTAATAAATGAGAAAACTAATATAACAGAAACTGAATTATCTAGTAAAAACTGAGTATAAATAAGAGATTTCAGTAATATCGATGTTTAAAAGCAATTTACAATCAGAGACAGCACTCAAGAAGATAAATAATAAACATTTTTTTTCCATTCAATATGACATTTATAGGAGATTCTTATTGGACACAATCATGTGACAAAACAGTTTTTACATAGATATGTTAGGTAACAGCATAAATAGCACACAAATGTACCGCGAAGATGTTTTGTTAGCATAATAATATGATAAGACATAGCTTTCGAGGATCATCTGCCTCTAACCCAAGGACAAATCAATTTATTACCTGCCTAGTACTCTTAGGAACCAATAAAAAGGTTTTAACAGCTTCTGCACTGCTAAACGTACATGGAGGCTACCAAAATTTGCACTGAACTGCACTTATTCAATTTTAATTTAATAAAAACACGATTACTGCGACAAAAATCAATCGTCCCTGCTGTCACTCCTTTGACAGCTAGCTGATTTCACTTGACGTTGACGTTGAAAGCTATTACCGTAATGTTGGCGAAGTTGACATCTTACATTGTCCTGTTACACGAAATGAAAATAACCATTTACGATAAATAAATGAATTATTACATTTTGCTTTTTTTATTCAGTTTATGGGTCCTGCGTAGCTGATAACCAAAGGAAAGAATAGATTACAACCATTGAACAGTATGTGGTAAGTATTATTTAACCATTTCCATTATTCTATACTACGATTATATTGTTTCAGTTTCTGTGCAATACCTGTCCACATTAATTGCTTGTATCCATCGATTTAAATCTCTGCTTGTAGTTCAATTAATCCTCAGTTTCTCACGTACCTTTAAATGCCGTTAATAATGTCCACAATCTAGATGACTAGCATAACCGACAAAGGAGGTCTGCACGCAGTACATACAAAAAAGGCACGTAATTAATTTTGAAACTCGAACAATATTTTATCTACAATGACAGTTTTCGTTGCTGAGTGCAATGCTGATATTTTATTTACATTTTAAATACAACAAAATAAACAGAAACAATGGCGGATAAAGGGAAATCAACTCGCTCGAAGCAGAACGTAAAAGAAGACAAAGTTGTAGATTTAGCCGCTAAAATCGACGAAACTGATGAGATGAAACTCAAAATGCTGGCTGCTTTAGACAAACCTGAGCCTGGTGATAGTTTGTACCCACCTGAACTGAATGCTCATTTGATTGAACAACTTAGAGTGTGTGAAATTACGTTTAACTTGTTTATAGATAGAGTTTACTTACAAGAAACATACAGATGTATGTTTCTTGTAAGTAAACCAACACGCACGGGGCCCGCGTGGTGGTTTACGGCCCACTCCCTTTCACCGAAAGTAGACCTATGTATTTCCCAGCAGTGAGTGATTATAGTCTGATTATGCTTACGCTTACTAACAAGTTCCTATACATACTTATAAGATTCGTCCGATACAACAAGTAGTTCACAGGAATACTAGGCTAAAGGGCAAAGGCTGCAGGCTTTGGCTTTCGATCAGGCGAGATTTTCAATCACAACCTAAATTGCTTCATATGTTTGAACCCATTGCTTCATATGTTTGAAAAAAATGTCTGCTCAACAACGTAAATAACGCAATGAATGTTGTTGAACTGTCAAAATAAAAGCCATTGCTACTGATAATGTGTTATACAGTTACCCCGCAGGCCCACCAAGCAATAAAAAAGGGCAACAAAGCGAATAAAGATGAATAGGGAGAGAATAAATATCCAAATCCATCATCATCATCCATTTTATTCTATTTTTTGAGCTTTAAAACAGGGCTAAATAATTTAGTTAGATTGTGTAACCATAGATATAACTTACTTAACATTAATTATTTTATATATTATGTCAATTTCAGGTAATGACCTGTGACAATAATGAACTACGCAAATGTGTGTTCTTAAAAGACCAAAATGCGAAAGAATTAAACAAGACTATAGCCGATCTAAACCAACGAATACGTGACATCATTTCCGGTACTGGCCCCGCCATATCTTCAAAATCCGCTGGCATTATCAGCGCAAAGATAACTGACCTCTGCAAACAAAACCGCCACTTGGTCGCTGAAATAGAAAGCTATAAGACAAAGAATGCAGCTTTAGAACGAAAACTGATGCAGCTCGAAATCCTGAACAAAGAACATGAAAAACTAGACATATGCTTGTGTAAAGACGAACCGACAGACGCGAGCCCTGATGAGCTAAAAGAGCTCAACAATAAACTGTCCTCAGTAAACAAAAAGCTTTACGACAGTAAGAATAGGAATTTGGAGCTAAAAAACGAAATACTGATAGCTACGAAAATCCTTCAGATGGAATTAGGGGATAAGTTTACAAGTATCAAAGAGTTGCAGAATGATGTGCTGGGTTGGAAAGGCAGGGCGCAGCAGATCGTGTTGCTGCAGGCCAAAGTTAGTGACCTTGAGAACAAATTGAATGGGAAGCCGAAGTCAGATGGCCAGTTAGCTGATGTCAAGAGGAAGGATCAAAGTCAGGTATGGTAAACCTTGCTCTTCAGCCTTGGCTCTGCAGCAGAGCCTAGGCCTAATTTCGCTCCTTCCGCTTATTAATCTCCTTACACTACTCTAAGAGTCGAGTTCATCCCATCACCCAATTTTGAGCCAGCCGCTCTGTCGTTCGTTGAAAACAGGTGATGAAATAATAAACAGAACACTTTGCTAAAAGTTGTGCTGTTTTCACAGATTATTCGCGAGATTGAACAAAAAAGAAAGAAGGAAGTGGAGCAGGCTATGAAGGAGATGGAAGGTCTGAAAGAAGAAAATCATGATTTAAAGAGAAAGCTAGAAGGTTCTAGATGCAGGATTAGAAATTTGGAATGCGACGCGACTACTGTTAGACAGAAGATGCAGACTTTCGTTGAGAAGAGCAGCCATGATGACTTGTTGATTAATGAACAGAGGGTGAGAACAATTTTCTTAAAATTCTGGCCTATTTCACAACTTAAATTAACTCGCGGGGTAATTGCGGAACACACTATCAGTACATAGCAATGGCTTTCATTTTGACAGTTCAACGACATTCAATGCGATATTTACGTTGTTGAGCAAATATTTTTTTCGAACATACGTAGCAGTGGATTAGCAATATCCTTCAAAATTATTCAGATTGTGATTGTGTTACTCAATGAGGGTGCCGTTTGTTTTCTTAGTAATGTCAAATTAAAAGTCATCAATTTTTAGTTTGCTTCAAACCGAAAATTGCAGTTTTCTTGCCAGAAAGTTGGTGTGTAGGTAATTTAATTTTACGTTAATCTACTTGCAGAATCAAATCAAAACTTCAGAGCTTTACTATCAGGAGATCCTTAAAGAGAACACAGCTAAAATGAATAAGATGAACATTGAAATCGGTGAATACCAAAAACTAACAAACAATACTGCTGCCAAAATAGACGCCCTAAGAAAACAGGCCACTGAGAAGGCAGCCAAAATTGAAGAACTAAGGGCCCAACTCTTGAGATACGAGGAATGTTCTCTTCAAAGCATATTCTTCACTCCAATGAAGACAGCTACAGACAATGAAATAAAAAAGCTGTCCGAACTAGTAGTGATCTTAAATTCAAGGTTAGACGCTGAAAGACGCAAATGGGACGAGTTAGAAACCAGCAACAGGAAAATTAAAGAAAGGAAAAGGCGTTTGGAGCGAAAAATTGCCAGTTTAGAAGATGAAATAAGATCGCTGCGAGGTTCCAGAAAAGGTTCGAGGATGTCAAAGACTTCAATCGTAAAAGAGCATAATTTTGACTTGAATAATGGATCTTCGGTAGTTGTCAAAAAGTCTTCTACTGAAGGTAGCGGTAATAAGCCTAGTGATTCTGGAACAGGTTCTGATTCTCAACCTGGCGATGAACTTGCTTTAGATGATTTGAAATACAGACTAGAGTTGACTGAAGAGAAACTAAAAATTCTAGAGGATAAACTTAAGATGATGGAAGAAGAAAAACAGTACGATTACAAGCATTTGACTGAGATGATACAAACGTCAAAACAGTTATTCAATGAAGCGCTGGCGGTGCTTCAAAGAGAGAAATGCCTATGTTCATAGTTATTTTTTTACGATATTTATTTTCTTTTGTTATAATTACATGGTCGGAATACGTGCATTTTTAATAGTAATATTAACGCGCTAAAGCAATCTTGGCAACTTCTTGGATAGCCCAACTAATTAGAAACTATTTACCTAATAGGGTAGTTGTTTGATTTCATACTTTTAAATTACTATGCGGCAACATTTTTACTGGTTTTTACTGGTAGAAATATTTTGTAACGTTGGCTACCCCAACCGCCGCCATTTGTCATTTTTTTGGCATGCGCGTACGGAGATGCTACGAAAATCGTGCTCTTGAGTGTTTTCTTACAATACCGAGTTTTAAACTTTGTTTGTGAATCGTGAAAACCCGTGTTGCTCTGTGAAATATCAGTGCTTTATTATATTTATTGTGTTTTTGTGTTAAAAACATTCATCATGAATAAAACTTGCGCAAGGTGTGAGAAAACAGTTTATCCGACTGAGGAATTGAAATGTTTGGACAAGGTAATTTTCACTTGTATTCCTTTTAAAACCTATTACGAACCGGTTAAGTTTTTTTATTGCATATTTTTACGAGAATTGCGATAGAAATGCCGATTTGAAAGCTGGTCATTGAATGTAATTTTCGGTGTTCTAAATTCAACGGACTAACTTTTTTCGTAACTATTGTCGTGTGCCGGGCACATCAATTCATACAGCCGGACGCGTGACTCATTAAATTATATAAATTGCTGCTGATATCATTGTGAGCTCTTATAATACCGCATCTGTACTTGCATCGACCTTTTTACCTAATTAGAGTCGTCTTAGGCAATACGCGACCTTGTGTCACATTATTGTATCGATTGTATTCAAATGATATCTCTTGGAAGAATGGATTTAATTCTTTAGCCAATTAGTTGAATGAGATGAGAATAATAATAATAAAATTGGCGACCACAATACTGCGAATTGTTTACATACTCTATTTTAATTTTATCTTTGACTAGCGACCCGCCCCGGCTTCGCACGGGTGCAATGCTGATCACTATCACTACATAGTATAAAACAAAGTCGCTTCCCGCTGTCTGTCTGTCTCTATGTATGCTTAGAACTTTAAAAATAAGCAACGGATTTTGATGCGGTTTTGTTTAGTAGATAGAGTGATTCAAGAGGAAGGTTTATATGCATATAATACATGCATAATATAGTAGAGAAACACTGATAATTTTAGAGCCATTATTTCTCTTAAAAAGTATAGGATAAAAATGGTTATTGTGGGTTATCCCTAATAGATACACATATGCCATCGCGGACTTTTTTGTAGACCTTTGTAAGGTTTACAATACTGTAGTACATTATTTTGATCTATCTCGTAGGGTTAAGCCAGCGTTTGCAATGTAAGCGCAAAAAAATGTGTTTATTTACGACATCCCATTAGAAACCTCTAAAATGATCAGTGTTTTTCTACTATATTATACATGAATTATACATATAAACCTTCCTCTTGAATTACTCTATCTATTAAAAAAAACCGCATCAAAATCCGTTGCGTAGTTTTAAAGATTTAAGCATACATAGGGACAGACAGCGGGAAGCGACTTTGTTTTATACTATGTAGTGATATCACTTGCCTAATACTTAATCTTTGAAGATAAGAACCGAAATGATGTACTTTAGTCTCTTAGATTAGATTACAAATCTTTTGAATGCCATGAAAAGTGATTTTTACAGAGTACAAAAGTTTTTTACAAACTCAAAAGTAAGTTTTAGCCTACAAATCCTAAATCTACAAAATCAATCATAACGAATATTACAAGAAGCGTTGAAAACAAGTTTTGCAATCTAAATTACATTGCTTTCCTTTATTTATTTTTATAACAATTGTTTGCTGCACTTACAGTAAACATCAAAGCGCCCAGCAAGCCAACAACATAACATTTAACCCTACAGAGCATGATTTTTCTTATCGGCTTAAAAAAAATACATTGGCCTGCAAGTATTGTGCCATTTCTCGAAAAAATATTTAGAAAAATCATAACTGAATAGAAACATGTTTTTGTGTATGGCCCACATATGACGCATCATGCATTATAATGTGAATCTGTGTTACATATTATCAATGAAATTACAAGATAACATGTAAAATGACAAATATGAACATGAACTTACCTTTAAAATTATTTCGACACTGAAATCTCAATTTTATCATTTTTATGGGATTATTATATGCCACTCGTTAATCGTATTCAAACTACACACCTACCGATTTGAAGAAAACATAAATAAATGTTTATTCAAATCTATCCAAAATATCTGGTACTAAATTCGAAACTCAAATACATATTTAATAGTTAATTTTGTCAACACTAGATCACGCTACTTGGATGGATTTTTAAAATGTAAGACATTTTTCAGTATGTTCCATATGTGGGACACTATGCGCTGTAGGGTTAACTAAAAAACTTCATACAAACATTAACCCGGCGTCATTGAGGTTGGGTCAAAATTACCTGGCTGGCTTAAAACTTCTAATATTTTTTAAAGTACGCGCGCGACAATTGCCGTTCTGTGCAGTAGCTGGAGCCAATATTGTACATTTTTTTTTTTTTTTTGTAATTTTTGAGAGTTAATTTAGAAGTTGATTGAAATCAATTAAACGTTTCTGAATCATTATTTTTCTGTTTCATTATCAAAACCAGAATACCTTTATACTGAGATAATGACACAGTTTACGAATATACTTAAAAATTATGGAAATACCATGTATTAAGTATATGGGTAATATTGACCCACCTCAACGTCCATGTAACTATTTCCTACCACAATGATGCCGGGTTACACATAGATTTACTGTTATAAATAAATATGTCAACTTCTGGCTCCTCAGTAATCAGAGCGTTCAACAGATTGTTTGCCTGGGTTGTGCTGGTGGTATTTTCATCTACAAACATAGACAATGAATGTCTGTTGTTTATGCTGCAACATTCATTAGGGGTGCATGACAAACCTGTTTGGAACACCTTGTACTGTTTTGAATACGTATATTTTCATCGAGAACAATATTTTGCATAAATTTTGTCACTTAAACTAGGAGATGGTGATATTTATTATTATTGAAATCTAATACAATGTTCGTGTAATGTTCATTACATAGGAAGGCAATCTATGCCCATCCCAAGGTACCAAGGCCTACTGTTAATCTAGACAAATAAATAAAATTTAAGTGTCTGTTTGTAATGTTAAAATAAAAGATTTTTACTGGATGCTTATGAAAGCATTTAAATATGGTACTTGTAACAAAAACTAAAAAAACAAAAAAAATTTAAACTTTGTCTGTTTTATTCCGGCGAATGTCCGAAACAGCTGCGGACCGACTGACAGAGCTTTTACTGGCTTTTACTGTTATAAGGAATAACTTAGGCTACTTTTATTTTAGAAAAAAGATTAGGGTTCTGCACAAAATATTTAAAACCCATGAAATTCAATTTATTGTCCGACATGCCAGATAACTTTTATCTGAAGAATATAAATGGCGGTTTGACATAATTTCTATACCAAAACTGTTACACTCTCATATTTATTTCTTATACATAAAACTTATCTGACGATTGAAAAATCAACCCTTAGTCAAAAGAGTTTATAGTAATTCACAACTTCTAAAACATACCATCTTCAATGTTAGGTAGTATAGAAATGAATATGCAGATGTTAAAATGACCAGTTCATATAACATGCACTTTTATGGATTCTACCATTTCAGGTTCCACCAACACAAATTGGTATTTTACAAGCAAAGAATGTGCTAATTTCAATATCTGGTTTGAAAATTGAATATTTATAACATGAACCATGAGGTCTTTTTAGCCTCCAAAAAATTCCTTAACCAGAAAATGTCTTTTTGTGATAAATTTTAATAATAATGGAATAGAATATTCTGTATTATTTACACCATAAATATTAATGTAGACATTTTACAAGGCATGACTGCTGCGTGTTTTAGCCCACAATGGGCGGTCTTATCGCTAAAACACGCTAAAAGCGTTCTAATCAATTATTTATTTTGAATTAGTCTAAGAACAAGAACTTTTTGAAAATTAAAAAATACAACCCTCAAAATGCCTGCGTGGTGAAGGGCTGTTCATGCTTTTAATGTTCAAAAAAAGTACTGATTTGCAGGCCCTATAATGCCTGCCCTTCACACGTTCCTAGTTTTTGAGCTGAAGAAAAGGAGTGGGATAATATACTCCCCAGTAACTTGCTGTTTAAATTAACTGGTGATTAGACTTCTTAAAAAGTTGTTCCAAGCCACCTGTCAACATGTTCTCTTCACCATTTCTGGCGACAGCAACCCAGACTATTTTTTTTTTCCTCTGTTGACTACAATACCAAATTTGGTCTTGAAAACTCGGTATCACCATGTGCAGAAGAGCTGGTGAGTATCATTGTATGTGTAGGTAGGTTTTTTTGGGGTGGGAAATTATCAAATAACTTCTCCCGCTCTGGGCGGAGCGGGAGGGTGTGTCAGACTTTTACTGACTAAAACCCACCCGTGTTCCTTCAGTTGCCTGTGCCAAGGGCCACGGTAACTCTTTCGAACAACCCGCGACCCTGGCAAAGGTATGTGAAGGCCTTGGGCGACCGTTGCGTGTTGGGCGCTTCTTGTCTTGACTTCAAGACTATTCGTTTCCAAGCATGTTTGTATTTTAGCTGCTAAGGTCACTATATTAGGCCATAGCAAAAAGAAAAAACTATCTAGCTTTTCTGAATGTCAACCAAAGCCTAAAATAACTAAAAATTTACGGTTTTCGGATTTTTTACTTTACTTTTGCTGCATGACATTGCTTCTTGCCAAATTTCATGATTCTAGGTCAACGGAAAGTACCATATAGGTTTTGATTCCCTTGCGAGTGTCAAAATATATGGCATAAACGCCCATATCTTTTGATTGTGTTGCGTGGGTTGACTTAGAAGTTGGGATTTTCTCACTGCTTCAAGTGATTGCAGCCTTGAATATTTGATATTAATTTCAACTTGATAACTCCACGCGTTTCTGAGAAAAAGCGTCTTGACAGACAGACAACAAACTGATCTTATAAGGGTTTCGTTTTTCCTTTTGAGGTATGATACCATAAAAAAAGGGCATTAGATTCATCACTATAGTATCTTCGTTATGGTAAATTTTACCATGTAAGATCCTGTATATAGAATGACACATACATAAACTCACGCCTTCTTCCAATGGTAGGCAGAAACTACAGGATGCCACCTGCTTCGTAGCAGGTGGCATTCTGTAGTTTCTGCATACCTACCACTTTTGCTTTGTTTACATTTCATACATTAAGTTGTTCGAATATTTTGCTTCTTTCCACATGCTAACAATTACAGTGTTTTTGTCAATAGTGAATTGTGATTCACATTCAACAAACAATTGGTTTCGTGGAAGTACCATATTCATAATTATTATCATAATTTATTTATTTATTTATTAAAACTTTATGCACAAGTAAAAAAAGTACTGTACAAAGGCGGACTTAATGCCTGAGGCATTTTCTACCAGTCAACCTTAGGGTGATGCAGAGACATAATCAGTCTATAATTTTCCCACTGCTGGGACACAGGCCTCCTCTCTTCTATAAGGAGTGGGCTATAATCTACCATGCGGGCCCAGTGCGGGTTGGTAGATGTCACTCGAATATGTCATCGAATTGTTGGTTCTAGGACATGCCGGTTTTCTCACGATGTTATCCACCGTTTTGAGAGCAATGGTGATGAAATTATTTACACCACAAAGTAAAGCACCTGTAACGGTAACGACCTTAGGCCACCACCTGGTCCGTCCGGTAAGGACCAGCAGGGTATTTGCGTAACACACTATCAGTAGCAATTGGTTTCATTTTGACAGCTCAACAACATTTATTGCGTTATTTACGTTGTTGAGCAGACACATTTTTCGAACATATGGAGCAATGGATTAGCAATATGCTTCAAAATGATTCAAATTGAGGGTAATAGTGTGTTACGCAATTGGGGTGCGGGCCCGGGTCGACGGCGCGTTGTGTTCCACGCGCGCCTCAAAGAGTTGTCAGCAATAACTGACGGGGTCCGGTGGGGCCGATGCTTGCCAGGGTCGCGGGTTGTTCGAAAGAGGTACCGTGGCCCTTGGCACAAGCAACTGAAGGAACACGGGTGGGTTTTAGTCAGTAAAAGTCTGACACGCCCTCCCGCTCCGCCCAGAGCGGGAGAAGTTATTTGATAATTTCCCACACAAAAAAAAAAGCCCACCACTGGTCAACATAGTACACACTAGCACAGTACTATATTCAGTAAGTAGCAGCGCCCTGCGGTTTCACCCACATAAGTTTCTATGATATCGGGATAAAAAGCATCCTATGTGCTAATCCTGGTTATAAACTATCTGTGTGCCAAATTTGATCCAAATCCATTCAGTAGTTTTTGCGCGATAGAGTAACAAACATCCATCCATACATCCTCAGAAACTTTTGTGTTTATAATATTAGTAGGATTAATAAATGGTAATTAATGGAAGTTAATTAAACGTTTTTGACCTTATATGTACAGGGAGCAACCTTTTCGATGATAAAATATATGACAAAATGGTTTTTTCATAACTTTTTCATATTCCGTGTCATTCTGTATACCTTAATTGTAGTTTATTACAAGTTATCCTTATTAAAGTTAATTAGTCATCAGGTGAAGTCATGATACCGACATTGTTTGGTCATTTTTATCTTATACTATCATCCGCCCGCAACTTCATTTGCGTAGAATTCGGAATTCCCGCCGTTTAAATCCTATTACCCGTTTTCCCGTGGGAATGAAGCATTTTTCCGCGGTAAAAAGTAGCCTATGTTCATCAGGGATAATGTCGGCTTCTAATGGTAAAACAATTTTTCAAATCGGTCCAGTAGTTTCGGAGCCTATTCAATACAAACAAATATTCAAATCTTTCCTCTTTATAATATTAGTGTAGATATATTATGGGTAATCCATGAGGTAAATGGTATAAACGGAAACTACGTGTGCTAAGGCTAGAATACATTCATTTGTGTCAAATCACTTGTAGAAGGATAATTCCTCATAATTCCCACATAACTAAGAATAGTAATTGCCATGCAGTAATGCAGTTTTTTGAAGATTATACTCTTAATTTCAATTAATGTAGTAATAAAAGAAGAATACAGGATGATAGGGACACAGACGTACAAACCGTAACCATAACCATTCATCACTTATCAAAAAAAAAAAAAAAAATGCCTTTACAAAGACCTATGCGGTCAAAATGTACTGAATAGCTGTTTTTTTTTTTAATAGTCGACGAAAAATTCCACCGCGGCTGGTTCCGCAATTCCACGTCAATACGCGTATTTTGCGTACTGGTGGGAGATCAAGGAATGCAGGGGAGCTCAAAACCATGTACTGAATACATGGTAATAGAGGGGCAATTCTCGTAATTTTAAGAACGTTCACAGTCTTACTGCCGCACTCAGAGACTTCACATAAAATTAATCATTCATTAACTTTTATTAACCAGCATATCTTGGCAGAAATGTCAACAAAAATGTTTTTAATCTGACATATTTTTGTTGACTGACTGCGTTCCAATTTATACTTGTCTATTAAAGTTAATGATTGATTAATTTTAAGTAATGACTCTGAGTACCGTAATCTACATTTTTGACATTGATTGTCGCTGAGATGCGACTAGATTTTGAACGTTTTTAATTACTTACGAGAATTTGCTTTCACGTAGTGCGTCGATGTCCGTGCCACCCTATACAATACTGCCTTGTCAAATGGTCATAAAAGTCACACCACACCCTTTAACAGACTAATTATTACTCCCTAAAGCACTGCTTATACCCTTTTCAAAACCTATTTTAATTATTCGCAAATTATTCTGTAATTTTATCCTTTTGAAAATCATTAGGTAATTATAATTTTTTTATTTTTTTTTTATTGACGGCACGTTTGGTGCAGTGGATTGACTGCTGCGCTGCGTGTCGCGGGTACGATTCCCGCACGGAACAAATATTTGTATGGCCTACAAGTTGTTGTTCCGGGTCTGGCTGTTTGTGCATGTGAGTTTAAATGTTTGTAAACGCACCTACAATACAGGAGAAATTCCTAGTGTGGGGCAACGTTTTTTTCAAAAAACAAAACAAAAAAAAAAGAATGATACAGAAAAAAGTAACAAGGAACTAAATTATATGGTACTGTGAAAAAATATCAATCACTGCAATATTTTTGTATTTTAAATACCCATGTAATTTTCTAATGTGATATTTCTGTGACAAAATTGGAACAGCAGGTAATATAAAATAAAATAAAAAAAATCTCCATTGATACTGTATTTTTTTCAGATTATGTCTAATTTTGCACTAAACAGAAATTGGATTAGACTGATATGAAAAAAATTAACTGTTGTTAACGAAATCAGCTACCTGACACGAAAAGTACCGTTATAAAAAGATTGCATCTCTCGTATCAATAAAAAAAAGAGAAAAATAACATAAATACAGCTAAAAATATAATTTTCATTAAAAAATAACAATTTATCAAAATTGAGAAACCGCAAAAAGATATGATTCCGGCCAGGATCGAACTGGCGGCCTTCTGCGTGTAAAGCAGATGTGATAACCACTACACCACGGAACCAGTTGAGGACTTGCTCCAAATTCGCGACTATATCGTACACCCGCTTTCATTTTTACATTGAATAGTCCGTTACGTCACACCATACAAATTTGTATGTATCATAATGATTGGTATTCAGACACGCAACATATAATCATGACTGTTTTGTTCATGTCTTGCAGTGTTGTGTTGTAATATTCAAATGCTTTGTTGATAAGAAAGTGTGGTATCTTAATTATCTTTTATTATTTCATTTATTTCAGAATAACATTTACATTTCATACATTGTTAGTAAATTATCAATTATTTATTCATTATTATTATTATTTACAAAGTTACGCTATTTAATGTTATAGAAGGCAACTCCAGAACCGTGGACGGTATTCCAGTCCCTGACAACCGGGCAATCAACCCTTCCCATTATGGTATTCAGAAGGCTGTTGGTGCTGCCTCGCACACGGCGCATCAGGGAGGCCACTCTTACGTATTATTGCCCCAAAGCAGTCCGGGCTGGCCTTAGCAAACATTCCTGATGCACTACAAAAGCGGTTCAACCCCAACAACATTCTAAAACCATTATTGTAAAGGACCCGTAAGGCATAATTGAAAGATCTACGCGTATAACGGACCCACAGGCTGCGGGTATACAGCGTGTAACGTTAAATGCGCAAAACCTGAAAATAGTTTGATCAGAATAACGACCAGAATTAATTGAACCATTTTTTAATATAGGTCACAATTTTCAAAATATCTTCATTAAAAATTAATTAATTACTATTATTTACTAATTTTCCTGAATGTTTCACATTGTTACAAAGACATTGAAAAATTGAGTCCTCAATCCAGGTGCACATTTTTAATATAGGTCACATTTTTCAAAAAATCTTCATTAAAAACGTTGCCGTGTCTATTTATTAATAGTTCAAGCAACCCAGTGTCAGCGCGGCGCAGCGGCCCGGTGACGACTCCTCCCTCGATAAAGCGTCGTCGCAGACGCAAGAAACGATCAGAATGGCCAGTAAAACTAAAACAGCACATAAAACCTTTACAATTTTTTTAATGACTTATTTTCTCTCTGAAATAGGTCAATAGAATTAAAAATCAGTTGGGGTGTCTGAGGTTTTGCGCATTTAACGTTACACGTTGTAGAATGTCTGGAAGTTTATATCTACCCTGCGTATAAATATCGCATCACATGCCCGCGCTATTACTACGTTTTCGCTTAGCTTTATTTCTGATATTGTTTCTTTTTGCTTGACTCCTAAGGATCATAGCGTGAAACAGCCTTCCTCCACAATTGTGCTGTCAAATGCAATATTTTTTTCAAATCCGACTGGTAGTTCCAGAGATTAGCGCGTTCAAACAAACTTTTCAGCTTTAGTAGTAGTTAAGTAGGTAGGTACGTAATGTTTTCGCGGCCTTTTCATAGTATCGGCGTGGTTTCCCCAATTCAATTCAATTCAATACATTTATTCAATAACAATTTTAACATCGTGTCTGAATTTGTATAACTAAATATAATAAGAAACAACCCATATTTAAATCATTACAATTATCCAAATTACATTAAAATGAGAATAATAATAAATATAATATAAAATATAAAAATTAATGTCATAAGTCAATTATTCATAAAATTCAATTAATTCAATTCAATAAGTTTTAAATTACATAATGTTGTTACTTCCGAATTTTTCTCACGGCTCACTCGAAGCTCACTTCACCTTAGTTATCACGGTGAGATTGGACTTCGACGCGCAAACTGTAACTATGAATTCAGCACATGGTTCTAGGTCCCCTAGGGTAGAAATTTAGCTTCGGTTATAAAAAAAAATTGTGTTACTATGAAAAGTATTAACTATTTATAGTAAAACAGCAAATAATAATAATACTTATATTAATACTACGCGGTTAAAGTATTTGGAACAGCATTTTTTTTTTTTAATACCATCAGCATGTCGATTCTGTAAAAATTTCACCGTGAAAACTTGCGTGGATTGAGCTGTCAGTGTCTCAGAGTTGGTTCTATAGTGAAAGTTGTTCATATTCATGGGACCCTGTAAAAACTTGGAGACGGTTAAAAAAAATCATGCTGTATATACTTATTTAAAATCTCTTCAATCAACTCAAACATCTAAATCAAATACTACTAAGAAACATCTACTTTAGTCACGTTTCCTACGACCATGTTCCTTACTTGTTAAACAAATCGTTGCACTATCCTATTTCCGATACCTTATTAAGACGTGTAATATGCTCAGCCCGACATAACACGGTATCAATGAATAATAATGATACGGTATTAGGTAACCAGCTATTAAATGATTTATCGCAACATTGCAAACAAATAAAGCGTGAAAGTGCACCTTTACAGACCATAGACACATTATGACGTACAAAATGGCGGCAATTAGCCGCCTTTTTTGACAGTTACGACTTTGACATAACGATTTTGTAAGCGAAAGTTGCTTTCGTGCTTTCTTATGTCTAAAAGTAGCTCGATTTCGGATTTAGGAATCGGACCACAATTAAACAAACCGTAGCTAGAAAGGCAGAGTTAAAAAAAAATAAGGGTTTCCTGCTCAACTTGGGACACCTGGCAATCCTAGCTAGTCCCGGGGGCCTAGCATCTCACTTGGCGCCCAAGTGGGACTTCGTCGTTCCACAATAGGGCGCCAAGTGGGACTGCTCAAAACCTCATCAATACGTTGCTGTGATAAAAATGGTTTGTTATTGGCACCGGCCTAGAATATGCACTTGTGAGATGAAAATTCCTGTATGGTTGAAAATTCCAGGGAGTTGGGATTAGTTCCATAAAAGACGTGAAAACAAACATGACTGAAGGTAAATTCCTGTAGAATCTTCAGCCTATACAGTATAAATACTGAATGTTCAGAATTTATACACTGTATATGCAGAATTCTATCAAAATAGTTAACGGCCGTGTCAGCTAGTATCTCAATAAAATATAGAATAGAATAGAGAGAATAGAATAGAATACTCTTTATTATGTACACCATATAGATTACAGACATAAATATAGAAATTTTACAAAGAGTGACACAATGGGCGGTCTTATCGCTAAGAGCGATCTTTTAAAGACAACCTTTGGATGGATTGAAAAGGGAAGAAGAGACAAATATTGTAGGTAGTCTGTGGTGTACTATTTACACGATAAAATAAATACATACATAAGCATATTATACCAATCTAAATAAATATATACATATAACAATAGACATGAAACAGGAGTAAAGAAAATATAATGGTGCTGTTTAAGGAGAGAGGAAGTGATTTTTTATCATAATTTTAAAAGTGGACAAAGATTGAGCACGCCTTACCGACACGGGTAAGTCATTCCATAAGCGTACTGCTTGAACAGTAAAAGATTTATCATAGAAACTGGTGGAATGCATCGGCATCTCTAGTCTCAGGTTTTCCGATGACCTCAGATATCTATTATGTGTGTCATGAAGGAACTTGAAACGTTCTTTAAGATAAGAGGGGGTTTTAGGATTAAACAAAATATAAATATAGAGATACTAGCTGAACTTCGTAACGCCTCGGAATGTTAATGTATCTTCATTTTTTTTTCTTGAATTTTTCCTATGTTTTAATAGTTAATCTACTATTCGGGGCAGAGACAAATCCAACAAATCAAAGATCATAAAAAACGGTCCAGCCATTCTTGAGTTATACATGGTGTAACTAAACCCACTTTGTTTTATTTATACAACGTGTAACGTTAAATGCGCAAAACCTCAGACACCCCAACTGATTTTTAATTCAATTGACCTATTTCAGAGAGAAAATAAGTCATTAAAAAACTGTTAAGGTTTTATGTGCTGTTTTAGTTTTACTGGCCATTCTGATCGTTTCTTGCCTCTGCGACGACGCTTTATCGAGGGAGGAGTCGTCACCGGGCCGCTGCGCCGCGCTGACATTGGGTTGCTTGACCTATTAATAAATAGACACGACAACGTTTTTAATGAAGATTTTTTGAAAAATGTGACCTATATTAAAAAGTGGTTCATTTAATTCGGCTCGTTATTCTGATCAAACTATTTTCAGGTTTTGCGCATTTAACGTTACACGTTGTATAGATTGCGAGTTACCCTAGGCCATAGAGAAACATTACAAATTTTACGTAACTTTTTAAAACTTAATCCGTGTCGAAAGCGTTCATAAAGCTATCAGAAAATCATTCAATTGTGAAACTTCAAAATCTAGTATTCGAAATAAAAATATTTCAGAAGACTTACGGCTGTTGCTCTTTTAGTTTGAATGACCCGTAAAACAGAAGTAATAACCATAACATACATATTATCACGCCTTGTACCCTTGTAGGGTTGGGCAGTTATGTTCAAGTCCCATGTAATAGGTGGCGAGCCGTGTGCCCTTAACCGGGCACAAATCCAGACTGCAAAATGTCTGATAACACTTTTCCAAATTTACTGCTTGATTTCGAATGTCATATGCCCGATGGCTAATTCCCGATCGAACGTCTAAATTGCCGAAATGTGTAAAATTGTACCACAATTTCGAATAGCCATTAGATCGAGCGTCCGTTTTGCCGAAAAGCCATTGTAACGATAGTCATATCCATAGAATGTCTATTGGCTCGACGTGCCAGTACATGCGTGTATGTTGATTAAACCCTGCTGGTTTATATTTTATCCCATTTTACATTCCTTCTTTCGGTCTTCTTGAATATTTTACGTAGAATAGCTTTCGACTTACTGGCACGTCTAGGCAATAGACATTCGATGGATAGGACTATCGTTGCAATGGCTTTTCGGCGAAACGGACGCTCGATTTAATGGCTATTCGATATTGTGGTACATCGATGCTATGGAATTTCGGCAATTTGGACATTCGATCAGATGACTTCGGGGAATTAGCCATCGGGCATATGACATTCGAAATCAAGCAGTAAATTCCACTTTTCTCGACCTGGGAATCGTACCCGAGACCTCAAGCTCAGCAGTAGCGCTTGAGATCCCTAGACCAACGAAGCAGTCCGTAACACACCAATTAATTGTGAAATTAGTTATTTTACAGCTGTCTTTTGATACAGCTGCTGTTAAAAATGTCTTAACTTCAAAAACGTTAGGATTGGTTCCGCCATTTTGATTCATTAGTGCCAATGTGAAGAAATTCTTAATCTATTGTGTTGTGGGTCAACATCGTATGTTATGCCAATTAAGAAACAATGTACGGTTTTATTGAGTTTTTTATTAAGTACTTGGAACACTGATTACATGTTTTACGTGGATAATCGAATAGAGGTAACCACAACTTAGATTTATTGCGGACAGTCTCGGCCTTATGTAATTTTTAGACCCAGATTTAAACCATGAAGCCATTTTTTAATTTCAAACTTTATTTCGACAGCGTTAATGTTTTAAATGCAAAAACTGTTTTTAAATCCGTATGCAAAGTGGGCCAGATTTGACGTCTATTGCGCCTGGAGGAAAACGATTGATGAGGTGTGATGGAACGAGCAAGTCCAACTATTTTATGCACCTTTTTGATATTATTGACGTTTTATAAACAACTAGCGACCCGCCCCGGCTTCGCACGGGTGCAATGGAGAAACACTGATAATTTTAGAGCCATTATTTCTCGTAAAAAGTATAAGATAAAAAATGGTTATTGTGGGTTATCCCTAAGAGATAGACATACACCATCGCGGACTTTATTGTAGACCTTTTTAAGGTGTACAATACTGTAGTACATTATTTTGATCTATCTCGACGGGTTCAGCCAGCGTTTACAGTGTAAGCGCAAAAAATGTGTTTATTTACGACATTACATTAGAAACCTCTTAAATTATCAGTGTTTCTCTACTATGCTATGCATGTATTATACATATAAACCTTCCTCTTGAATCACTCTGTCTATTAAAAAAAAACCGCATCAAAATCCGTTGCGTAGTTTTAAAGATTTAAGCATATATAGGGACAGACAGACAGGGAAGCGACTTTGTTTTATACTATGTAGTGATAGTGATTTCATTTAAGTGCAAACGACAACAATGAAACAAACAAGTCTCGCCCAAACCAGTAAAATGCCAGACACTCATTTCAATATCACGCATAAAACTGAAATTCTACAATAAATAGAGCAGAAAAACCGAGATTCATGAAATAACTAGATCACGTTCGCAGCTTTCGTAAAAATTGTTTGCCAGCGCTGTGGACATAGCAACTGGCAAGGTCGACTGATATGAGTATTATGTAAATAAAGATAACACACAATAGGGGCCTATTCCCGGCGTGAAGTTGCATAATTGATGATAATTTTCGTTCAAGTATGTATCTGTTGGAAGAGTTTTTTTGGCGATAGCTTCTTTCTAAGAGAATAAAAACCGGCAAATTGCGAGTTGGACTCGCACACAAAGAGTTCCGTACCACAACGCCGAAAAAACACGTTTCTTGTATGGTCCACGTCCCTTAAAATTTTAACGTTATTTTATTTTTGTTATTTGTTGTTATAGCGGCAATAGAAAGACACTGAAAATTTCAACTGTTTACCTATTACAGTTTATGAGATACAGCCCGCTGATAGATGGGCGAACGGACGGACAGCGGAGGCTTAGTAATAGGGTCTCGTTGGCACCCTTCGGGTACGGACCCTATTAATGAGAGAAAAACTGTAGCAATACTGTAACAATATAAAATGGGCCAATGCCGCCAAAATTTCCCGTGCCGATTTTATCCCTATCCAAATCCTCTTACCTATTGAACATATGCTTCCCCCAAACTTTGATAATGAACAGTTGCAAGAGGGGAGTGGTGTCTATTAATCTTTATTTAAGGGTGGCGGGGTTTATTCTTGGCTATTTTATTTTTAAAAACTTCATATATTCATTTGTTGTTTTCATTTAGTATAGATAACGCGCACTGTTTCCAAATTGCTATAGGAAGTTATTAATACGTTATTTGCACCAGAAACTCCATAACTACTGACAAATATATATTTTTTAATCATTCGCTCAACACTGTCTAATAACGGGCATGCACGGAACTATTCTTTCCTCGACGCTTGGTATGTCCTTTTTGTCTCTTTTAATCCTTCACACTTGTTTTATAGTTCCTTAATATCTCAGATTGGGTCCGAAATGAATGTTTTGAATGATTTATATCACCCTGCAACCGGCAAGTCTTCCCAATGAATGGACTTTTTCGAAAGTAGAATTAGTAAGTCTTTTTCGTTGGGAAATTAATTTGGACCATGAAATATTGAATATCTTATTGCCACTAGACATCATAATCAAGTTTTACGGGATGATTGCCTAACATTCTATCAGTAGTACCTTTTATTTTGACAGTTCAAGAACATTCATTGCGTTATTTACGTTGTGAGAAGACAACTTTTTCAAAAGAAGCAATGGATCAACAATATCCTTTGTTTTTTCTGGGTGGGAAATTATCATATAACTTCTCCCGCTCTGGGCGGAGCGGGAGGGCGTGTTAGACTTTTACTGACTAAAACCCACCCGTGTTCCTTGAGTTGCTTGTGCCAAGGGCCACGGTAACTCTTTCGAACAACCCGCGACCTTGGCAAATCAACAATATCCTTCAAAATGATTCATATCGATATTGATAGTGTGTTACGCAATTAGGAAGCTGAATACCTCTTAGTTTGTTTGAAGAGTACTCAGCGCAGAGAGCCGCATTCTCCCATCATCCGCCAACCATGTCAGACACCAGATAAATCCGCTGATTTATACCCGGCTTAGTAACGTAGTATGTCAACATTTGTGAGCGTTGAAGCGACAAGAGTCATTGTGCCCATGTTTAGAACCGTGACGGAATGACGGTAGTATGGTGACGAGTCGTGTCCGTTTTGTAGGACATCGAGGAAGTATTATTATACGAGAGGGTATAGTTAATTGGTAAATATGATGATGAAGGAAAGTTGCATTTTTACCGCGAGGATATATTTATCTGCTTGAAAATACAAGGAATGCAGTCGAAGTGTAAATCATCTATTTTAAATCTTCAACAAAATAACATGTTATATCTTACCGGCGGGGTAGTTGTATAACACACTAACAGTAGCAATGACGTTCGTTTTGACAGTTGAATAACATTCATTTCCTTATTTACATTGTTGAGCAGACAAATTTTTCGAACATATGAAGCAATGGATTAGCAATATACTTCAAAATCATTCGGATTGTGATTGCAAGTGTGTTACGCAATTAGGGTGGCAGGTAGGCTTAGTAATGGATCCAATTCATGCAAAAACTTTAGGATAACCCTGTCATCGTTTTTAATAGGTTCAAAAAATCTCTTCTTCACATTTTCTTCCTCTCTTGACGATTTGGCTCCTCATAGAATTGCTAGGCATTTCGATCTTAATTAGCTGTGCCCGCGACTTCGTTCGCGTGCTTGTGGTTTTTATTTTTTTGCGCGGAACCCTAATTTCTGAAATAAAAGTAACGTAAGTCACTCCCTATATCATCAGCAGGACAACATCTGTAACTGAAAGTCCCGTCAAATTCGTTCAGACAACAATTAATTTTTATTTTTTATAAGTACCGTACATACTTTCATATGCATTTAGTAAAACGCTGTTATTTTGACATTACAAACAGACACTTCAATTTTATTTATTTGTATAGATTAACTGCAAATGATGGGTTTCGTGCTCTTTGGCCTGATTTTTCCAATGCCAGAAAATTTTATCGGATGAATAATTTTGAATTTTTGACAGATCTTCCATACAAAAACTGTCAAACTTGAATTTTATTCCACGAATAAAAATAGTCTGCTGATTGAAAAATCAACCCTTAAATTAATAGTGGGGTCTGACCAATTCTTCTATTTAAGGCTGATTTTTCCATCGCCAGATAAATTTTATTCGAGGAATAAAATTGACTTTTGACAGTTTTTGTATGAAACAACTGTCAAAATTTCAAAATTATTCCTCGAATAAAGTTATCTGATGATTGAAAAATCAGCCCTTAATGGCTTAAAAACCAATATTCAACATTAAACTACTTATTCAAACCTTATCCTTAGTTGTGAACAACTCATGGTCTCCCCATGTCATTGGGCGCGCCTACAAACAAACACTATTATTGATTTAATAATTCAATTCAGACCACTATGTCTTGCGGTCACTGCGCAGCTCTTTGTAATAATTGTAGCTTCACGACGTTTTTTAAAAATTAGTGGAAGCACCATTTCTTGTCATTTCAAATTTGTCAAAGAAAGATTTTGGGATTTTGTGAAAACGATTGATAAAATAATGTAACTCTATTGTACCCTAAGAAAAAGCTAATTGATCGACATAGTTATACTCTATTGGGGACTTAATCGAAGAACTCTTCTACAACGTGTAACATTAAATGCGCAAAACCTGAAAATAGTTTGATCAGAATAACGAGCAGAATTAATTGAACCACTTTTTAATATAGGTCACATTTTTCAAAAAATCCTCATTAAAAACGTTGCCGTGTCTATTTATTAATAGGTCAAGCAAGCCAATGTCAGCGCGGCGAAGCGGCCCGGTGACGACTCCTCCCTCGGTAAAGCGTCCCAGACGCAAGAAACGATCAGAATGGCCAGTAAAACTAAAACAGCACATAAAACCTTTACAATTTTTTTAATGACTTATTTTCTCTGAAATAGGTCAATTGAATTAAAAATCAGTTGGGGTATCTGAGGTTTTGCGCATTTAACGTTACACGTTGTATAGAAAAAACCCTATGTAAAGTTGTGAACAAAGAAAAAAGGTGTAGCATGGTTCCCTGCAGTAATCGTTTGCCACCTTTAGTGGGACTGTCTTTATTGTGTCAATGCGTCATCATTCTAACTGCCAAATAATAACAACAAACTGCAATCACCAATCCGTTTGGCAAGCGTGGCGATTATTTATTTGTTGATATGGCACTTCGACGACTTGACTCACTAAGGCCCATCATCATCTGCCTAGCCTTTTCCCAACTATGTTGGGGTCGGCTTCCAGTCTAACAGGATGCAGCTGAATAACAGTATTTTACATGGAGCTACTGCCTATCGGACCTCCACAACCCAGTTACTGGGTAATACGATACCCCTTGGTAAGACTGGTTGTCTTGTCAGACTTTCGGGCTCCTGACTACCCGTAACGACTGTCAAAGATCCACGAATGTCAGCCGGGACCAACGGCTTAACGTGCTTTCCAAGGCACGGAGGAGTCCCGGTATGTAAAGATGGTCACCCATCCACAGACCAACCACGGCAAGCGTAGCTTAACCTGATCGATCGACCCGTGCGGCTGTTATTATTTAGCCACGGGCCCCTCCTCTCCTGACTCACTAAGGTAAGGCCCAACCAACAAAAAAAAAAAATAGTAACTAATTGTTAAATTTTGGCGAAATGTGTTTTCATTTTGCCAATATTTAACCAATAGTTACTACTTTTAACAATTGGTTGAGTTAACTACGGATCAAAAAACCGGCCTTTAGGGCTGATTTTAACCAAGTTGGATATCTTTCAACCGTGGGATAAAATTGACGTCTGACAGTTCTAGTAAGTAACTGTTAAAAATTCAAAATTAATTTTCAAGATTAGACTTATTCTAGGTATAAAAGTTTAGTGAAAATCTCCTTTCATAACATAATTTACGAGATGTTTAACCATGGCAATTTGATGATTGTTACGCGAAAATGATGACAAAATAAAAAATTTCATAATACTCCTATTACATTAACGTCTTAACATCAAAAGGAAGGCATGGCCTTATTCTCAGCTAAACAACTCCTTATAAGTCGAGAACAACAGTCATAAACCCAGATACACACAGATGGTCGTCACAATATAGAAAGTAGCAAGAAAAGCATAACTGCGACCCGTTCGTGGCGCCTGGGGTTAAGCGCCGGTTGCACAATGTTAATCTTTTGTTTAGCTAACTCAGTTTAACACCCGTTCTACTTAACGAAAAGATTAGCGTAGTTAGCAAGGTTAGTAGTTCATCTGACTGAGAGGAGACCTGTGAGACTGTGACTCAGCATCAGGAGCATTGGTTGAGGTTGGTAGACGGGCTGAACGCTGAGTTAGTGCCCCTGCCAAGTCTTATTCTGCAGAATCACTGCTAAACGATCTCCATTAAACTTCTTATAGAACACTACAATGAACGGTACTTTATCCCCAAAATCACCACGCCTGGCAGTGCGTAGCGTACGGAAAAACGGAAAATAATGCTGTGCACCCCCCTGACTCTATCAACTTTTACTTAAAAATAATCTGAATTTAGTTTTCTTTGTCACTTAACCGTTCTGTCTAATGTTATCTCACACAGCTAATAAAGTGTTACAGATGGTCGTGATAATATAGAAAGTAGCAAGAAAAGCATAACTGCGACCCGTTCGTGGCGCCTGAGGTTAAGCGCCGGTTGCACAATGTTAATCTTTTGTTAACTGTCGTTAGTTTGACATTCAATTACGGGTTTATTGTTGCAGTTCTAACCGTTACGCGCGAAATGCGATGGTAGTTTGAGGTGTGGGGACCGCGTTTTCATTCAATTTTGAGGGGGCGATTTGCGCTGTCTGCAGAATTAGTTTTTCCAATATGCTAAATGATTTAATTTCTGTAAGCAAGTTTGTACAAACACTTTTATACGTCAAATTATGTTTTATAATAGCTACTATTGCCTGCTATTTTTCTATTAAATATGCATTATGCACCCAAAAATTTGCAATGATAGCTGAAAAACAACCTACTTTTCGTCAAACAAAATTTATTTGAAATCGGTATCCGGATGCTAATATGCAGCTGTATGACTCCCAGATGTTGAATTCGTCTGAGTTGTATCCACGTAGAACTGAAAATAAAAGAATCGTGAATCAGCTGTACAACTTGCAAGCTGTTTAAACGTACACAATGTACAAAGTTAACTGCCATTAAAGTTTCTTTGTTAGAACATGATGTATGAACGAAAAAGCAGTTTTTGTGTGATGCCAGAAGTCAAATTAAGAATGACCTTATTTAAAGGACGTCTAAGATTTATTGACTAAAATAGGAACAGTGATTCGCATATAATATAATCCCCTATCGGTCGTTATTCTTCATTCACCGGGAGGAACAAGGTGCCAGATGTCCCACCAACAAATGCGCATCGTGTAAGCATCCAGCAAAATGAACAAGAAAAAATGTTAAAAATCAAAGAAAATAAGTTTATTAACTATCGGTAACACGTGACGCAATAAAAAAAGAACAAGACGAGGGACAATTGGCGTCACATCTTCGCAAAACTGTCATCGCTGAGCATTATGTTGTGAATCTATGTGAGGCCGAGCGACAGCGCTGGTTTTTAGCGATGGCCGCCCTTGACTATCTGATCCGATTAGCTAATGTAGGTACCATTTCTTACGTCAAAAGCTTGTCGGTGCGAACCCACTATTTCTTGACCACATGTTTCTGGAAGTAAGGCTCAATACACAAGCCGTAACTTATTTTTGCACACACTATCCATATAACACCCAACATTATATCATCCAACTAATAACCAGCCGTTCACCTTAACCCAAGTTTACCTTAACCTTATATGGTGCGCCCGGCAGTTACAGTTAGTCACTTTTATCTCGGAATCTAAGTAAACTGTTCAATTGAACGCTACTTGGATGGAAATTGGGTCAAATAATGTTGTTACTTAGGCTACGGACACGAAGTCAGCGGGCGCGGGGCGGTGGCGGCGGTGGCGCGGGGAGCGGCGCGTTTCAATGCATAGATTTATATGGAACTGGCCTCGAAGGCAGCGGCGCGGGGAGCGGCGTACGAGCGGTGTGCACCAGTCTAGCGGTGCCTAATAAATATTTTTTTACAATTTTAATGCTTTTATTTTGAAAAATTAATTGTATCTCAAAAAAATCGCAAAGAATGTGCCCGATTTGGATGGAGTAATGGCACTATTGAGCTAACGCTGTGTGAGCGTGCGTGTTCCATCGCCGCCCGTTCGATGTCCACCACGCACAGGATGGATGGGAAGCAGCACATTAAGTAATTTTTTGCTCCGTTGGTGTAATTGCTATATGGCGTCCCAGTAGGAGGATAAATAAATAAATAATAAATAAAATAACATTGACGTAATGTTGTGCATTTTATTTTTCGCTTTTTAACGACAGACGCTTCAAAATATTGTACCAAAAAGATGTTACCGTCGCTGTTTAGACATTTCGTTCTCGAACAAAGACACTAATTTCTCATAACACAACACTACGCCGCTCTAGTGGCGCGCGATCTGCCCGCTGGCTTCGAGACCGGCACCCTAATTGCGTAACACACTATAACTCTCAATTTGAATCATTTTGAAGCATATTGCTCATCCATTGCTCCATATGTTCGAAAAGTGTGTCTGCTCAACAACGTAAATAACGCAATGAATGTTGTCGAACTGTCAAAATGAAACCCATTACTACTGATAGTGTGTTACGCAATTACCCTGCGGGTCTGCGTTGCCGCGCCGCTCCTGGCGCCGCCGCCGCGGCCGGCGCCCCGCGCCCGCTGATTTCGTGTCCGAAGCCTTAAGTATAGCTGTACGATGTAGAAAATTATTGATGTCATCGTATCAGACTTTACTTCTCTTGTGGAGACGAGAGTCGTTCTTAAATCAGCTTATAATGTTCCCACTGTTGGGACACAGCCGGTCGATTCTGGAAAAATCTCACCATGATAACTTAGGTGAAGTGAGCTTAGATTGAGCTGTGAGTCATGCTGATGCTAAGGATTGACACTATTGGCGACTCACTCCACGCTCACTTCACCCAAGTTTTAACGATGAGATTGTTACAGAATCGCACGGCTGGTCTCTTCTCGGCGAGATGGAGTGGCTCACCACGCGGGCTCAGTGCGGGTTGATAGGTCTCACATGTCTTTGAATTTTTGGTTCTAGGACATGCCGGTTTCCTCACGTTTTCCTTCATCGTTTTGAGAGCAGCGGTGATGAAATAAAGTAAAGTAAAGCGGCTGTCTGGGTTCGAACCTACCACCTACAACTCGTATGTCGCGGGCGATACCACGGGGCCACCACTCGACCTCTGCCTAACCCGGTGTTATTTGACACTAAGAGCCATTTTTTTTTATCCGTAGTTAACTCAACCAATTCTTAAAAATAGTAACTAATGGTTAAATTTTGGCGAAATATGTTTTCATTTTGCCACAATTTAACCATTAGTTAGTATTTTTTAACAATTGGGTCGAGTTACAGTCGCTCCATGTAAAATACTGGTATTCAGCTGAATCCGGTTAGACTGGAAGCCGACCCCAACATAATTGGGAAAAGGCTAGGCAGATGATGGTCTAGTTAACTACGGATTAAAAAAACTGTCGAAATATGTTTTCATTTTGCCACAATTTAACCATTAGTTAGTATTTTTTAACAATTGGGTCGAGTTACAGTCGCTCCATGTAAAATACTGGTATTCAGCTGAATCCGGTTAGACTGGAAGCCGACCCCAACATAGTTGGGAAAAGGCTAGGCAGATGATGGTCTAGTTAACTACGGATTAAAAAAACTGTCGAAACATGTTTTCATTTTGCCACAATTTAACCATTAGTTAGTATTTTTTAACAATTCGGTCGAGTTACAGTCGCTCCATGTAAAATACTGGTATTCAGCTGAATCCGGTTAGACTGGAAGCCGACCCCAACATAATTGGAAAAAGGCTAGGCAGATGATGGTCTAGTTAACTACGGATTAAAAAAACTGTCGAAATATGTTTTCATTTTGCCACAATTTAACCATTAGTTAGTATTTTTTAACAATTGGGTCGAGTTACAGTCGCTCCATGTAAAATACTGGTATTCAGCTGAATCCGGTTAGACTGGAAGCCGACCCCAACATAGTTGGGAAAAGGCTAGGCAGATGATGGTCTAGTTAACTACGGATTAAAAAAACTGTCGAAACATGTTTTCATTTTGCCACAATTTAACCATTAGTTAGTATTTTTTAACAATTCGGTCGAGTTACAGTCGCTCCATGTAAAATACTGGTATTCAGCTGAATCCGGTTAGACTGGAAGCCGACCCCAACATAGTTGGGAAAAGGCTAGGCAGATGATGGTCTAGTTAACTACGGATTAAAAAAACTGTCGAAACATGTTTTCATTTTGCCACAATTTAACCATTAGTTAGTATTTTTTAACAATTGGGTCGAGTTACAGTCGCTCCATGTAAAATACTGGTATTCAGCTGAATCCGGTTAGACTGGAAGCCGACCCCAACATAGTTGGGAAAAGGCTCGGCAGATGATGGTCTAGTTAACTACGGATTAAAAAAAACTGTCGAAATATGTTTTCATTTTGCCAAAATTTAACCATTAGTTGAGTTAAGTACGGATCAAAAAACCGGCCCTAAGTTGGTCTCTCTATAACTTCATAACAAGAGCAACCAGCTACACCAAAGCATCGCTGTCTCTCAACTCTGACGTCATCAATTCGTGAGTACCCGCGTAGCATGCAGGCCCAAAGAGCAACCATCCTGCGCAATTTGTACGTTTAAACCGAGGTAAATGGGTCAATTTACTGTACTTGACCGACGGGCAGCTAACTAGCCATTACAGATGCTATTGTTGTCGAAATAGCCTGTTTATTAATGTATATGGTCTTTGTGAACAAAGATATGTTGCATAGTTATAAAGTTCCCATGGAGTCTGCATTCGACCGCCACTTGAGTAGGAAATCATTTTTGTTCTGTCTTATGTAGATGAAGTAGGTACAGTAATCTCCCCTATAACGTGGTAGATTGGTTCCGCGTTATAGGGGTATTCCCGTATAACGCGTTTTTACGACCTCGTATAACGCGTATAAATAATTGATCACATTTAACTTTTCTCGCTGCAGGGGGTTTAAATCGAATATTTAAATTTCACAGTATCGAAATATGTATGTGGGAAATCCCCGCGTTATATGGGGTAATGCCCGTGTTATACGGGGGATTGAAATCGCGTAATATGAAAACGGGGAAAAAGCGTTATAGGGGGGATTACTGTACTTTTATTCAAGATTACTTTTATCAATTTCTTGACCGCCTCGTTCGTCTAGTGGTCGCAAGCGATACTACTGAGCATGAGATCCTGGGTTTGATTCCCGGTCGGGCTAAGGGTTTTTCTATCTGAAATTTCTCAGAAGCTGCCCGAATTCAAGATTTGTGCCCGATTAGTGGCAATAAGCTCGCCCCCTATTACATGGGACCTAAAGATATCTGACGAAATGTGGGGGGTACTATAGATACACACCTGACTAACTCTTCGGGGAATATACGCGTGATTATACAACGTAATTAAAAAGGTCCACATAGCAGTCGTAGGCTACTCTGTAAGGCTTCGGTCTGGAAGTCAGCGATTGCGGAGCGGGAGAGACGGCGGCGCTGGGAGCGGCGCGGCAACGCAGACCCGGTCTCGAAGCCAGCGGGCAGATCGCGCAGCGCTAGAGCGGCGTAATGTTGTGTTATGAGAAATTAGTGTCATTGTTCACGAGCGAAATGTCTAAATAGCGACTACAAAATATTTTTGATACAAATTTCTTCGTAACGTTTAAAGTAAAAAATAAAATGGACAACACTACGTTACGGGTGCGTTTCCACAGAAGCGGAGCTGGGCGAAGCGGAGCAGGGACGTGAAGGAATCGACTAATCACAATGGTTGAAATCCTCATCACGTCACTCGTGTCGTCTGTGATTGGACGAATATTCCTACACGTCTCCGCTCCGCTCCGCCCAACTCCGCTTCTGTGGATACGCACCCTTATGCAGACTCGCGGGCACCGCTGATTGGTGCGCATCGCTCGTGCGCCGCTGCCTTCGAGACCAGCCGTGCGATTCTGTAACCATCTCACCGTGAAAGCTTGGGTGAAGTGAGCGTGGAGTGAGCTGTCATTCGCTAGGGATTAACACTATTAAGTGCTCACTTCACTTATGATTTCACGGTGAGATTTTTATAGAATCATCCGGCAGTTCCGTATTTAAGAAATTTGTATATCAAAAAGATGTTGTCGTCGCTATTTACACATTTCGTTCGTAAACAAAGACACTAATTTCTCATGACACAACACTACGCCGCTCTAGTGGCGCGCGATCTGCCCGCTGGCTTCGAGACCGAGGCCTTAGAGGAAATGGAAAGTTAATCCTACATCATGGAAAGAGCCTTGAGAACTATGCTTCGCATTAAACAAACGGAGTCTTGTAGAGATCATTTTAAGAAACTGCACTTTCTCACAGTACCATGCCTCTATATTCTGGTCCTGCTTAGACATTTCATTAAAAATATCCATAAGTTTGAGACAGAAGAACAGAGACATATTAGAATAAAAACGCGGAGAAAGGATCTACCTAATTTCATACAGCCTAAGCTTAATGTTGTTAAACATGCTTCAAGAGTGCAATCAGTAAATCTGTATAATAAATTGCCTGTAGAATTTAAAACCTCTATGAATCCAAACGAATTCAAGAGAAAATTAAAGTCATTGTTATTGAGGAAATGTTATTACAACATAGAAGAGTTTCTCAAAGATAATAGTATTTCAAACTAATATGAGGCACTAATATACTGGGTGTACTAATGTATTTGAATGACGTTATTTCATATATTCAACATTCTATCATGACTCTTATTGACATACATTTCTTTTAATTGAATTTATATTAATTTTTGAGTTAAGTAATATTAAGTTAAATTATAAGTATAATTAATATTAAGACTAATAATGTTGTGACCAATGTGGAATGTAATATTTTTATTATTATTATTATTTTTTTTGTTTCTTTTCTGACTTTGTGATGATTATTTAATTTTGTGTTACATTTATTGTCAAAACCACTGTTCGACACAAATGTAAATTTGTTGAAGAATAAATAAATAAATAAATCTAGGCCAAGTAAAATAGGGCAAAGAAATCTGTGCACTCCTATTTTTGTGTTTAATACCAGAATAGCTTCATAATGTGCATGTAAAAGCCAAATGAGAAGGCTATTGCGTGCTTTATAGCTTTTTGGTAACACAAGCGTAGTTTTTTATTTCAGCCGTGCGGTTCTGTAACCATCTCACCGTGAAAGCTTGGGTGCAGTGAGCGTGGAGTGAGCTGTCATTCGCTAGGGATTAACACTATTAAGTGCATACTTCACTTATGATTTCACGGTGAGATTTTTACAGAATCGACCGGCAGATGTACAGACGCCAGCACATCAAGCTACCCGAAACTGTCAAATATGCTGACGGTGAGCCTAGAATGCCATCATTGCCATGTCACGATAAAGAACGCTGGCGCTATGTGAACATTTTCACTACCTAGATATGGTCACTGACACTAAACGTGATAAAAACAGTAAAATAGACCAACCACCTGGCTACGCATGTGCAAGTTTCGGAAACTCTTTGACTTCAAATCAAATGTGGTGATATTTAGCTAGGCCTCATGTCTGATAGCTTCCCCATAATAGAAAATCATAGGGAAGTCATATGAAACTAAGGATTCTCCATTAACAAATAGGAATCGATTTAGTTATCGCATCATGTTATTGGCACTTAAAGGATAATGTTTATCTAAATCAAATAACACTTTCGCCATTATCGAAGCCTATCAGCTAAAGGATTACTATAAAAAAAAAAAAATGTTATGGAATTATTTTCACATTTAGACAAATATGACTGCAGCCGGACGATTCTGTAAAAATCTCATCGTGAAATCATAAGTGAAGTGAGCACTTGATAGTGTTAATCCCTAGCGAATGACACCTCACTCCACGCTCACTTCACTTAAGCTTTCACGGTGAGATGGTTAACCTTTTGACCGCCACGGACGGCTATAGCCGACAAACGAAAACGTGCCAAACACGCCACCGAGCGACGTCTACAGCCGTCAAGAAAACGACATTTTTTTAAGTACAAAATACATAATTATACTAAATTAGAAAAGATTTATTTTGTACTTAAAAATGTCGTTTTCTTGGCGGTCAAAAGGTTAAAGAATCGAACGGCTGAAATGAGCGCTACCAATACTGCCGCAGTAAGCGAAAAAGACGCATATTGGCCAAAAATGTAAAGAAAAATAAACCTTACTAAACAAAAAAGGCGCATCCATTAAGGCTCATTTTTCTCCATTCCCTTTCGGCAGATGCGCCCCTTTTACTTAGGGCGGCAGAATATGCGTGCTCCTTCGGGAAATAGAGACACAAATTATTTCATGTAAGGCAATGTCCTAGAACCAAAAATTCGAAGCCATGACATCTACCAACCTGCACTGGGTCCATAAAGGAGGCCTGTGTCCCACCAGTGGGGACGTTATAGGCTGATTATAAAGGCAATTTATTATGCCGATCATATGCCAAAAATACCATGGACAGACACCCATCAACAGCCAGAAACCCCACATAGCAACACTACGAAAGAATATTGAACCACCAGCTTAAAATTCAGCTCACAGAGGATAAAATTCGGCGCGTTACATAACGAAGCCAAAATTAAATATAATCTTGTTGAACGGAAACGGTAATGTTTACATTATGAGTTATTTGCGAAGGCTGACTCATATTATATGAAGTGGTCCATTTATTTTCAGGGCTATTATTAATTTAACGGCCTGCTTTAGAATTGGCTTCATTTGGGCACGAATCTGTTCGCCGTGCGGTTTCCGGAACGAAAAATATTGACGTCTACATTTCTATTATTAACCCAACTTCTTTTCCATACACGATTTCCTTGCAATAGCAAACAAAGCGGCGTGGTTTCCTCATTCACACTAAAGTGCCAAAAAACGCGCAATCGATGTTCTATTTCATTGGTCAGAATAATTGTAGTAAAATTGCGTAGAGAACTTTTTTTACGGAATATTTCCTAATGAGAGTATTGCTTCATCATGTGCCTAGTCTTTTCCCAAATATGTTGGGGCCGGCTTCCAATATATCGTATGCAGCTAAATACCAGCCGTGCGATTCTGAAACCATCTCACCGTGAAAACTTGGATGAAGTAAGCGTGGAGTGAGTTGTCAATAGTTTCAATCTCTAGCATCAGCATGACTCACAGCTTACTTTAAGCTCACTTCACCTTAGTTATCACGGTGAGATTTTTCCAGAATCAACCGGCAGTATTTTACATGGAGCAACTGCCTGTTTTGACCTGCACAACTTGGGTTACCAAACATTTCGGCTTCTGATTGCTCAATGACTGTCAAAGATCTAGAAATGACAGCCGGGTACCAACGGCTTAACGTGTATTCCGAGGCACAGAAGGGTGTCTGGTGTTAATAGTTTTCAAGAAGATGAACAGTCAACTACTTATATACTTCTATCATTCATCATTGGCAACATTCCACCCAATGCCGAGTAGAGGCCTCCTCCCTTTTGTGCCATTTATCCATGGTCTGTGCGTATGCACCAAGGCTTACCCGCAATCTTTTCAGTGTTATTCACCCATCTGGCTGTTGGTCTTACTCTACGAAAGAGTAATCTCATATTATGTGAGTAATCGCATGTGTGGCGAGGGAGGTAATAGCTGATCTTTGCGTTATTCTCTTGAACGGATGCTGCTTGTGGTGACTGGTCGTCTTGCTGACCATGGTTTTATTGTTGTCATTAGTAATAACTTGTTTATTTAGTTTCCTTCGATGGTCCTAGTTTATCATTTGTGACTTCAAGTGACAGCTATGTAAACAGAACCCAGCATTGCATAAATATGTAAGCGGTCACGCCATTTATACCTGGAGGCTTCAATTATTATGTTTTTGTTTACATTTTTAATTTTGATGTATTTTTTTTTGCT
Source organism: Eremobia ochroleuca (assembly GCA_949629135.1). NCBI lineage: Eukaryota > Metazoa > Arthropoda > Insecta > Lepidoptera > Noctuidae > Eremobia > Eremobia ochroleuca. The sequence goes on along the minus strand of OX451411.1, from coordinate 3,492,865 downwards.
TGAGTACGTATAGTTTTTATTGTATTTGTTGGTATATTGGCGTGGCTAGCTGAAATATAGCAAATCATTTCATTTGGTGTTCTGTGTCTTGTAATGGTACTTTGCATACCTACCTTGTATTGTATTCAATCAAGTATTTTCTTACTGAACAGACAGCTGTGCTGCTGGGGAGTTTGTTGCGCCACTTCTTCTCCCCAGCGAAAGCACTAGGAAGTGGTGAAGGGCGGGCGTTTTGGGGGACTGTCTTTTGTAATTTTGACGTTCGAAAAGTGCTGTTTCTCAGCCTAGTTTGAATAAATGACTTTTGATTTGAGTTCTTTTGTTATAATATGTCTTTACCGATGACATTGCCGTTTTGTATGAAAAAATTTAAACGAATTTTTTTTCATGTATTTTTTATTTGTAATAATCGAAGTAATCACCCATGCAATCAATGCATCTTTGCCAAAGCAGTGGCAGTTTATTGATGTCCTTCTTAAAGAAATCAGCTGGACGGGAGGCATCAAATTCTTCAAAGGCATTTTGTACTGCCTCTCGTGTATTGAATTTTTTTCCCGCCAAGAAGTTATCCAAATTCTGGAAAAAGTAGTAGTCTGTAGGCGCAAGGTCTGGTGAGTAGGGCGGATGACGGAGAGCTTCCAACCCCAGTTCTTGCAACTTGGAGACCGTCTGCTGTGCAGTATGAGGTCGCGCGTTGTCGTGCAGGAGCAGCGGAGACGAGCGATTGACCAATGCTGGTTGGAGATGTGTCAGTTTCTCCATCATTGTGTTCAGTTCTTCACAGTACACATCTGCAGTAATGCCCACCCCGTTTGGTAAGAAGCTGTGATGAATCACACCGGCGCTAGACCACCAAACAATGACCATCATTTTTCTAGGGGTAAGTTTTCGTTTAGGGCATTGTTTAGGTGCTGAACCAGGATCCAACCAACTTGCGGTTATCAAACAGAATCCATTTTTCATCGCAGGTAACAATGCGGTACAAAATTCCTTTATTTGTGTGTCTGTTGAGCAGTGCAAGGCACGTCTCGACGCGTACTTCGCGCTGGCGATCATTGAGTTCGTGGGGCACCCATTTGTCAAGCTTTTTTACCTTTCCAATTTGACGCAAATGGACCAATATTGTTTTGACGCTAACGTCGAAAGCTGCTGCTAATTCAGCCTTAGATTGTGTATCATCAGCTTCCACAATCGCCTTTAATTCGTCACTGTCGACCAAAGTCTTCGGACGACCGCGAGGTTTATTTTTCAGGTCGAAATTTCCAGAACGGGAGCGAGCAAACCAATAACAGGTGGTGCGTTGGTTTGTAGTTTTAGCTCCGTAAACGTAGTTGATGTTGCGTGCCGCTTGTGCCGCGTTGCTGCCACGACGGTACTCATATTACATAATTACTCGAATTTTTAACATATCCATGATGACGAAAAAGATTAAAATGCGATGAAAATGTAACACTAATCAATAAACAACTGACTACTTTTGGAAAAAAAAATCCATGTTTTTAAAATACAATTAATTTGAAATTAGAATTCTTAGCCAAACAAAAATTATTTTGATTTGAAATGGCCAGTACTGCAGAACGGCAATTTCATAGGTAAAGACCTAATATAATTATGCTACTTAGCATAATCAGCCTATACCACTGCTGGGACACCTCGGTGAAAGTGAGTGGCAGGGCTCTGAACCGGTTTAAAAAGAGCGGTTAATTTCGATGAAATACCGGTAAATATATCGTTCCCTCATTAACCGGTTAAACAAGTGAACTGTTCATATGTAACCCAAATGACAAAGGTTACCGGTTACAGAAGCACAAACGGTTTTGACACCCAGATTAACCGGTTAATTCCGTAAGTCGTAAATATTTTTCGTCTACTTTTTTAACACTTCCAACAAGTTATAGTGACATTAGTACATTTAGTACCCCAGAAAACATTAGGAAAAAAAATGTTTGATCTGAGGACGTCAACCGGAGAACTTAAATGGTGCGGGTAGATTCATGTTGCGACTTGCTTAGTTAGGGGGCGGGGGGTGTTTAACCGGTTAATTTTCACTTTCAAAACCAAAATTCATGAAAAACCGGTTTCCCGCAAAAACCGGTAAAAACCGGTAAAGTGCAAACCTTAACCTAAATCGATTTCGGTTTGGGGTCAATGACCGTAACCGGTTAAGAATTTCAACCGGTTTCCGAGCCCTGGTGAGTGGGCCGTAATCTTCCACGCGGGCCCAGTGTGGGTTGGTAGATGTCACATGTCTTCGTACTTTTGGTTCTAAGGTATGCCGGTTTCCTCGCGATGTTTTCCTTCACCATTTTGAGAGCAGTGGTGACAATTCAAAAGTGCATGATAAAAGTTTAATTGAAATAAATGCTTTGGAGCTTGTGTTGCCAGTTCAGTAATTCTGGTGAACTCGTCTTCTTCTTAGAAGCTCATGCAGGACATGTTGCTCCATCTGATATTTCATAGTGTGATGTCATACGGTATTCTGTTGTGGGGAAATGCCGCCGAAATTCAGATAATTTTTATTTTACAAAAAAGGGCAATTCGTTCCATTTATAAATTAAGTCCCAGACACTCCCTCAGAGACAAATTTAAAGAGATTAATATAATGACTGTGCCTTCTCAGTACATTTATGATAATCTTTTGTATGCACATAAAAATATTAATCTGTTTAAGAAATACAGTGATATCCATAATATAAATACTAGGAACAAACATAAATTTGTTGTTCCTACAACAAGGCTCAAGAAAATAGGTGGCTCGTTTAGATGCCAATGTATACGTTTTTATAATAAACTTCCTAGCCACATTCAAGAACTAAGCATTAATAAATTCAAATCTTTTATAAAGCTAAAACTATGCCAGAAAGCCTATTATACTGTAAAAGACTATATTGAGGACAAAAACGCTTGGGATTGAGCTGCTCCAATAGGTCTAGACAGTGAATGTTGTTTATTTTTTATTTTGCTGATTTACACTTTTGTTATTTTTTTTTTCTAAATATCTATTTATGACATGACATGAACATTTACTGTTTAACGTCTTATATTATTTTAATTATTGTGAATGTGAGGACTATGTGGGTCATTGTTTCCGTTTTAATCATGGTCTGGCAGTTTGAGTGGTTTATGCGGTCTACACAAATGTTCTGTCCTTGGTATTGCTCGTCGAATCGTTGAGCTCCTTAAGTTCTGAGTTGAGCTGCACGGTTACTGACGAATGCGTGCACTGACTGCACAGGTCCACTCAATCTGTGTGGTTCTTCCCTCAAAATACCACTTCAGACACCAATCTACATGGTCCTCAAAGATCAAAGATGATGTCCGGATTTTTATATACACATTGACATTGATGAATTTTATATAAACAATGACATGGATATTTACTTTGTATAGTATCTTATTTTTTATTATTATTATTGTGAGTGTGAAGACTATGTGGGTCATTTCTTTTTTCTTTTTTCCTTCTTAGTTAGTTTTAATCATGGTCTGGCAGTTTGAGTAATTTATGCGGCCTACCCAAATGTCCTTTCATTGGTATTGTTCGTCGAATCGTAAGGCTCCTCAAGTTCTGAGTTGAGCTACACAATTTTTGACAAATGCGTGCACTGACTGGACAGGTCCGCTCAATCTGTGTGGTTCTTTACTCAAAAGACCACTTCAGACACCAATCTGCATGGTCTTCACATGATCTGACCAAGATTATGTCTGGACTTTAAAAGAGACTGTGACCTCTGAGTTTGTTTCGGCCTTTCTTCTCAGAGTAGTCAGATAGGAAACGCCGACCTCATCTAGTTTAAAAAATATGATTGACATGTAAAAGTGTTTGTACAAACCTACTTACAGAAAATAAAATCATTTATCATTTATCATTTATCATTTGATATATATTTTTTCCTAATGACGCAAAATCTTACCTTCCTAAGTAGGTGTACGACAACATAAACTATTTATAAACCATGACTCACATAAGCGCTCCATTTTATTCTGCTCGTGGTATTATGTCGGTAACTATTGTCTGCTTTCGTACAAAGTGGGTCAGGATAAAAATACTGTTTACCTTAGCTTGTGCATGCTTTGTCGTAGCCAAGTCGACGTGAATGTCAAATATTTACATTGACTATAGAGCTGGTCAGCAGGCCATTCTCTGGAAAAATCAATCTGACTAGCCTTTTGCCAACTATATTAGGGTCGGCTTCCAGTCTAACCGGATGTCTCTATTTTACATGGAGCGACTGCCTATCAGCCGAGCGATTCTGTAACCATCTCACCGTGAAAACTTGGGTGAAGTGAGCGTGCAGTGAGTCGACAATAGTGTCAATCCCTAGCATCAGCATGACTCACAGCTCACTCTTAGCTCAATTCACCTTAGTTATCACGGTGAGATTTTTCTAGAATCGATCACAACCCAGTAACGGGGCAACACCCCTTGGTAAAACTGGTTGTCAGACTACCCGTAACAACGGTCAAAGATCTACGAATGACAGCTGGGAGCATCGGCTTAACGTGCTTTACGATGCACGGAGGGGTCGCGATACGTAATAGATGGTCACCTATTCCCATCCACAAACCGACCGCGGCAAGCGTTTCTGAACCTCTGCTCGACCATTATTCCTTTGGTAAATTACTGGTCTTTCGGTGGGTATCGTAAAAGATTACGAAACAACCAAAACTCCTTAGATGTCGTGAAGGGTTTTTTGATCGTCTGATGAAAAGGAAATCTGTTAAAAGATCGGGTAGCTGTATTTTTCTTTGTATCATATGGTTCTTCATTATACGTAACATACTCGCTAGGAAGTGGGTTTGCGAACACCAGCCTTATACTGGATGATTTTTTTTCAGGCTCCAAATTTTTACAGGGTGTTCTACTCATGAATATGAACAACTTTCACTATGGGACCAACTCTGAAATCACGAAAACAAAATCAGCTGTTTAATACAAAAATTCAATACCTAGTACTTGACCAAAAATTTTTTAAACTTATTTTTTGCTTACTTTTGTGATCGTACGTACGTACGTATGAATAATCTAGACCCATCCCACCCCCATGTAAGAAAAAAAAGACATGTTCGGACCCCCTCCCCCCTCAAATTGTCTTACGTAATAAATGAAAAGCCCCTAAGAAGGTGACAGTGACCACTAATCTAATTGATAAGATTGGTGATTAATAGCGGCCCTGTGCAGCTCTGTGTGTTATGTTATTAGTGTACTATCAGTAGTGTGACCATTCGTTATCAGTGCAGATAAAACCTATCAAAATAATGTGTGTCCCTGGAAACTAGTTCTACCTAACCAGCACCCTGATTGCGTAACACACTATTGTTAGCGTAGCGTCTGTATTTTATATTACACCTTTTTATTTATTATCTGGCAACATTTCACTTCGAAACTTCAGTTTTTATTAACCGGCAACGCCGAACCGCTCTTATTGGTCTGTGGTTTCAATTGGTGTATAGCTAACCAATCAGAGCGAGGCGCGCGTTGTGGCGGGCATTTGGAATTGTAAAAGGAATCTGTCGGGGATTCGGTGGTCAGTCGATCGTCGAGCAGTCCCCAGTGAACATCAAAGGAAATAGTGTACGTGTTTACTTGGTGTTAATTTTAAGGTAATGATGTATTTACACTTTTGCCATTTTATTGTGAAGTATTTTGATATTATGAAGTAAATATGTTTTCTGAACTGTTTATGGAGTCTTTCATGTACACTATTACTTTCAATTTGAATAATTTTGAAGCATTTTGTTCCACAAGCCCTAAAGTTTTTTATTAATTAAAAAGCTAACAGACTTAAAATAATATTAATATGTAGAAGTATATAAAAAGGCATCAAAACATTCGTCCGTATCGCTGTCAATAGGAAACGTTCCCAAAAGGCTGGTAGCATTACCACGTTGTATGGCAATGCTGATTCTTTGACCAATAGGCCAGCGCTGTGGTCACGTGAAGAGTCTAAAGCATATTGCTAATCCATTGCTCCATAATGTTCGAAAAATGTGTCTGCTCAGCAACGTAAATAACGCAGTGAATGTTGTTTAACTGTCAAAATGAAACCCATTGCTATTGGTAGTGTTTTACGCAATTAACCTGCAGGAATCTTATTCATCTTAAACAGCCTGTATTGTTCAACTGCCAACCTAATTCGATTTTGAGCTAAGGCGTGTATTTAACGTGGACATAAATTAATCTGAATTTTGGATAAAAAATAATTAAAGCGGGTAGCAAAAATACGAGTAGTAGGTCGGCAGGCCACAACGAAGGATAATTTGAAATATAAAGTAGCAGTTAATTTCGGAAGTCTCGGTGTCGTTGGGTTCGCATTTTTGTTGTTTGCCACATACTTCCGAAATTAAAGTTATTCCTCACTTTATGGTATCGTTTTTGGAAGTCAGTTGTTTTTTTTCTTTTTTTTTTGTAAAAATGTTTTTATTTTTCACTTTTAAGTTATACTTACCCCACACCAATTAGTATACTTAAAACTACTTGCTATGTAAATATCAGTGACAGGAAGTTATTATAACATCATCAATATAAACTAAGTGGCAAAAATGCGTATTATTGAAGCTAACTCAAAAAACTACCCAAGCAAAGTTAATCAAATTTATATTGGACCACCACTGAAGCATAGATATACATTAAAAAAAGAATTTTTGAAATAGATTTACAACTGCCGGAGATATCGCGTAACATACATACAAAAAAAAAAATACAGTCGAATTGAGAACCTCCTCCTTTTTGAAGTCTGTTAATTGTGTTAAGGTACACTGCATCCCATGACAATCCCACTAAGCCACCACTATAGGAAAGCAAACGCCGCAATTTCTTTCTTTTTTTCTGATTGTTTCAACAAATGTTACCTACCACCTAAGCATATACATTGTGGAATGCAATAAATGATTGAGTATTGAACTTGAATTTTTACCAGTAATTTTGGGCTGAACCGATTTTGATGAAATTTCTATGGGTCCAATCTGAAAGTATGGCCTTTCAAATAAAAAAAGAGAATTTTACAAATCGACTTATAAATAACGGAGTTCTGAGGTAACAAACATTAAAAAAAATATATATTGAACCAAATTGATAACCTCCTCCTTTTGTTATGTCGGTTAAAAATAGCTCTAAAACCAGCAATCTACGACCCATTTTGCAATGAGCAAAACTCTCATGGACATACAGTCATACATGCCTTTGACTGTCCTCTGAAATGTATTCAAACTGCACCGAACATAGAATGTTCTAATCGACACGGAATGCATGTGTATTGTTAGCAAATTGCTTTATTACAAGCCCGTGAAGGTGTCAGAACTGAGTTGGTTTACCATTCATAAAGTTCATTCGACTTCGAAAGGATAGCGCTAATGTTCAGGAAGATGACAGTTAGTTGGTTAGTTAGAAAGGTACAGTTTATCAAAGAAACAAGAGGAGCATATTTTAGCATACTGCAGTGCTATTCTGTAAAAATCTCACCGTGAGAACTTAGGTGAAGTGAGCGGGAAGTGAGCTCTGTCATTTACTTATGATTTCACGGTGAGATTTTTACAGAATCGACCGGTTGATTTCTGGCGTATCACCAAAACCAAAAAATATCGTGAAGTACCTTCAACATCATCATCGTTTCAACCGAAAGACATCCACTTCTGGAAATAGGCTTCCACCAAGTATCGCCATCGTAAAGTGCCTTAAATTAAAAAAAAAGTAAACGCTGTGTACAGTGAGTACGACTAGATCTCCAAAAATGCAACCAATTGCATGACATTCGATGTTCCTTTTAAGGAAGTTTTTTATTTCACCTCTTCCTCATCTGAAACTAAGGGAGCGTTAAATCTTTGGGTATCTTTGGTAAAATTCTTAAAAGAAGTCCTATGAATACTGAAGTTCTCTTTTAATAAGAAAGCAATGCACTGTGTTCCACCCCGCAACGACGTCAACTCTTCCATAACTAGAAAGGCCATTTCCCAGTACACAAAACCTATCAATACCAAAAAACTTCATTTGCAACAGTGTATATATAGCTCGTCGCATCCACAAGCGCTAATCGACGCAGAATACTGTGTATTGTTACCTAATTGTTGTATTATATGCTGTGAACTGGGCCAGCGTTTGCGAAAACGCCGCTTGCGCAATGCCCGATGGACTGCGGGGCCTGTGGCTCAATATTTTAGATGTGACTGATATGATAGTTTTTGTTTCCCAAAAATTACGTTGCTGTAATTTGAAGACCGTTTTATTTGAACAGATAAATTCAACTTTAACGCTGCAAAGATTTCACTGGCTTAGGCGAAAGATCGAAATTAAAAAGTAATGACTGACTTTAAAGGAGAACTTCGGCTTCTTTTGAAGGAACAGTAACCTGAGAAATATCGGCATCATCTTGTTATAGTTATACACACCAAAGACAAAATTACTAGACTTAAAGAGATGCTAAAAACAATACTATTCGGAGACATGTGATGTCCAGCAATCCGCACTGGGCCCACTGGTCCCAGCAGTGGAAACGTTAACCAGCCGCGTACTAGCCTATGGTACGTGGCTGGTTACGCATTATATGTATATATTATGAACTCATGGACAAGAGCATTTGCAGTCCAGACCAGCCTGTCGATTCTGGAAAAATCTCACCGTGATAACTAAGGTGAAGTGACCTTAGAGTGAGCTGTGAGTCATGCTGATGCTAGGGATTGACACTATTGACGACTCACTCCACGCTCACTTCACCCAAGTTTTCACGGTGAGATGGTTACAGTATCGCACGGCAGTACCCCAATTACTTAACACACTCCTTCACAGTCTCGATTTTGAAAAAAAAAAAAATCAAGCCATTGCTTCATATGTTTGAAAAATTCGTCTGCTCGACAACGTAATTAACGCAATGACTGATGTTGAACTGTCAAAATGAAAGTCATTGTGATCGATTGCCATTCTAAGTCTGTTACGCAATTACGGTGCAGTCCAGTCCATCATGCAATTACAATACTCGTCGTTCTTCCTACAAATACACTAAAAACAGACCAACTGTTTCGCTACTAACATCCTAGGTGATTGACCAGCGCGTACTTATGATAATTTAATTGAACGTGTGGCACGTGATGTTAAGTACATTACACACGATATCAATTGAGGAAAATTGCTTAACAATTCATGTACAAGTGGGTACTTGACACCTGTGGGCTGCCGGCAAACTGTTTGATGGCATAGGATGCAGATGAATACCAATATTTTACATGAAGTGACTGCCTATCTGACCTCCATATCCCAGTTACTGAGTAATACGATACCCATTGGTAAGACTGGTTGTCAGATTTTCGGGCTTCTGACGACCCGTAATAACGACTGCCAATGATCCACGTATGACAGCCGTGACCAACGTCTTAACGTGCTTCTTTATATCTCTAAATTCATTTTGCGCTTCTAACGATGCACACTTTTTTAAATAGTTGAGCCTCTTTTTAACTTTGTGGTCTTTCTCGTAATTGGTTGCAGTACCTAAGCTTTTATTTAATTTTGATTTATTCATTTTTGCTTGAGAACGTATAGTTTTTTATTGTATTTCTTGGTATATGGGCTTAGCTAGCTGACATATGGCAAATAATTTAATGTAGTGTTCTGTGTCTTGTAATGTTAATTACTTTGCATACCTTGTATTGTATTCAGTCAAGTATTTTCTAACTGAACAGACAGCTGTGCTGCTGGGGAGTTTGTTGCGCCACTTCTTCCCAGCGAAAGCACTAGGAAGTGGTGAAGGGCGGGCGTTTTGAGGGACTGTCTTTTGTAATTTTGACGTTCGAAAAGTGTGCTGATTCTCAGCCTAGTTTGAATAAATGACTTTTGATTTTGATATTTGATTTTTAAGCTAGGGTACCCCGACCATTCGGGTTAGGTTAGTTTGGAACTGTGACTAAGCAAGCGCGAGCCGAGCGAGCGAAGCGAGCGTTGCGGCAGCGGCGGGTGAGCGCTACATCCAAGTTGGTGCCCGGGGGCATTATTAGTATTTTTAAGTGCCTAATAGGATTAGATTTTTAGGTGCCTAGATAATTTTTTTAGTGTCTTCAATAATATTTTCAGGAGCGCAAATTGGGAATTATTAGAGGTGCGATTAGATATAATGTCTTTAGGAAAGTGCATGAGAGTTGACTGGTTGAAGTCTGGTTAAGGAGGGAAAAAGCTCGAGTGTTCTTTATCAGCCGGTAAACCATTGCTGAAAAGGGCCTTTCAATCATCATCGTCCTCTTGCCCTCATGGCGCCGCTGCATAGCAGTCCACGCCTAAGCTACGGACGTGTACTTAGCCTCGCTTTGTATGAAAGTATGGGGGGGGGGGTCGTCCTCTGCTACCCACGGCCATGCTACGGACGGATGCATGGCTGGCAAACAAAAGAACCGCGCAGGAAGAGTAGCTACCCTCTTCGTGCACATACTACATGGCAGTGGACATTCGACTATCGGTTCCGCCTTCCATATCCAGTCTGCCCCAGCTGCCTTTTTTACAGGTCGTCGATCCATCTACCTTGACGTCCTACGCTAGGCTTGCCAATTCGCGCTCTTCTCTTAAGGGCTCTTCTGCTCCGAGCCTCCGACGCCAGCCGGGTTATATTGTGTAATTTTGAAATACTTATTTTATTTTTTTTTCTCCATTTCAGGTATGGCACAAAGGGTGCTTCAAATGCCAGGAATGCGGCATGACACTCAACATGCGTACCTACAAAGGATATGGAAAACTCCCATACTGTGAATCGTGAGTTTTTTTTTCTTTTTCTTATAATACGAGTATTTAAACTAAAACAATATTTTCATCCCATACTATAGTCTGAGCAAGTCAAAGACCAAAAGTGGGGAAACTTGATAGCCAAAATGGCAGGATTCAAAGACGAATCCTGCAATTTTGCCTATCAAGTTTACCTTAAGGCGAAAGCGTCGGGCGCGAAATTCAAATTTTCTTCCGTTATTTGTTTTACTTTGTTTACCACTGCTCTCGAAACGGTGAAGGAAAACATCGTGATGATGTCCTAGAACCAAAAGTTCGAAGACATATGACATCTACCAACCCGCACTGGTCTCGCGTGGTTACGGCCCACTCCTTCTCACCGAGACGAGGCCTGTCTCCCAGCACTGGGAACATTCTACACTGATTATTATGCATTATTATAATTGAGGAGCGTCGGAACAAAAACCGATATGTCTTAATTAAGACATTTTTTTTTTTCTGTTACAAAATGTTTAATTATACACCCTTCAGGAAAGAAATCAATTAAAAAACAGTTACATCCATCTTAAAAAAAATATCAAAATACTGTGGTCAAATCAAAACCGGCAAATAAATTTTTAAATTCAACATGTTCTTGTTGTTGGATTAAAAACCGATAATTCTTATTAAGTTTTACACAATTCAACAATGGTCGGTTCAAATTCAATTCAGTTCAATACTGACATATCCATTTTGGTTTCGTCAAAAACCGATATATCCAAATGATCGCGTCAAAAACCGATATATCCATACTAGTCCGCCAAGTATCTCCCTAAATTAAGTATCTACCCTCCGTCAAGTTTCACACATCAATCGATGTCACTTTAACTGCAAATTGACATGCTATAATTTTCCACTTTTGTAACATTAAAAAACTTACAACCTTTTTTTAAATTTGTGAAAAACATGGTAAATTCGATATATCGGTTTTCGTTCCGACGCTCCTCAATTGTGTACAACCGCGTTAGATTCCTGTCACGGATATTTACATAGCAAATAGTGTACATTTAGTATTTTATCTATGGCCAATAGTGTTATATGAATTTGTTTGGGGTAGGTATAACTAAAAAATGAAAAATAAAAACTTTTTTATAAAAAAAAAAAACAACCGACTTCTAAAAAAACACTACAAAGTGAAAAATAACTTTAATTTCGGAAGTCGGTGTCAAAAACAAAAATGCGGAACCAGCGACACCGACTTCCAAAATTAAAGTTATTTTTCACTTTGTAGTATTTTTTGGAAGTCGGTTGTTTTTTTATTTCTATAACACTTAACTTAATTAACATTTAGTTTTAGCCACCCAACGAAAACCTCTCAATTAAAATATAAAAGTCACCATACAGTTTCACTTTCGGTCCAACAATAATATGTAAATTCGGGCCATTACCTAATGTTAATAGCTGGCTCTGACCAGCTTATTCATAGCACGCACGGTCTGCATAAGGTCAAGGTCGCGGACACGTTTTTAATAGCTTTTAACTGACTTGCGTGATGGTAAAGAAATTAGTTTTTGATGACTAACTAACTTACTATACAAATAAATACAAAAACAAGGGACACTTCGGAATCGAAGTACTCGTCCGCATCGCTGTCATCCGTAAACGTGCCCAGAAGATTGGCAGCATTGCCACGTTGAATGGCAATGCTAATTCTTTGGCCAAAGAACGACCCCGCCCTCTGGTCTCGTGACTAATTATTCCATTACTAGCTGCGCCACGCGGTTTCACCCGCATAAGTCTCGATCCCGTAGGAATATCGGGATAAAAAGTATTCTGTGTTAGTCCTGGTTATAAACTATCTGTGTGCCAAATTTCATCAGAATTGGTCCAGCCGTTTGAGCTTGAAGAAGTAACACATACACACACACACAAACTTTCGCCTTTATAATATTAGTGTTATTTAATTTGGTATCTAGTGTAAATAGTTAGTTATTAGCTTTGGGGGTATGCTCTGTGAGCTCATGCCGCGGTAGAAATATAAGCCAGTCAGCGAAGTGGTAGCGAGGTTGTCTGACCAGCCGTGCGATTCTGTAACCATCTCACCGTGAAAACTTGGGTGAAGTGAGCGTGGAGTGAGCTGTCATTAGAGATAAACACTATTGACACAGCTCACTTCAAGCTCACTTTACTTATGATTTCACGGTGAGCTTTTTATAGAATCGACCGGCAGGGTGCGCCCCACGTATACAACGTGTAACGTTAAATGCGCAAAACCTGAAAATAGTTTAATCAGAATAACGAGCAGAATTAATTGAACCACTTTTTAATATAGGTCACATTTTTCAAAAAACCTTCATTAAAAACATTGCCGTGTCTATTTATTAATAGGTCAAGCATGCCAATATCAGCGCGGCGCAGCGGCCCAGTGACGACTCCCTCGATAAAGCATCGTCGCAGACGCAAGAAACGATCAGAATGGCCAGTAAAACTAAAACAGCACATAAAACCTTTACAATGTTTTTTAATGACTTATTTTCTCTCTGAAATATGTCAATTGACTTAAAAATCAGTTGGGGTGTGTGAGGTTTTGCGCATTTAACATTACACGTTGTATAAGGATGGCAGGGACATCGACGCGCAAACTGTAACCATGAATTGGACGTAGTTAAACGAAAAGGATCCAATCCACAACATGGTCAAAAATGAGTTAAGTGCACCAAACTGATGCTAAATATCAGTACTATCGGCCAGTAAAAAAGACCCAAGTAAAAACAACTTTCTATCAGTTTTTATCAACCTCAGAACCAACCCCCATGAATGGCACGTTAAAATAAAATCACCTTGGACAATCCAACCTTCCTGATTCATCACTACATAGTATAAAACAAAGTCGCTTCCCTGTCTGTCTGTCCCTATATATGCTTAGATCTTTAAAACTACGCAACGAATTTTGATGCGGTTTTTTTTAATAGATAGAGTGATTCAGGAGGAAGGTTTATATGTATAATACATGCATAATATAGTAGAGAAACACTGATAATTTTAGAGGTTTCTAATGTGATGTCGTAAATAAACACATTTTTTTGCGCTTACATTGTAAACGCTGGCTGAACCCGTCGAGGTAGATCAAAATAATGTACTAAAGTATTGTACACCTTAAAAAGGTCTACAAAAAAGTCCGCGATGGTATATGTCTATCTCTTAGGGATAACCCACAATAACCAATCAAAAATCAAAATCAAAATCAAAAGTCATTTATTCAAACTAGGCTGAGAATCAGCACTTTTCGAACGTCAAAATAAACCATTTTTTATCCTATACTTTTTACGAGAAATAATGGCTCTAAAATTATCAGTGTTTCTCCATTGCACCCGTGCGAAGCCGGGGCGGGTCGCTAGTACAAAATAAATCTTTTCTAATTTAGTAGATATATTTATTTTGTACTTAAAAAATGTCGTTTTCTTGACGCCTGTAGACGTCGATGGCGTGTTTGGCACGTTTTCGTTTGTCGGCTATAGCCGTCCATGGCGGTCAAAAGGTTAATAAACCAGCGCTGTGCTGTGGGTCCCCCATACCACAGCATCATGCGGAGTGGAAGTCTTCTTGTCACAGTCACAACGTGCAGCTGCCGACTTTGTTATACCAGTTAACTTGCTTATCTTTTTATGTGCACGTATTTGTTTGTGGCAATTAAACCTATTTTTCTTTCTTTCCTTTCTTTCTTTCTTTCCCGTGCCGGAAACTATTTCACGGTTGCAAACTCTTTTTTTTTTAAAATAAATGGCCATTAAGGCTTCATGTCCATATTCAGGCATACGTTATATTTTCCTGTTAATTACTTCTTGTAATGGGTACCTATGAGGAGCAAGCTAGAATAAATAATAATAAAAACTAAAACTGATAATTTACGTAGGTATATACCCATATAGTTGAGTCTCATGTTTGTTTGTCAAGTGTGCCTACGTCAGATCAACACGACTGGTTCCAACTTGAACGAAATAAGTGAATCACTGAATAACGTCACAAAAATGCTTGTTGTCTGAAAAATGGCGTCAATTCTTATAATAACGGATATATTTTTGTGCACTTCAGAGCATATTTAGGAACTAGCTCTTTTCACGGTTTTACCTCGGGGAATAATGTTAAAATTCCATCTCGCCCTGGTGGCTAGCTTAGTCTTCCCCACATTCTCATAAAGTCATTTCGTCACTTTCCCCTCTATTATGTAAATTCGGTAATTCTATGAGAATACTCCTGAAGCTAAGCGGATTCAGCCCAGCACAGTTACATCTCGAGAGGTTGAAAACCGACTGCAACCAGTCCATTCTGTAAAAATATCACCGTAAAAACTTACGCGAAGTGAGCTGTCATTCCACCTGCAGTGCGATTCTGCAACCACAAGTGAGCGTGGAGTGACCTGTCAGTGTCATCCCACCTGATACTAGGGATTGACCAAGCATACATTTACAATCATAATCGAGATTTAAATAATATTCTTTATGCTAATTCTATTGATCATTTTATGTAATTTCAAAGCTAGTATTTTAGTTGCCAAAACATAACTATTTTGTGGGGTTTTAAAATCAAATAGCAAAACAGAACCTTAGTCAGAATCTCAATGTTGTTTTCTTCTTCTTTTTTTTTCCTAAACTAGTCCTCATATAGCGATGTTTTGGCAACTAAAATACTAGCTTTGAAATTATATAAAATATCAATAGAATTAGCCTAAAAAATATTACTAAAATCTCGATGATTATTGTAAATGTTTGCTTAGTCAATCCCTAGCATCAGTGGGATGACACTGACAGCTCACTCCACGCAAGTTTTCACGTTGAGATTTTTACAGAATCGACATGCTGATGCTATATATTGCTACTATTGACAACTCACTTCAAGTTCTTACAGTGAGCTATTAATAGTATCAATCTCTGAAGTGATCGCTTCATATAAGTTTTCAAGGCAAGAATTACAGAATGGCACTACAGTCGGGATGTAAATATTATAGTTTTCTTCATCAAATTCCTAAACTAGACAATCCGCCGATTCTCATTAATTCTTTGACGGTAAAAACCAGTGTATATTTATGTGTCGTTACTCATTGCAATTACGTGCTTACTCACAACATAGTTGTTACGCTACACCGCGTTATGTGTGAATCATGCGCCGGCTATGGTAAGAGTTAATTTTGAGAAGTATACGTTGAAATAACAGTCTTATTTTTAAAGAAATTGGTGTACCTCGTCCTGCAGGGTAATTGCGTAACATACTAACAGTTAACATTGGGTTTCATGTTATTACGCCCCTCCATAAAAACAAAATAAAAAAAAATAAAACCTGAATAGACCTTAATATTTAATTGTCACATAAAATTATGCTTATGCCATGCTGGTTTGCCTGATATAAAGTATCACTTATCATCCCATTACGGTCCACTCTTATACATGGACTTTTCCAATTGCACTCCACTGAGGGCAGCCGCTTTTACCCACTGATTACCATGCGTTATCCGTGTTCTAAGCTTCGTTGGTTGAGTCGCGGCCTCGCCGAACACATAGGCCAGCACTTGGATTGCCATATTGGCGGATATAAGCCCATTTCGATTAGGCCCATTTTTATCCTACAGAGAACCAGCAAGAATAGCTCTTTCCATAGTCCCATTACTTTGGGCTCTTAACTTTCAGTCTTAGAATATGTAGACCTAACTGTGCATACACACGAGCGACACGCGTCAACAGCAGAGGCGACTGCAGCCGTCGCATTGCCTGTCAGAAACAAAGTTGGAAATTAAATCTTGTTATTTTATAGGAGAGGAGACGCAAAGCCTCGCACGTATACTGTTGTACGAAAATGTAGGTGGGGAACGTCCTTTGCGACCCTCGGCCACGCTAGGCACGAATACGTGGCTTTAAAGGCGCGGGCCCACCGCGGCGCATGCTGTGCACGAGCACGCGGCGCATTTTACCTGCGTGTATTAATTTGTTTGACAACGTGGGTCTACGTTTCCACTGGAGTACACGAAGACCCACGACTATGTATAGCGTGGCACGGTGCACGGAGAGGCTACGCACGTGCCACTGCAATCCACGGACACGGGCTTCACTGCGGGAGGTGGGACATGAAACGCGTCCGTTCCACAAGGTGTATGACTGAAAACTACTCTGCGATAAGCGAGCTGTACATAGTCGTGGGTTATATTCGTGTACTCCAGTGGAAACGTAGACCCACGTCGACAGCGTTGAGCTATGTAACCGCCTATTCGAGCAAGCCACGCATGTATCAATGACGTCAATTCATGCGCAGCCTCTCCGTGGGTTGTAGTGGACACAACCACATATATTTTCTTAGAAAGCGAAGCTTAATACACGTGCGTAGCCTCTTCGTGTACCGCGGTGGGCCAGCGCCTTGAAACAAATGAACCGCGCAGCTATCATAGCAAACCTTTCCGTGCACATTCTACGTAGCAGTCGACTTTACTCTGAGGATACCAATGTCAAATTGAAGCGCATCACGTTGCGAACGTAATTTCTAATCCCGTTTATATTTTCTAAGTGGATAAGACGGCGTCAGCTGATAATAAATCCTTTAATCCCATAAACATAAGCAAGTAATCCCCTCTTAACTTAACCCTAGACATTTTTATACAATTCTAAAAGAAGAAAAAAAAAATATGTTTATTTGCGGTAATCATGACGCAGAGAAAGAACACACACAAAAAAAAAACAAGTTAGGGGAATGTAATTTAGTGCTGTAAATCAAAGGAAATGTCTATTATTTGCAAATATCCTTACAACGTTTCCGTACAAAGTTTTTCTTAACAGTTGGTTCATTAATCAATGATTATTAAAGTATATTATACTAGTTTTTGTCCGCGGATTCGCCCGCGTGATGTTTATTCCACGGGAACGGACTACTGGGATTAAAGTATTCAGCACTCTAATTGCGTAACACACTATTACTCTCAATTTGAATCATTTTGAAGCATATCGCTAATCCATTGCTCCATATGTTAGAAAAATGTGTCTGCTCAACAACGTAAATAACACAATGAATGTTCCTTAACTGTCAAAATGAAACCCATTGCTGCTGATAGTGTGTTCCTCAATTACCCTGCTGTTCTAACATAGGTCATGGTCTAACCACCTTGTTCTCATTTCTTGATTCCCCCCACTTTCAGTACATTTGCGCCCACCACAATAGAAATCTACGTTCATCACACAATCGTCTTCTCCAATGTCCCACTCACCGCACAGACTTCATTAACTCTTCCTTCTTCGTTCAGTATATCTCTATGGAATGCGCTCCCCCAGGACATCAGGATGGCCACCAACCGATTATCCTTTAAAGTTAAGGTTCGCGAGCACATTCGCAAGAACCTGGCAGTATCATCACAACGCTAATATTTTCTCAATGTTTGTGTTATTTCGTTTTAGTATATTCATGTATTTATGTATATTTATTTGTGCTTATACAGGGTAATTGAAAACATGCGACAAATCGAAATGGGAGATTGTACTCATCAGTATGAACAACTTTTACCATGGGACCAAACCTGAAATTGCGAAAAAAAAAATCAGCTGTTCCCTACATTTTGACGAGTTATGTGAACATAAATGTAGGGAACAGCTGATTTTTTTTTCGCGATTTCAGGTTTTATTTCATAGTAATCTCTCATTTCGATTTGTCGCATGTTTTCAATTTCAACCTGTATTTATATGTAATTAGGTACATATTATATTTATAGTTTTAATAGGTTTATGTGTATCTTTATATTTAAAATAAATTTACTCCTCAATTTTCCTGATTGCACCTACTACTGTTTGTCTCTGCATCACCCAAAGGTTGGCTGGTATAAAATGCCTGCGTGTACACCTCTGCCTACCCCTTCAGGGAGCAAGCGTTATGGTATGTTAGGTTATATTTATCTAAACGGTTCACATATTCTGTAAAAATCTTATGGTGAAAACTTTGGTGAAGTGTAAATGAAAAATGAAAAAATAATTTTATTTTTAGAAAAAGCTTCATACGAGTATGCAATGAATTGTTTTTCGAGCCTCTTTTCAGGCAAACAAGGCCTGTGTTAGGAGACTCTGCTCTTCAATATCTTAGATTTTGACTTTGACAGCTCACTTCACCAAAGTTTTCACAGTGAGATTTTTACAGAAAGATCGCCGGTATTTACTTAAGAAGAGAAAGCATAAATAAAACTCATAATAAATTATCGCGTAAGTCCTTGACCTTACTCAACATTCGTGTATGTTGCATATTACAAAACATTACGCATATTAACATACAGTAATTAGCATACCATTGTGATACTTACTAGAATATTAGCATAGAATATAGTTTTTTGTGAATCATATCAGTAATGGTCACGCTATGTGTGATCTTTAAAGGGATAGGCAAAGTTATTCTTTACTAGCATTAAGGTAACCTAATCATTTTTACTTTAAGTCGAAAGCATAACGGAAAACACTACAAAGTGAAAAATAACTTTAATTTTGGAAGTCGGTGTCGTTGGTTCCGCATTTTCGTTTTTTGACACTGACTTCCGAAAATAAAGTTATTTTTCACTTTGTGGTGTTGTTTTGGAAGTCAGTTTTTTTTTATAAAAAAGTTTTTATTTTTCACTTTTTAGTTATACCTACCCTACACAAATTTATATAACACATCTCCGTACTGCATCTGCGTTTATATGGTACAGACGTGATGTTATGTTGTGCGATTGCGTAAACAATGCATACATATGCGATAGCAGCAATCGCGATTGTTTTACTGGTATTTATTGAAGAGTTCCGTTGTCTGTCTCCGAAACTCATCACCAGATCTTTACGAAATTTAAATGGGACCATTTCGGAATAAACCTCTATCGAACAAAGAAATATTTTTTTCAAATCCGTCGATATATGACGGAGCCCGAACATCATAAAAATAAATAAATAAAAAACATCCGAATTGATACCCTCCTCCTTTTTGAAGTCGGTTAAAAATCATTTTGAAGCAAATTGCTAATCCATTGCTATATATGATCGAAAAATGTGTCTGCTCAACAACAACGTAAATAACGCAATAAATTTTCATGAACTGTCAAAATTAAACCCATTGCTACTGATAGTGTGTTACGCAATTACCCTGCAGGTTGTATGTTGATCCAAATATGATTCACGGTCGTAACAAATATTTAAACTACTAGACATTTTCTACCTAGTCTAATATAAGACTCTTCCTTTACCTAATTAATAATAGTCTCTACTTTATGTAATTTTATTTTATTCGTTAATTAATTTAAACATAGTATATCTTACATAATCTAGTTTTTAACCGACTTTAAGCTTTAGTTTAATGTTATTTTTCACTTTGCAGTGTTTTTTTGGACTTCGGTTAAAAAGAGACATCTTAATTTATTTTGCCAATGAAAATAATGTCAATCAACAATCAATGTACAAAGTACGTGCGTGACTTTGTTACACTGAATGAAAGTTATTCGTCACAAATTATTCACACTTTTCCTGCCAAGATCGCGGAAACTGTTGCTAACGGCGCGAATGATACGCTTGGCAGCAAATTGTTTTATAATTAGAGTGAATTGTCAATTAACTGTTTGTTATTGATCGTTATAAAAGAAAAAAATATTGCTCAAAATTTTAAACTAATGTTTTATCTTTATAATGAAATGAAAAGAGATGACCACATTATATTTCATTATAATTCACACATAAACAAAAACTCACGCCTTCTTCTCATGGGGTAGGCAGAACACACAGAACGCCACCTACGATCTTGGATCTTTTTGCTTATAATTCACTTAGTGAAATTCGTTTAAAATTTTGAATTTTCCGGATAATAATAGAAATCCTATCTAATTATGTTACCTACAACGTGTAACTTTACATGCGCAAAACCTCAGACACCCCAACTGATTTTTAATTCAATTGACCTATTTCAGACAGAAATTAAGTCATTAAAAAAACTGTAAAGGTTTTATGTGCTGTTTTAGTTTTACTGGCCGTTCTGATC
Organism: Eremobia ochroleuca; assembly: GCA_949629135.1. NCBI lineage: Eukaryota > Metazoa > Arthropoda > Insecta > Lepidoptera > Noctuidae > Eremobia > Eremobia ochroleuca. The sequence goes on along the minus strand of OX451411.1, from coordinate 3,472,179 downwards.
GTTTCTTGCGTTTGCGACGACGCTTTATCGAGGGAGGAGTCGTCACCGGGCCGCTGCGCCGCGCTGACATTGGCTTGCTTGACCTATTAATAAATAGACACTGCAACGTTTTTATTGAAGATTTTTTGAAAAATGTGGCCTATATTAAAAAGTGGTTCAATTAATTCTACTCGTTATTCTGATCAAACTATTTTCAGGTTTTGCGCATTTAACGTTACACGTTAGCGCGCTGCCTATCCACATATCACAAAGATTTGATAATTTGGCTGTATAGCCTCCCAAACGAACAAAATCACAATCGAACTTACTAATTGAACAAAACCAAATTTATTTTGAAAAATAATAAACACGAATTATAACACTATTCCCTGATCACTTTTCAGTTCATCATGAAATTATCTCAAAAGCAGACCGCGTGAAACCGCGGGGCGCTGCTAGTGAATTATAAATGGAACCAAAAAAAACCACATCATGATCTGCCTAGCCTATTCCCAAGTAAATTTGGGTCGGCTTCCAGTCGAACCGGATGCAGCTGGATACCAGTATTTTACATGGAGCGACTGCCTATCTGACCATCACAACTCATTTACTGCGTAATATGTAACCCCTTGATAGGACTGGTGGTTAGACTTTCGGACTTCTGACTACCCGTAACGGATATCTACAAATGACAACCGGGACCAACGTCTTAACTGGCTTTCCGAGGCACGGACGGGTCTCGATATGTAATGGGTGTTCACCATTTACACCGACCACTGCAAGCGTAGCTTAACTTTCAATCGACCCGTGAGGCTATTTTTATTGAGCCACAAGCCTACTACATAATTAACAAAATTTTCCTCATAACTAAAACTACCATTAAATATTTCCAGACATGTACCGAAAGCGAAGCACACGACGATGGCGGAGACGCCCGAACTCAAACGAATAGCCGAGAATACGAAGATACAGAGCAACGTCAAGTATCACGCTGACTTCGAGAAGAGTAAGGGGAAGTTCACACAGGTATATATTTCACTAATTAGTACGGCCACGGGGCAATACCTATTAACACGCTAACAGACTTCTCACAGTACTCTAGGCAGTACTAAGGCAGGCATACCTTTAGGGGGATGTGGTAAAGTAACCCGCGAAACTTCAAAGACAATGAACAAAAGTAGACCAAGTCCGCCATTAACGAGACATGTTACTCAATAAGTTTTGGGAAAACAAGATTTAAAATACAGTCGTACCAGTGACACCAAAAAGAAGACTCAATAATAAAAAATTAAAAAAAAACTTATTTAATAGCAAGAATTTGTTAAAAAGTTTTTTTTTTGTAATAAGAGAGCTTATTACAGAAAAAACTTCTTAACAAAAAAAATTAAACCGCCGAAAAAACTGAAAAGCAAAAATAAATAAACCTTTTTTTATTTAACCCTTATAAATAACTTCTTAAACGAATGTAAGTAATTTTGAGTCGGCGCCAAACAATTATCAAAATCGGACTATTCTGTAAAAAGTTAGACGTCATAAAAAAAATATATATATACAACGTGTAACGTTAAATGCGCAAAACCTCAGACACCCCATTTGATTTTTAATTCATTTGACCTATTTCAGAGAGAAAATAAGTCATTTCTAAAAAATGCAAAGGTTTTATGTGCTGTTTTAGTTTTACTGGCCAATCTGATCGTTTCTTGCGTCTGCGACGACGCTTTACCGAGGGAGGAGTCGTCACCGGGCCGCTGCGCTGCGCTGACATTGGCTTGCTTGACCTATTAATAAATAGACACGGCAACGTTTTTAATGAAGATTTTTTAAAAAATGTGACCTATATTAAAAAGTGGTTCAATTAATTCTGCTCGTTATTCTGATCAAACTATTTTCAGGTTTTGCGCATTTAACGTTACACGTTGTATACAAGGTGTAACTTAAATAACGCACAACCTCTTAACCCTTTACGGGGCTCTGTCCATATATTGGACATTTTGAATCTTCGCGGCTAAACTAAACGTTAGACAAATGCAGCAGTAAAGCTCTTGGGAAAAAGAGCAAAATACTGTGTCAAATGCAAAGCACCATAAAAATTTCAATAAAGATATTAGTTTTAATATCCCAGTGTTTTATTTTTTACATACAAGCCAGAATCTTCTGCCATATAAAGGGTTAAGGGGTCATTGTACTCATCATTATGAACAACTTTTACTATGCCAAAAAAAATCAGCTGTTCCCTATATTTTGACGAGTTATGCGAACATAAATGTAGGGACCAGCTGATTTTTTTTTCGCGATTTCAGGTTTGGTCCCATAGTAAAAGTTGTTCATAATGATGAGTACAATGACCCCTTAAGAGGTTGTGCGTTATTTAAGTTACACCTTGTATACGCGTCGACTTGAGAACCTCCTGCGTTTTTCGTCAGTTAAAAACGAAATCTAACTCTAGTTTTAGCCTAAACCTTTGAGCCAGTATTTATTTGTATATCGAACTTTATTTCCATTTCGGCAAAGTTCCCGAACTAAGCTGTAATTTTTTTGTATAAAGAACTGCATTTTTATAACAGTTAGGTACTTAATTCAATAACTGGCTCGGTGATTTAAACCTGATCTAAAGAAAACCCTTGTTTTGTTATAAGGGGATTGCAGTATTTTAATTGGCGTCTATAGCTATTGGGTAGCTATCGCTAAACTCAGGTTTTTGGCAACATGACATTATTTAGTATAATATTAGCTGTCGTTTTAGCCTGGCAAATAAAAAATCCGAGCTTAAGCGCTGATTTCTGTCAGTTTTTGAATGGAAGAACTGTCAAAAATTCAATATCATTCCTCCAATCAAGTTGTCTGGCGTTGGAAAAATCAGCCCTAAATGAAAATAATTATTTATTCAAATATTTTAGCAAAAACGGTTTGAAAAAAAAAAGATGTATCATTGAATTCCTCTTTTCACTACGAGTGACGCTGGCCATAAATATTACGAAATAAAAAATAAAAAAACATTGCCGATTTCAGCAACTATCATTATAATTCTGTAAAACATAAGTATTTGCTACGGTCATATTTAGAGTAATGCAACCTGATAGTGTCCTGCATGATTGAAAACACGAGAAAATAACTTTTTTATAATAAAAAAAACCGACTTCCAAAAAAACACTACAAAGTGTTAAAAATAACTTCAATTGCGGTAGTCAGTGTCAAAAAACGAAAATGCGGAACCAACAACACCAAGTTTTTATTTTTCACTTTTTAGTTATAACTACACCACACAAATTCATATAACACTACTTGCTATGTAAATTCAGTGACAGGAAGCTGCATCTGCATATATAGGGTACAGACGTGATGTTATGTGGTGCGATTGCGTAAACAATGCATACATAATAATATGCAATAGCAGCAATCGCGGTTGTTTTACTAGTATTTATTGAAGAGTTCCGTTGTCTGTCTCCGAAACTCATTACCAGATCTTTATGAAATTTAAATGGGACCATTTCGGAATAAACCTCTATCGAACAAAAAAAGAATTTTGCAAATCCGTCCATATATGACGGAGTTATGCCCGAAATATAAACATCCGAATTGATAACCTCCTCCTTTTTGCAGTCGGTTAAAAAATAATTTCGTGGACTACCCTGGCGCATCTTCCTTAACACGCGAACATACTACTTATAATAATTCAGGCATAGCTGAGGTACTTAAACAATCTTCCTTTCATCAGCTAAAACCCTATTCATTTCTTCAACCGTAGCAAAAGGCTATTCAACGGGTGTAAAAAGACACTTCACGAAGTCGAGAGGCACTTATACTCCCCGTCATTGTAATTTTTTTTTTTTGTACTGGACCATGCCTGGCAACCTTCTGGTTTCGGAGATATTGAAGGGCAAAATTGCAACTTTTACTGACGTTTGTTTTTTATGAAAACAAGTTTTGAATGTTATAACACAACTTTAAATACCCCCACGACCCCTGTTCTGTTGCATGCACCCATAAGCACAATGTTTTGCGTGCGTTACACTGCCCACTACCGCAAACAGCAAATGTTCACACCAGAAATAAAAGTAATTTCCCCGCAATTATTTTTATGCAATGTTACATAGTTTGATGTTCAGAATGCGTAGTTGACGGCTATGTGATGTGTCTTTTTACACGCTGTATACAACGTGCAAATTAAATTATGTAAATTTAAATCCTATATCTACATGTTAGGAACATGTTGAACGCCTCTAGCATCGGCCACCGAAGTTCTCCGTGCTTTGTAATAGGACTTTTTCGCCAACCTTATTCTTTTGCCAAACGGAATTCCGAAAGCATCACAATTACATAATATACTTCCCACAATTGCAGCTGTTAAAGGTATTCCTTCAGCAGTTGCACTAACAAACGAACAGCTTCTAAACTTCAATCCAGTACAAATCTTACTTACAGGTCGCAGACGACCCTGAAACCCTTAGAATCAAGGCCAACACTAAAATTATCAGTAATGTCGCTTACCACGGGGAGTTGGAGAAGAAGGCTCAGATGGAGAAACAACGGCAGATCAACGAGAATGGAGAAATCGTTGGTGAGTTCGTTACCAACTTTTGTAACAAGTATTGGTGATGTTTGCTTCAATGTTGGTTGATGTCGTGTGGTTATGTTGGCACCTTGTGTTTTGGAGTGAATCTGGATATTTTTTTGAGTTAATGATACTAGCCTAATACCTGTTACGTTCCCACTGAAGGGAAAACCTCTTCTCGTAGTTTTAGAAATATCCTTATGTAAGTAAACTCGCACCTTAATGAAAAATAATAAATACTGGTATTCAGCTGCATCCGGTTAGACTGGAAGCCGACCCCAACATAGTTAGGAAAAGGCTAGGCAGATGATGATAAAGTAAACTCGCACCTTGTTACATGGGACTTTTTAAATCATGCAAAATAATCAGTAGGTCGAGTGGGTATTGAAGTTTTGTATGGAACAGCGGATTATTTTTTCACGATTACGATTTTGGTCCCATGGGAAAAGTTGTTCAGTTTGATGGTCTCTACCTCACCCTTAAATATGACCACGCCTGTCTGACAAACTATGTATAATCTGCATGTTCTAACATTTCATAAACTGGCAGACATTTTATATACATATCAATATACTTTTAACGAGTTTAGTAGGGTCATTAACTTATAATCTCTTCAATAAGTAATTAAGGATTATCCAGATTCATTCTGAGCACATTAAAAATCAATTCACATTGATCATTGTAGCTGTGGCCGTTAGAGCAAGACTAATCCTTATTTAAATTGATATCAAAATATTCTTTTTGAACTATGTGGTAAAAAAATAATTAGCATGAGACAAAATGATATAGTTTGTTTCAAAAGTAATGAAAAAATTATCAATTTATCAAAAGTAACGAATTTGTTGAAAACACCTAAATTGTCTAATTAATAGCAGAACGCAGAAATAATTCGAGATTGTTTTGTACATAATTTGTAAATGAATGTAGTAGCCATAACGGCAATTCACTTCCATTGAACTTTGTTTTTCTTACTTTAAGGGGATTGAAGCATACCTACTGTCGCGCCATTTTGATTTTTTTTCGAAATGGCGACCACTCATGAAACCTATATAAATCGACAGCTGTCGTCAAGGCAAACAGTAAACATAATAAAACTAAACCCCGTTTTCATGCGTGCGATTTATAAAGGTATAATGCGTGGCCGCCATTTTGAAAAAAAAAAATTGCGAACAGGTAGGTATGCCACAGAACTTTAACTGCCCTTTGCCTACCAAAGTAAATTCAAAGCGCGATCTAGTAAATCTCCGCTTTAGATTAAAGCCAAAAATATGATTATGGTGCCATGAGTTATGTAGGTTTCGCTCTAACGGCTGCATACTGGTCAAAAGGAAACTTATCATGTCGCACTATTCACAATCGTTTCAGTGTGGGATGTCCAATCATAAGGTTTATGACCATATGTTGCTAACTCTCATTATATCGAACAGTTCATCGGAAAAATAACATTAAAAAATTGGAAAATAATAAAATTTTCATTATTATAAACTCATAGTGATTGATCCGCGACCGTTGGGCATGAGGTCCTGGGTTTGACTCTCTGATTCTTGGTATTATGGGGTTTGCCATTGGAAAACTCGAAGTAGCAGCTCGGAGTCTGGATTTGTGACCGGTTTATCACAAAAGCCTCGCCTCATATTAAATGGTAATCATAAAATACCTAACTGGCTAAATGTGGGTCGTATGCTCGGTCACCAAAGGAGATCAGTAACCAGGGTCGTCAGATTTAGTTGAAGTTTAGTAAGAAACCGATGGATGTTTTCGAATGAAATTTAATCCTTAATAAATATTAAATTATTTTTTTGAATAAATAATTTAATTAATTAAATACATATTTAATCCTCAATGATAATTAAAATAATGAATAATAATAATTAAAATAATTAATAACAATTAATAAAAATAATTAATAATAATAATATAAATCATTAATGATAATAATTATTATTGTAATAATAAGTAAATTATTATATTCAATAATTATTAGTAAACGCACCCACAATACAGGAGAAATTCTTAGTATGAGGAAGCATTAAAAAAAAAAATAGAAAACAAACAGTTCATTTATCAAATTAAATTTTATTTCAAAACATCCATCGGTTTCTTAATAAACTTCAACTATAACCAACGACCCTTTTTACTTATTTCCTTTGGTGACAGTACTATACCTTACACCTGCTGATGCATATCTTAGCTTTAGGGAATACAAACGTGGTGCTATGTTACTGCAATTATTGCATTCTGTTCTGACTTAGTAATTTACTAGTCAAGGAAAAATACAAGAAAAAAATATTTTCCTGCTATACGAAAGTCTCATACTACGTAAATAAAAAACTTTCACTAACATGACTTTGTTTTGTGTTTCTTAAAAAAGGGTAAAACAGATTTGTTCAGTGTTCCAGTTAACAATAAATCTAAAACTCAGTCACACCCTCATTTCTGAAATTGATTTTTCCATTAACTAATTCACCCCTAAGGAAAGGAGCGCATTTACACAAATATTTACATAAATGGGGATCAAACACAGTGCGGGTCACACACAAACAATCATAATAGAAATATGTGCGACCTATGAAAAACCTAGGACCTTATCACTTTACGCTCGACAGCTACGCATGCAACCACTAGACAAATGAACCAATTTAATGACAAAAAGATTAAAAAATAAAATAATATCCCAATGTTATTTTTCCGACCCCCACCCATATGTTTCTAATACCTCTCCCCCCCTAGAATTACCATCGGACAACTACCATCAACAAATCGACAACTACGCAACAGAAATGCTGCCACCAAACGTGCCACCACCGCATCTACCACCCAAGAATCACTACCAGACGCCATCAACTCAGTACCACCCACCGCCACCCCAACAACAGCCCGTTGTTCACCAACAACAGCAGTCTGTTGCCCATCAACAACAACAGCCGCAACATCAACCGTCAGGACACAACAGACAGTACCAAGAGCAGTACTACAAGCAAAAAGAGGAGCCATATTACCCGCAGTATCAAGAATATCAGGGTCAATATTACCCTCAGTATCAGAATTACCAAGTTCAACAACAGAATCAGCCACAACCACAACAACAGTCTCAACAACAGAAGATTGGAAGGATTCAGGATTATGATCCTATTAGTGATGGACCAAGAGCGCCTCCGAATACGCAAAGGGCGTCCGCTACGCTTATTTATAATAGCACTAGTGATGGGAAAAGAGGTTTGTGTGTTATACGTGTTTTTTTTTTTGGGTTTTTTACTATTTCTGAGAAAAAAATGTCCAGCGACTATTTTATACTCATATCTACAAGGACTAGTAATAGTCATTCAGGCAGAATTTCGGCCATGAAGGCCAGTCTTAGTGGAGACTAGCCATCGGCTCGAGAGATATTATAAGTGTACTAGCATCCGCCCGCAACTTCGTTTGCGTAGAATTCGGAATTTCCGCCGTTTAAAAATATGTTGCTTAAATAATGTGTTTTTCAAATCGGTCCAGTAGTTTCGGAGCCTATTCAATACAAACAAACAATCAAATCTTTCCTCTTTACAATATTAGTGTAGACAAGTGTGTGCGCATCGGTGCACTCTTTCTTCCCTCGCTCTCATAATCGGATGGGACGGCAATCCGACACTCGCGGAGAGAAATCGGGCGGAGGAGCAACGGCTTAACGTACATACTGAAGCACGGGGGTTTCCACACTGCCAACTAACAAAAAAAAAAAAAAACTATGAAAAAGTGGCTGGTCATCTATGATAGGGGTCATACTGCAGCCGTTCACCGTTGTTTTACGTACTGCATCACAGTCAAAATAACAGTGATCTTTACTGCTGTTAAAACAAGGTTGATATTGGATTGCCGCTGTCAGAGTTAAAATTACCGAGAAAGTACTTACATACTGTACGCTCAAAATGATTATGTGAAAGTAATAGTCAAAAATCCAATCAAAATATTTGCTTTTTTATGTTCTTGTTCAAATCTTCATTCATTTTATGTTATTCATTATTTTTGTTTGGTTTTGGGTAAAATCTCTACAAGCTATGTTTATTGTATTTTTTTTTTTTGTCTTTCTATTTTAACCAAGACTCTTCAGACAATCTTTCTCCTCCTTTTTTATATGTACAGACGCCAGCACATCAAGCTACTACAATCTGTCAAAAATCTTTAATAGATTTTCAACTTTGTCAGTAAAGTATAAGGTTCAAAGTTGATTGGGAAAATGTGACAGTTTCGGGTAGCTTGATGTGCTGGCGTCTGTACATGTATATGTTATTATTTTTATTTTAAGACTGTTAGCTTATATATTATGCTAAACTTATATAAATACAAAGACTTAAGTGGGGTAACCATTTTGAACTAATTTAAGAGGGCTTCTAAACGGGCCATGTTTTACTGCAATTTGTGGCTGCAATATAGTGGCCGGCAACATTGCAAGCAATAACAGCCAGACTATGCAATATTGCAGTAATGTCCCGGCCATAATTGCCAAACATTTTAGGTATGGCCATATATGGCCTATTATTGTTTGATAGATTGCCAGACGATCGCCGAGCGATCGATTTAACTGCAATATTGCCCAGCTAGTTCTATTGTTGTTTCAATCGCTCTTTATTTTTATGGCATAGTGCATCTTTTTTCCGATTTTGTTTAAAAGAAACTCGAAGTCACCCTTCGACATTCTAGTAAAATTTTTAAATAATTTTTTATCAAGCTTATTTCTTGATTTAAATTATCTAAAGTTTCACACCTATTTAGGTAAGGTCGAATCCACAATCTTTTTTTTTATATTTTAAAACAATATAAGCCGCTGCGACAATTGTGATTTCGTCAGCCATTGCTGCCGATGTGAGTAGCCCGTTTAGGAGTTTGTATCATGAGCCATACTATTGCAGTCATATTGCAACACATGGCCCAGCCATAGAATTGCTCGACCATCAAGAACAATAAAATATTTTTGTAATGGCCAAGCAATTAGTTGCCAATAGTGCAGCCACAAATTGCAGAAAAACGTTGCCCGTTTAGACGCTCCCTAAAACAAAATATTGAAATATAAAATTACAAGAAGCCTTTCAAGAGGCGACCTCTACCTTATTTAGCCGCTACGAAAAGTGAGCTTATTTTTTAATACCTTCACGCTATACCCCCAGGTTCTCACCAACAGCCAGGGCATCAGCAGCAACAGAGCCGTCAGATCGGTCGCGTGACAGACCTCGACCCTCTCGCCAACGAACTGCCCAGACAGACTGCCAATCATCATAATCAGGTAAATATAATAATACCAGTGTGACTATCTCTGAGCCCGATTTGTCATATTAACGCCCGGAAGTTGTCCTAAAGGCCTGTTTCACTACTTCTGGTTAAGCTCCGATTAACTTATACAAGGTGTAACTTAAATAACGCAGAACCTCATAAGGGGTCATTGTACTCATAATTCTGAACAACTTTTAGTATGGGATCAAACCTAAAATCGTGAAAATAAAATCTGCTGTTCCCTACATTTAGACGAATTTGCGAACATAAAATGTAGGGAACAGCTGATTTTTTTTCGCGATTTCAGGTTTATCCCATAGTAAAAATTGTTCATAATGATGAGTACAATGACCTCTTATGAGGTTGTGCGTTATTTAAGTTACAGCTTGTATAGCTAGAAAATTGTAGAATTTTATTCAATTTATTTTAAAACATCAGTAATTTTGTTCTAAATGCATTCTTTCTTTTTTCAGCGAGTATACGTTGCCATGTACGACTACGAAGCGAGCGACAGCGATGAGGTAAGATTTTACAAATATTTTTAATAAATACGATTAATAGGACTAACGATCAAACCCCACTTGTTGTACAGACGCCAGCACATCAAGCTACTACAATCTGTCAGATTTCTTTAATAGATTTTCAACTTTATCGCTAAAGCATAAGGTTTAAAGTTGATTGGGAAAATCTGACAGTTTCGGGTAGCTTGATGTGCTGGCGTCTGTACAAAATGTCTGCTAAAAATTTTGGTAAGAAAGAAGTTAGGCGAGAAACTAAAATTAATTGTTATGATTGCCAAACCTGGCACATTGACAATTGAACTTTGGTGGTTTCAGCAGACCGAGTATCTATAACTATGTATCAAACAGATTTGTCCTTTTTCTACAAATAAGATCTTGCTTTAAGTCTAGTGGTTAAAGTACTTGGCAGTCGTATTTACTTAATTTCTTTATTTTGATAAATAAGTATAAATAAGTTTAAGAGCGAACAGGCATCTTCTGGGCACGCTCGTTCCATCATATACCTCATCCATCGCTTCCATCAGGCGTGATCGAGGATAAGAGAGAAAAAATAAATAATAACCGGCCAAGTGCGAGTCGGACTCGCGCACGAAGGGTTCCGTACCATTATCTATAAAAACGGCAAAAAAAAAAATCACGTATGTTGTATGGGAGCCCCCTTAAATATTTATTTTATTCTGTTTTTTAGTATTTATTGTTATAGCGGCAACAGAAATGCATCACCTGTGAAAATTTCAACTGTCTAACTATCACGGTTCATGAGATACAGCCTGGTGACAGACGGACGGACGGACGGACGGACAGTGGAATCTTAGTAGTTCTCTGATCAAAACCTAAAAAACAAAGAAAGCAAGCAAATAAGCTAATTTAAACTAATCTCACTTTTCCAGGTATCATTCCGCGAAGGCGATCTAATCTCAAACGTTACATCAATCGACTCCGGCTGGATGACAGGCCAGGTCCTTCGCACCGGCCGCACCGGCATGCTGCCAGCCAACTACGTCGAACTGACGCCGTCAAACGCGGTGCCACAGCATTATGATAACTGACTGTCAATGAAGTGACCGGTGACCATCAGCTTCAGACGAACTTGGTTGGACTGTCGGTGATGGTTGCTTTGTAGTTTGTGGTTCTTATTTACAGCCACGAGCATAATTGCTATGTCCCAATCCATGTCATGGTTCACCCATGCGCCAAAGGGGATTAAAGATTTTTTTAAGGAGCCTGGCATTCCTATTTGTCGTGCCATTTTGTTTTTTTTTTGACGTGATATCGTCTTATAAATCGATGAACGCCGGCTGCACGCACGAAAAAGCATGACTCATTGTCACGTTCCGCCTGAGCCGAGCGTGTAAGCGAGAGCGCGCAACAAGCGATAGAGAGGCACGATCGGCCTAAGCGTTCGGCTTGTGACGCATCTATATCTCTTCCACTACATCGTTATCACGTAAAATTATCGTCCGTAAGCCGACTTTGCAGACAACCAATTTTTTTTAACTTGTTTTTTTTTTTTTAAATAAAAAAAAATAAGGATGTCACATGATCAAGTTTAAACGTTAATATCTCGGAAACGTGACACTACGGGTTTTGGTCTTATTATGTGTTCTGTTTGCATAGATGTCAGCTATCGATTTATACAGGTTTCATGCGTGGTCGCTATTTTGAAAAACAAACAAAATGGCGGACAGATACGTGTGCCACGGATCTTCAAACCCATTTCAACCAAATCCGTTCAGCCGTTTTAGCGTAAAAGCATAACTAACAACACACACAGAAAAACAAATGTTTTTATAATAGTAGATCAGATATTGAAAAAAAAAATAACAGATTTCCGTAATTCTGACCCATCCAAGTTTTATTAAGTAAAGATCGGGCAACTGCAGTCGTCGACGCGTCTACGGCTGTAGTTGCCTCTGTCGTTGGCGCATGCTGCTCGTGTATATGAACACTAAGTCAACCAATAACATTTGGTTACCCATTTGACATTTACCCATGTGACTGTCAAGATAATAACAACCATAAGCTACAAAGTAAGTCCCCTTGCAATTCTACATAGTCGTTAAACACCGCAAATGATGTTTTAAAAAATATACTGCAATTATAAGGCTAGGCTTTTTTAAATCTAAGAAAAAAAAGTAATAAAAATGTAACAAAATGTGCCTTTGGTACCATATTCACGAATTTGACTTTTTATAATCTTTTAAAATATAATTAAAAAACAATACCAAGTTTTTACTTGAGATCAGTGAAGTTTTTGGCACTTTTATATCGTATTGATGTATAATAAACCTAACAGTAATCTCTAAACGCTGTAGATTTTTAATAATTATTTCCATTTTAACTAACTTTTCTAGACTACGCAAAGATATGTTTAACCAATGGCTGGACCAATTTTGTAATGTCAAAATAAGTTTTGGAAAAATTGCGAGGATTTTACCCAATTTTTGCGTAGCGGAATCATAAAAATTTTAGCTTTTTTTAAATTGCCACTAGCATTATGTAAAGATTTTTTTTTATGTAAGTATAAATAATAAGAAAATAAATATACTTTTTGCGAAATTTATTTATAATATTAGTATTAAAAAATATATAGCAAGGGTTTATTTGGACTACCTTTTAAAAAGCTATTAACAATAATTTAAAATCATACTCAAAACAACTTTTTAAGGGGTAGTGCAAGTAAGAAACTTCCTTTTTTCATTTTCATGTCATTACTGACGCTTGAAAGGCTAAAGTGACTCAGCGACACAGAGCTAACTTTACAGGAGAACATTTCATAGTTTAACTTTTCAGATAAAAAAATAATGTAAATTCTGATTCAGATGATAAAATAAGAATTATGCCTGTAGGGTGATTACAAAAATTTGTATGAATTTAAAAAAATTAAATTATTTAATCATTTATACATAAATAAACAGACAAGAAAAATAGGTGCAAAGGTGATGCTTATTTCTAAAGAAAACTCTTCCAGCATACCCGCGATAGGAAAGTAGATACAGAATTTTTTTTCTGAAAAGTTAAACTTTATTCTCCAGTAAACTTAGTCTAATCTATGTCGCTTAGTCAATTTTGCCTTTCAAGCGTCCATATGAAAAATATGATTAAGATTTTCGACGTGCATGAATATTTTAAAGTCGAATCGTGACTGAATTGAAATAAAAAAAAACGTATGTAAAGGCTGCACTGTAACTACTGAATAGAGGCCTTAAGTTTTGTTCAGGGTTGTAAATTAGCTAGAGAAACTGCAGACGTGATGGATATTGATATCTAAATAATAAAATGATTTGATGTTTTAATTTTTTGAGGGGTCAACGACCACTGGTAGTTTCGTGAATCACGTCTGTGAAGTCTACACAAACAAAAAGATTTTTTAAACTGATATTTCATTTGACTACACTAACTGCGGTCGATGACCCCCCAAAGGAAACCATCAAATTAATTTATTTTTTGTTTCATCATGTTTAGATATCGATATTAGAGAATACAATTCTGGGATCTTGGCCGTTTTCTGACCCCGAAAATCCCGACACTGTACTTGGCCAATCTCAGGATTTTCGGGATTGCCACTCCCGAAAATCCCGAGATTGGCCAAGTACAGTAAACGGCCGGGATGCCGGGATTGTATTCTCTAATCGATGCCCATAACGTCTGCGAAGTTTATTTAGCTAACTTAATTTGACCCTGTATAACTGTTAGAAATAAAATAACGTTAAAAACTTGATATTAAAAAGTATTTATAAACTACTTACTTGCTTTTCCAACTTCAAATTCTGGCCTATCTTAAGTTATAGTCTTTACCAGTTTTAAAATATTTATTTTTTAATTTTAAATTATAATATTTTAGCGAACAAATTCTGTTTTGTGGTCTATACTGTAAGCATTTTATACCCATTCCATTTTTATTTCTTAATAAAAAACAATATCTTTATCAAGATCATTCCGATATTTTACTGAGAATCTTTTTTATCAATATATAGTTGTATCACAGCGATTTTTGCTTACTGCCCGTTTTCAAGAACTTCAGGCAACATATTAATGAATGCCTAAATAAAAGCGCGCTATTGGATTTTCAACTTTCGGCGCTGACATAAGCGTTGAAACTCCAACAACGCACTTTAATGTTAAGTAAACGGGCTTTTAAGTAGCGTATCTATCTCATTCATATCTTAGACAACAATACAATGCCGATTTCTTATGACCCGAGGTGTCTCGATTTGCCGGGGACCACGGCGTTGCTTTTATTAAGTATTTATATTTTACTGTGTAAGTATTGGACATTTTTCCTACTGAATATTTGGTCCTAAAAATATTTTGAAAGTTAACATTTTCACATATTATTCTGAAAATTATAAATACTTATGTCTGATTGCTAAAATCATGTATTAAAAAATCCAGTAAAGTTACACTAAAATAGAGTAGTAGGGTTACCCTAAAATCAATCTTCATTAAAAGATCCAGAACGGTATATTTATCTTATGATCCCTAGAAACATGTCCGATACTAAAAAACGTAAACTATTGTTATAACTTTGCTAAGAATTAACATTTAAAAAGTACCTGGTTACTAAGGCAGGTCGAAAGCTTGTAAATACACCTTTTTTAGTTATAAAATATCTATATTATGACTTAAATAAGAATACTTACGACACATGTAAACACTCCCGCATAATACTAGGCACTGTTTTATGTATAACATTCCATTTTAACTTTCTACGACAATAATTAGGAAGCAGGTTCTGGATTTAATAGAATATGAACTGATTAAAATATCTCTGCAAACATAGAGGTTTATTTATAATCGATGATTAAAAATGTGACGTTTAAACGTCAAAAATGTATGGTTAAACAGTCTCTAATCAATGGCGCCGATTCCCTAGTTCACAAACTAAACTAAATTTAAGTTCAGCGCATCTGTTTCTTTCTATTTCTTTAAGAAACTGACAGAAGATAAATATTAGTTTGATCCTGTCAAATTACGATACTGCATAGACAAGTTTAGACGTGATTCAATAATTGCCTTCTAAAAATACGTCAATTTACGTCAGGCGCTGACTAATTTGACAGGACTAAACTAACATTTATTTTCTCTCCTTTTCTTAATGAAATAGAAAGAAAAAGATGCACTGGACTTAAATTTAGTTTAGTTTGTGTACAAGGAAATCGGCGCCAATACCTAACTTAAAGCAAACCATTGACTTGAATTTGCAAATATACATAGTCACTAGTTTCTGTCATCGAGACTGGGGTCAAGTTAAATATCGGTTGGGGTATTATAAAGCCCTTGATAGGGTAAATTTTAATTGTAACCGGAGCCGGGGCAGACCCTTAGGTAGTTTATTTGTTCATATTGAGGGTAAAAGTAGCCCTTTAACTGGGTTAAAGTAGCCTTATAAATAGGGTAAATGTAGTCTATATGGGTAACAGTAGCCGGGTAGTGGGGTTAAACTAGCCTTTATAAGGGGGGTGGTGTTAACCCTAAAGTGGGGCTAATGTTTACCCTTAAGTGGGGGTAATTCTATACCTAAATTGGGGGTAACGTTAACCCTCCAGTGGGGTGTTGTTATCCCTAAAGTGGGGGTAATATTAACCCTTAAGTGGGGATGATGTTATCCTTAAAGTGGAGGTAATGTTAACCCTTAAGTGGGGGTGATGTTATCCTTAAAGTGGGGGTAATGTTAACCCTAAACTGGGGGTAATGATATCTCTAAAGTGGGGATAATGTTATCAATAAAGTGGGGGTAATGTTAACCCTAAAGTAGGGGTAATTTTAACCCCTAAGTGGGGTAAATGTAGCCTCTTACTGGACAAATCAACAGTCATTGTTTAAATTATTTCCTCAATATAAACTGTATATATTTCTAAATATGTTTATGTCGCTTCAGATGTTAGCCTGTTATAATAGGTTATAGCAATAACTATTGTTGAACTGTTATGTCTTAACCATCACAAATAAACGCTATATATTATGTAGGACCAGTATTAAGTTACAGTGCCTTTTGTAATATTTAATAAATTTTATAAGCAATTTTTCTAGTTTTATTGTATTTTTCCTAGGGCGTAGCTACTACCGTGTCTGCCATATCAACGATACGGGGTCCAGCAGGGTAATTGCGTAACACACTATCAGTAGCAACGGGTTTCATTTTTCAGTTGAACAACATTCATTGCGTTATTTACATTGTTGAACAGACACTTTTTTCGAACATAATGTAGCAATGGATTAGCAATATGCTTCAAAATGATTCAAATTGAGAGGTAAAGTGTGTTACGCATTTAGGGTGCCGAACAATTTGTTATGAAATGTTATTCACATTCACATGCTACATTGTCCCGATATCGCGAACTACACTTCGCGCGCTCTCTGTTGTATAGCGAGACGTCGAACGGTGTGCGATGAGCGCGCGAAGTGAAATTCGCGTTATCGTGATATTGTAGACGTAGCGTTATTGAGAAAAATGCCCGGAATTAATGAAAATATGAAAAATAACGTTCTCAAGCTCTAGCATTAATTTACATAAAGTTTTTATTGCAATTACTGCATGTTCCAAAATTGGGCCCTCAGTTCTCACATAGAAGATTGAGGGCCCACCTGAACCTGATAAACTATGGACACTACAGAAAATGTCTTTATGCCAAAATCTGAACCAATGCCAAACAAAGTGAAAACAAGATATTATCGCAAAACACTGTCCTACTTTGTAATATCTTCGTACAAAATGGGCCCCTCAATTCTCATACACGCAAATAAAATGAAATCATTAACTTACAGCTACTGTTTGAAACCCTACATGCTACTAAATAAATTGTGAAAATTTATGAAAGCAAGAACAGGTCACAATTTCTTGTTGTTTGAAAGTTATGAAGTTATGAAGTATATATTAATGATCTACCCCATTTATTAAAAAACCAACCAAAAATGGTGTTATTTGCTGACGATACTTCCTTAATTTTTAAGATAAATAGACGTGCATCAAATCTTGACGACGTAAATAACGCCTTACTGCAGGTGCAAAATTGGTTCACTGCTAATAATTTAGTGTTAAATGGAAAAAAAACTAAATGCATAAGATTTGCTTTACCAAATGTTAAAAGTAGTGATTGTGACATAGTATTGAATAAAGAGAAACTAGAATTCGTCGATAAAACTGTTTTCCTGGGGATCACGCTCGACTCAAAGCTGCAATGGGGTCCTCATATAACATCTCTTGCAGGACGGCTTAGTTCAGCAGCATATGCTGTAAGAAAAATCCGTCAATTTACTAATGTAGATACCGCGAGACTAGTCTATTTCAGTTACTTTCATAGTATCATGTCTTACGGTATTTTACTATGGGGACGGGCTGCAGATATCGAGTCTATTTTTATTCTGCAGAAAAGAGCCATCAGAGCAATATATGGCCTCCGCAGGCGCGATTCTCTAAGGGAACTGTTTAAGGATATTAATATCATGACGGTACCTTGTCAATACATCTATGAAAACATCATGTACGTAAGGAAAAATCTAAATATTTTCACTAAAAGAGGTGACAGACACACCTATAGGACCAGAAATAGGGACCAATTAGTTCAACCAGGCTTCAGACTGGCTAAAGTAGACTCATCCTTCATGGGGTACTGTTTAAAATGCTACAATAAAATACCTCCCCACATACTCCAACTCAACGAAACTAAATTCAAATCTTATATAAAACGCACACTATGCAGCCAAGCATATTATAAGTTGGGGGATTACATCGCTGACAAAAATGCTTGGTTCACCGCTGGTCCTGCTCCACAAGGGCGCATAAACTAATTAATTAGCATTCGAAAATATAGTTGTGAGCTGCTGAAGATTGAAAAAACTATCTTTGTATTGTATAAATTCAATCTCTTAATATTGTATAATTGCATAACATACGTGTGAGCACTATGCAACTAAACTATAAAGCTACCATTTACTGGGTACGTCTTTCATTGACTTGAATGTGTCCTGGCGGCTGAGGGTATGTCATGCTCACTCAAATGTCTCGCTGGTGGTGGCGTGTGTGTTGGATCATTGAGTTCCCTTCAAAATGGTTGAGCTAAATGGTGCTGATCCATACGTCATGTTCGTGAACGGGCGCCGCCAGTAGGGACTGGTCATCTCTTAGCCGCCACGGCTTATTTTAATTTTAATCTAAGTATTTTCATTTCTGAATTGTTATTTTTTTGTTTTTGTTTTTATCTTTTTTAGTACGGACGCTTTTAACGTGCACGTCTTTCTACATCGTTCTCACATGTATAATTTCAACTTGAATGATGTAACCAAAATTTTGTAACAATTTTTATGATTCAAAAGAGTGTCCGTGGAGTTTCTTGCCCGTTCTTCTCCACAGGTACCTACGCTTTGGAATGGGCAACTAGCTTCATCTTTCTGACTGACCGACCCCTTGACAATTCAAAAGTGCCTGTAATTGGTTTACTTGAAATAAATGCTTTGAGTTTGAGTTTGAGTTTGAGTTTGATGACCATGATAAAATTCGGGCTTTCAGTCCTCCATTTCTTTTGCTTTCGTTGTGTGCGTTCGCGCAGCGGAATGTTGTTGAATTTAAAGATTTTAATTATGCAGATATTTAGTGTATGACGTCGTATAATTGTGTATGGTAAAAAAAAATTTGTGCACGCAGCCATTGTGGAGAAATTCACCAAAAACTGATTCCGCTGGGCGAACGTTGTCCTGGCGGAACTTTTTTTAATCCATAGACTTTAGAAGAAAAGAGATGTGTCCAAAAATTAGTGTGTATTTGTGTGTAATTGTGTATGTATGAATAAAATTAGTGCATGCGTAAACTTCGGAGAAATTCAAGTTTCCGCTGCGCGAACGTTTGGCCATTAGCTAGTTTTCATATAAAGCGCTTACAAAGAGAGCTGTAGATTTTTACATACCGTCAAACAAGCCAACTTTGCCAATCAAGGTATCTTTGCCCTAAAAGCAATTTTTAAGCAAATCCGCTAATATAAGAAACAATTTTAGTTTTATGGCAATATTTATTATTTGGGTGGAAAGTTGATTATATTTGTGGCAAAACTATCTAACGCATTCGTTCCAAAGTTCATTTAGTAACTTGTTAGAACTTGTCGAGTGCGGGGTATGTTTTTGCGGGCAAATTTCCTAAGGAAAGTGTTTGTGGATTTTACCTCATGGCGAAAACACAGGTAAGTGTATTTACTGTATGTTATAGAATATCAGTTGTTGAGTATTTTAAATATAGTTTCATTATTCAGGACTTTATAAATCAAAACTTTTAATGATGGGCAAAGTTACCCTAAACTATTCAGACCCTTCCATGCCAACATTGCCCGTTATCAAAAAGCACTCAGGGTTGTCACTTTTAGTTATTTTGTAACAAGTTGAATTAACGCAAAACCACAGAAAAAAAACATCAAACACCTCAATTACATATTTCTTAACAAACGGCTTTAAAATAAAGTACTTAATTTCTTATGTTATAAAATATATTAGTACAGACGCCAGCACATCAAGCTACTACAATCTGTCAGATTTCTTTAATAGATTTTCAACTTTAGAGCTAACGCATAAGGTTCAAAGTTGATTGGGAAAATCTGACAGTTTCGGGTAGCTTGATGTGCTGGCGTCTGTACCTAGTGCTATTGATGTATAATTTATACAGGGTGAAATTTTAATCACCATTTTCCTTTTAAGGGGTCATTGTACTCATCATTAACTCATCACAAAAAATCAGCTGTTCCCTACATTTTCACGAGTTATGCGAACATAAATGTAGGGAACAGCTGATTTATTTTTCACGATTACAGGTTTGGCTCCATAGTAAATGTTGTACATAATGATGAGTGCAATGACCCCGTAAAAGGAAAACAGTGATTAAAATTTCACCCAAGGTTCAAGTGAAGAAGAAAATAAAATTGTGAGACTCTTGCAAGCTTCTAGTGATTTTGGATCCCCCCTAACTAAGCTCGATCTAAAGTTATTGGTGCATGAATATTTAAGAAAAAATTCTCTAGAGTAAAAAAGTGAAAATAACATTTATTTAATCATTTTACTGAAATGTGACAACCCTTAAAATCTTAAACCGTTTGTTGGGCCTTGTATGGAAAAGGGCACTAACCGCTAGGTAACATTGCCCACTGTTTTTATCACGAAAATATTTAAACTACAAACAATATTTTAAAACTTAGGTTAAGATTGCCTTAAATTGTAGTCGTGGTGCTTTCTACGTATTTATAAGAGCTTGATTTGCGTCAAAAATCGAAGTGGGCAATGTTGGCTAAAAGTCCGGATTATTTTGCCCACCATCAAAATCGAACAAATCTTGGTTTAAATTTTAATTTTTTAAATATTTTACATAGCAAATGCGTGCATATGGTCATATAGTTGTAGTAAATGAAAAAATATACTTAAGTCCTATAGAAAAAACTTGTAATATATTCGATTTTCTTAAAAAAACGGGCAAAGTTGGCTTGTTTGACGGTACGTTGTTTTGAATTTGTTTATATTTGTTTAAAAAACAGATTTAGAAAAAATCGTAGGGCTTAAAAGATAAAAATATAAACGTAAAATACGCTTATTAGGTCTTAATTCTTAAAGTATGCACTTTGGGGTCTAGATTTTCACGTTTATACAAACCTTGTAAGTGTCTGCAACATGTTGCCAAGTATCAATGATGTTCCGTTAGTAATTAAAGAGTTATAGGACAATTTACCATGAATAGATCACTGTTTACAAAGCAGTCAAATATCACGACGTTCTAAAGGAATTGCATGGTAAAATGTATGCTAATAATTAGTGTATTCATTCAACAATTCACATGCAAAATTTCATGTCATTAAATTCAGTAATTAAAGAAAAACAATTATAATACTGACGAAGCATCGAAAACCTACATAACCCGACCAAGTTCGGATGGCTACAAAAAAGCGGCCGTGCAATATACAGCCGCGAGCAAAAGTATTAGGCACCCTATTGAACTGCCAGTTTTACGATGGTTTAGTATAGGAAATGTAAATAAAATATATTTTGTAACTTGTATGCTTTATTATAATAAAATAATTGATATTTCCTCGGTCGACCTTTTGATTTTATAACAGCAGCCACTCTTTTCGGCATAGACGCTACAAACTTTAAGCAATCTTCTTGGGACAATTGTTGCCACTCTTTATTTAAGGCAGCCAGTAGTGAGTTTTTATTTGTTATGGAGTGTCTCCGTATTGTTTTCTTCAAAATAGACACAATATGCTCAATTGGATTGAGGTCCGGCGATTGTGGTGGCCAGTCTAAAAGGTCTATGTTGTTTTGAGCCATCCACGCCATAGAATGAGCAGATTTGTGGCAAGTGGCGTTGTCTTGCTTGAGTTTTATTCCGTCACTATTTGTATCGCCGAAAATCTTCGTTATTGACGGAGCTAGAGCTGTTTCTGGGACTTCAGTGTATTTTTTACTGTTCATTCGCCCCTCACACAGCACCATTTCACCCATGCCGTCGGCAGTCATGCAACCCCAAATCATAATTGAGCCTCCATAGTGTTTAATAGTGGGCACTACACATTCTGGGTTATATTCTTCTCCCACTCGGTGCCTGACATAGGTCGCACCGGGAGTTCCAAACACCTGTGTAGAGACAAAAAACTGGTTAAATTTATGATTTCATTATTTTCGTTACAGAATTAGTTTTCATAGATTTCGTGTAATTTTAATGTAAAACAAAAAGTAAGTAACCTTACCTCAAAGTTAGCTTCGTCTGACCATAACAGGTTGGACCAATCTTCCACTGTCCAATCTTTATGTTTGAGGACCCACTCCAACCGATTTTTCATATTGTGTTCTGATAGCCATGGCTTCTTCCTTGCTTTGCAACCTTTTAATCCAGCTTTTAGAAGCCTTCTTCTAACGGTATGCACACTCACAGTTCTGCCTTTTGCTTCAGATATACAGGCAGCGAGGTCAATAGCTGATTTTTTGCGGTCCTGTAGAGACTGCCTAATCAACAATCGGTCATCACGATCGGTGGTGACTCTTTTTCTGCCTGTTCTTGGCCTGTTTTCATGGGAACCCGTCTCTTTGAAGAGATTTATTGCATATTGCACTGCACAACGCGAGCACTTTACTTCTCGGGCTATCTTTACTAGTGACATGCCTTGTTCATGCAAAATCTTAATTTTTAAGCGCTGTTCTGCACTAAGTTCCGATTTTTTTGGCATGGTTCACACTAAAAATGTGTTTCTGTCATATTCTTAGAGAATATGACAGAAATATTTGCGCACAAGACGTGTACTCACTTCAAACTCTGACAACACAATAATATTCCACATTTTTAAAATTGCTAATTCTAAGAAATAATTTGTTATTGCACACCTGCATGTCATGAATATTTGTTACAATGTTATTTCTACGTAAACGCACCCCCAAAACAATAATAAGGCCATAAAAAGCTTATCTGTACATGATTTTTCTATACAGGTATAAACAATAGAGGTGCCTAATACTTTTGCTCGTGGCTGTATTTAGGTAACATCCCAAAATTTACAGTATAATACCGCTATTGAATTGGTATAGGTGATAACACAATTGTTGTTTCGATATAATTTATAGGTCATTTATTTTTGTACACCTACTTTTTTAAATGTATTTGACTTTATTTAAGTATACGCTTGAGACTTGAGATATAATCTAGATATATTATTTAAGACAAATAAAATTCATACAGCTAATTTCTATTGAAGATTTCACGGATCAGGATTCTAACTATAGACCCCTTAGGGAAGTTAAATAATTACCACATGTAAGTACTACTGTTTAGGTAAATATTTATCATATTGTAGCTTATTACACTATTTAACCAATGGACTAGGCATGCACGAGCGTTCCCCTTTGCGACTTTAGTGGATCAAACAATCTAATAACTTAAAAAAAAACTACTTCTTGAATCGATTTTTTAATTGATGTAAGCCGTTGTACTGGTAGTGACTTATGTATGTGAGCGTGTTCCCCCGCACCCCACCAAAATATGCAGAATTATTTTGTTCGAAGCGGTACGCTTAAGGCTAGTCCTTTGGTTAAATAGTCTAAGTATTATAGTTGTGAATTGATCAAAAATATTCTACTGTGAAAAAATAGACAACGCGCTGCGCGCAACGAGCGATAGGCGGCTTCCCGCTTGAAACGGTACTTCCATCCTTGAAGAAAAGAGAGGGCAATATGTTTTCATTAGCCGCGGCCCGCGCGTATTCGTTTGCTGTTGAACTTGAACCTGATTTTGTTTTATTCCCAGTCACAAACAAATGTGCAGTCAAGGACAATGTGCGTATGCGCTGTTGTTTTGCTATGCATCGCCAATTCTCTGTAATAATAATATTGACAAAGTGTGTTATTAATGTTATAGTGTAACAGTGAAGCTTAACATAATTATGTAGTAGGTATATTGAGTGAGTGATAGTGAGAAGCTGATAACAGATATAAGGTAAGATTTTATAATAAATTAATAGCTATACACTTATTCATTTACGTAGTTTATTAGGCAGATAAATTATAATACAATTATATTACAAATTTTGTAATTGTGTTATGTTAACATTGGACAGACACCATAAACCCAAGTTAATATCTACGGATTGATCTAATCCTATATGTATTTACTTAAATTCGTAATAATAAATTATACGAGACATATATTATAATAAAATCGTAACAAAGTAGATGTTTTTCCTGGTTAAAGACAAACTACTGAATAGAAAATTACAGAATAACTACTGAATTAACTAAACGACCGACCAGATTGTACCGAAATGTTGAAAAGAAATATTGTTATTAAATAATCACCTTATATTTATTACCTATATGTAATGATATACGTATAAGGCAGATTTATATTAGCTACTTTCTTTTTGTGGGATTATGTGTAGAGATGGCAATAACGGCTGTTTTTCAATAATTAATTATGCATATGATTCTATATCACTAAGACATACTCCCCTTAAAAGGAAAGCAACTAATAAAGTAAAGTAAAGTTATTATTAAAAAAATATTTTTCATTCAAGAAATGCAATTGTTTTATTTTTTCCTAACGCTTGTGTACGCAACTGTACCATATTAATAAATACTATATTGGAAGGTTAAGAACGTTTCTTAGATGTATGGCACAGCCGCTTTTTTGTAGCCATCCGAACTTGGTCGGGTTATGTAGGTTTTCGATGCTTCGTCAGTATTATAATTGTTTTTCTTTAATTACTGAATTTAATGACATGAAATTTTGCATGTGAATAGTTGAATGAATACACTAATTATTAGCATACATTTTACCATGCAATTCCTTTAGAACGTCGTGATACTTGACTGCTTTGTAAACTGTGATCTATTCATGGTAAATTGTCCTATAACTCTTTAATTACTAACGGAACATCATTGATACTTGGCAACATGTTGCAGACACTTACAAGGTTTGTATAAACGTGAAAATCTAGACCCCAAAGGGCATACTTTAAGAACTAAGACCTAATAAACGTATTTTATGTTTATATTTTTATCTTTTAAGGCCTACGATTTTTTCTAAATCTGTTTTTTAAACAAATATAAACAAATTCAAAACAACGTATGTAAAAATCTACAGCTCTTCATGTAAGCGCTTTATATGAAAACTAGCTAATGGCCAAACGTTCGCGCAGCGGAAACTTGAATTTCTCCAAAGTTTATGCATGCACTAATTTTATTCATACATACACAATTACACACAAATACACACTAATTTTTGGACACATCTCTTTTCTTCTAAAGTCTATGGATTAAAAAAAGTTCCGCCAGGACAACGTTCGCCCAGCGGAATCAGTTTTTGGTGAATTTCTCCACAATGGCTGCGTGCACAAATTTTTTTTTACCATACACAATTATACGACGTCATACACTAAATATCTGCATAATTAAAATCTTTAAATTCAACAACATTCCGCTACGCGAACGCACACGCTTTCGTTTTATTACGCATATCGTATGAAAGGTAATACAAAAATGTCTCTTTTTATGAAAAAAATTGTGAAACTGAGAACTGAGGGCCCAACTTTACAGTCCATAACTCGGTTTTTAGTCTTTCACAAAATCTGATTCCAACTTTCACTCTGGGAATGTTCACTAAATCCAAAGCACATTTTCAGAGTTTTAACAAAGTGGCCCTCACACCACACGCACATGGAATGTCCTAAACCAAAAAAATCGAAGACGTGACGTCTACTAACCCGCACTGGGCCCGCGTGTTTATAGGTGCTAACATAAAGACGCGGGTTCCCGGTAAAGACAAGTCGGTACCGATCGGTGCGGGTGAAATAGTCCCACAATAACATGCACTCACACATTAACCCATTCAGCGCCGAGCCCGCCCATCGGCGGGCAATATTTTTTAACTTTCACGCCGAGACCGCCCATGGGCGGTTTGATTTTAAGAGACAGGTAAAACATGTAACCGTTTCCTTCCGAAGATCAACCTGCAGAGATCTGTACCGGGAGTAGGGCCCGAAAACCCGCTTCTTTATGCAGCCACTCCGATCCACTCTCTTACAGAGAGGAGGCCTGGGGGGCGCCACGTGTGCGCTGGGCCTTAGTTGCATTGTTGCATCCGTTGGTTACAGTATGTGTGCAGCTCAGATGGTTGTAGAGAATAAGTGCCTAATTTACGGTGCGAGATTTTTGCCTGTGAAATACCGTAAGTTGACGACGCTAGTTATTTGGGTACTTCAATTTTAAATTATGCCACAGGCAAGAAACTTGCATCATGTAGCATAATCAGTGTCACTGACTCTGGCAGGGCCACCATCAGGGATTTTAATTTTGAAAACGCAAAAAATTAGTCGCTAATTAGTCGAAATTAGTCGCCAAATATCAGAATTAGTCGGTCACTGGTTCAAAAGATATAAGGGTTTTTAGGTGGCCCTGCTGGAGAAACTCTCCCCAGCAGGGCCAAATTTATATCTCAAAAACTAGGGCACCTAGCGAAGATCTGTTTTCTCCCATATTTAGTCGCCAATTAGTCGGAAGTAGTCGCCAAATATCAGAATTAGTCGGTCACTGGTTCAAAAGATATAAGGGTTTATAGGTGGCCCTGCTGGAGAGTCTCCCCAGCAGGGCCACATTTATATCTCAAAAACTAGGACACCTAGCGAAGATCTGTTTTCTCCCATATTTAGTCGCCAATTAGTCGGAATCAGTCGCCAAGTTACAGATTTAGTCGGTGTGTAATTAAAAAGATATTAAAGAATTCAATTTCCCCATACAGTGGTACAAGCGAGTACAAAATACTTCATGTATTTTCTAGATAGTAGTAGATAGTCTTATGGAGGAATGTTTGTTTCGAATTAAATAAATATAAACTTAGTCTATAATTTCAACCCACCATAGGAAAGCTGTATTCATATATTATAAACAAATCTACAATAATGTACGATGTAATGTGTATGTGTGTGTGTGTGTAATGTGTGTATGTGTATGTGTAATTATTTATCCAACACAATGTGCACTTACCACTTATTCGCTGGCAGATAGATCGCTGCGCTCCGTTTCATTTACGGTAAGTAAGAAAGAGATAGATGCGCGTCTACAGACGAGCTGCTTAGAACGAGTTGCCCGTCACGTAAAGGGTCAGCGCAGACAGATAGGAATAATCCCCGCACGGATCGCGTATGTTCGAGCTTGCGCGCGACCTCGCGAGCCTGCGCGAGTAAACCGTTAAACAAACTGTATCTGTTCATAATATTGAATAAATAGGTATTTGTAACATTTTCTGAAAGTACAATAATTTTAAGGTAATAAATCATTTTATATTTCGACAACAGAAGTTTTATTATTCTAACCTAAATTAAGATAAAATAAAAACTCAACCCGTCCATACCCACAACACAACGCTCACAATCACCTCAAAATACACACAAACACAACACACATCAAACGAACTTTTTGAAAATTAATTTTTATAAAATAAAATTTGATTACAATTGACAATACGTTTTCAATGTTTTTAAACATTTTACTAAAGGTACGATATTTTTTTATTATTCTAACGTTAATTAGAGGTTAACATTGTAAACTGGTAAAACAGTTGCATGCGACTGTACATCTTGACACCAAATAGACCAAGAGCAAGGTTTAATGTTTTCAAAGAAGTTTAAGCCACTCTAAACTAGTAATTAAAAACACAAAAACATGAATTTAATTGAGAATTTATCTCTCTCGGACATTTCTAAAGACTTTAGACCGTTAACACCTATAACACATATTAATAGAAATATTTTTTCTTGGTAATTTTTCGTGAACTCTTCGATCTAGCTCTTGGACTATACCTTACTAATTGAACTCATTAAATCTCCTAAATTAAGACCCGACTAAATCTGTAACTTGGCGACTGATTCCGACTAATTGGCGACTAAATATGGGAGAAAACAGATCTTCGCTAGGTGTCCTAGTTTTTGAGATATAAATGTGGCCCTGCTGGGGAGACTCTCTCCAGCAGGGCCACCTATAAACCCTTATATCTTTCGAACCAGTGACCGACTAATTCTGATATTTGGCGAATAATTCCGACTAATTGGCGACTAAATATGGGAGAAAACAGATCTTCGCTAGGTGCCTTAGTTTTTGAGATATAAATTTGGCCCTGCTGGGGAGTCTCTCCAGCAGGGCCACCTATAAACCCTTATATCTTTTGAACTAGTGACCGACTAATTCTGATATTTGGCGACTAATTAGCTACTAATTTTTTGCGTTTTCAAAATTAAAATCCCTGATGGTGGCCCTGCCAGAGTCAGTGACACGCATAATCAGCCTACAATGTTCCCACTGCTGGGACACAGGCCCCCTTTCTGTGAGACGGAGTGGGCTGTAATCTACCACGTGTGCCCAGTGCGGGTTGGTGGATGTCACATGTCTTCGAATTTTTGGTTCTAGGACATGCCGGCTTCCTAAAGATGTTTTCCTTCATCGTTTCGAGAGCACTGGTGATGAAATTAAATACACAAGACTAAAGTGCGTCCTTGAGTTCTAAATCACGACCTACAACTCGTAAGCTGATGCCACTGGGCTAGGTGTTTGTTGGTCGTATCTCCGAGCACGTCTGTAAACAGCTTGGCGCTAAAAAGGTTTGTAAATCAATAATATTTTATATACAGCGTGTAACGGAAAGGGGGTATCAACCCTGAAGGAGGTGAATGTGCTCATGAAACTCAACAACTTTCCCCAAAGAACATAGGTCGAAATATGAAAAAAAAATTTGGCCCTCCCATAGTAAATCAATCAGCTGGTAGTCAGTTTTGTAAGGGAGGGCCAAATTTTTTTTTCATATTTCGACCTATGTTCTTTGGGGAAAGTTGTTGAGTTTCATGAGCACATTCACCTCCTTCAGGGTTGATACCCCCCTTCCGTTACACGCTGTATATGTATATTTTTTTTTTGTAATATGTGGATAACGATGTGTGTATCTGTTACCTCTATTATTAAGTTCTAACCTATGTTTACTTATTATTACACTGCTGTTTGTTGTCCCTAAAGAAATCAAAAGAAACTCAAAAATGCGTCTTTTATAAATTTATTGACTATAATATACTTCATACATTGATTAACCTAGTCATGCAACATAATATCTTATTCCAACACTATATTATAATTATAAAATCTTATAAAATATTCTTTAACATAATACTCCGTGAAGCAACAGCGCGAACCTCAGAGGTCGTGTTCAGGCACTTTTTAAGGCACCAATTTTTAAATAAGTTTCAAGTTGTAGATGTATCTAAATCTCTGCCAAACCATTTATCTCGTACAGGCGTGATGTTATGACGATGTAAGTAGTATTATCTCCAATTAAGATTAGGATAGAATACTTCTGAAAACTATAGACCGGACTTACCCCTTTGTTACAACTTTAATATCCTTTACCCTTTGAAAGGGTACTTATGGGTAAAGAGCAATAAAAAGTTTGTTGTTTTTGGGTGGAAATCAAGCTGGCGGGCTATCCGATGGTAACTTCCAGGGTAATTAATTACCCTTACAAGGGCTCATTAATAAACATATCGATTTCAATAAAAACTTGAAACTTATTTGAAATAAAAATATCATTTATTTATATTAAACATGCATGTCGCCGAGCGGCGCTATATTAGACGTATCTAAATAACAATTATAATCTGTGATTACATAACAAAACGAATTAAAGCTAATTAACATAAAATATGGTGTGTAGCTGCCTTTATTTTATGACATCCATTTTGCGACGAGACTTTAATTTATTAATATTGCACATTCATTTGGAATATGGCGGGGTAACATTTTTAGTAAAAAATCAACGTTTTACAGTTTCACATGCTATTAAATTGAATTCTCGCCCCCCTTTTACATGAAACGCGACATAAGGATGTACCATAGATACACCTCTGCCTAACAGTTCTGACAATACAAACTTGATGTTATTCTACTGAGAATTTCCGGTCTCGCTCACTACTAAACAATAATCAACACATACCATCCACAGTTCTTCGTTCTAAAACTGGCGACTGATCTATGAAATTGTCGAAATGTTACATTCGCACAACATGGACCGACGACCTAAAGCTGCGTCTACGCTAGAGGAGCCGAGCACAAATTTTTGTAGTGTGGATCGACTTACGAGCGCAGATTTTTTCTGACTTACTACACGAATTTGTGCTCGGCTCGTGCTCGGCGTAGACACAGCTTAACACTAGAAGCGCGGGCGTCCCAAATTTGACCCATTTCGATGTTCTTCCTGCCCTATTTAATGTTTTAAACTGTGTGTTTTTTTGAAATGTAAATAATAATAATAATGATCACATTTCATAAAAAGTCATAAAAAATTAGGATTCTATGCATAATAAAACATTAAATAGGGCAGGAAGAACATCGAAATGGGTCAAATTTGGGACGCCCGCGCTTCTAGTGTTAAGGACATAGGAATCCGTTGGATGCGCCAAGCACATGACCGGTCAATGTAGTAATGCTTGGGGGAGATCAAAGTCCAGCAGACGTATTTCGGTTGAATACCGATACTCACCACGTCTCTGGAGTTTCGCTACCATTTCTATGTGCGGTTAGTTCTTAGAAACTACTATTCAACATCATTTAGGTGAATTTCTTTCGGAAGGTTTATGTGTATAGTATATTCATATTTAACTTGGATATAGGACAAAAACCTCGACGTTATTGACAGGTCGCCACATCAGTAGATCACATCCGTGCGAAGCAGGGACGGGTCGCTAGTTTTACATATACAAATGTTCATCATAAGACGTTATCTTTATATTACGTTCAAATTTCAGCCACCAGCAAAATACACTAAGGTGCAATCTGCACGAATTTATAATACGGAATTATTAACTTAAACAATTTTGCAACAATGTAAACTAATTATTTTTAATTTTAATTTTTGTCACATTGTACTTGAAACAATATTGCCATTTGGAGATCACGACAATATGGGTATATTTTTCAAGTGAAAACTTCTTTGGACGCACTTAGCGCTCTATCTGAACAATGAACGAAGTTGAACTGTCACGCTCGAGTCGGTGACGCTGGATCGCGTATACTCGGTTCCAGTGGCAAGTTTTCAATCTGTTTTCTTTTTTTAGTTTTTAATTCGAAATTAGTTTACATTATTGTAAAAATACATAACTAATAATATAGAGTATTTAAATCTAAGCATAGTTCGGTGAAAAACTATAAAATATCTCTTAAAAACTATACATATATAAATTTACAGTACCCATGTGGTAATATGAGACATCGATTTAGAAAGAGACAACGCTCTACAAAGTCGAAGATTTCCTAAAGTTTGATATGTCATATTTACCGCAGGGTACTGGGTATATAATGTAGGTTTTTGAGTAATAACGATAAATGAGGTGAAAATTAATGACAAGAAATACTCCATGGCCCCTCTGCATTCGAAACATCTTCCTTTTTATTCCTTATTTATATTTTTAAAGCTTCGATTTCGTAGGACAGCGGTTCCATCATATTATAACGGTTGTCATGAAAATTGAGAATTTCAGCAATATTTGACATTAAGGCATCGAAATCGCTCTGTATTTGGACAGCCGTTATTGTGTGACCGTTCTCCGCTTTCTTGGGAAACCTGAGCTTCACATTCTTTTTTTGGTTCCAAAGTAAAAGTTTGTCAAATCCTTGATTATAAAATAGTTTAGACAATTCTAAAGTGGCCTATTCACTTTCCAACAAGCAGACCACTGTCGAGAGTTGCTAGCACAGTGAAATAGGCTGACATAAGACCCATATTCATTGGGAAACAAAAGTTGCACGACATTGTTTTAAAACATGTTTTCATGTTGCTGGCAACATCGTGAGGAAACCGGCAGTCTTAGAACCAAAAATTCGAAGACATCTTTCATCAATACCAACCTGCACTGAGTCTGCGTGGTGGATTACGGCCCACTCTCTCACAGAGAGGAGACCTGTGTCCCAGCAGTGGGTATGTTATAGGCCGATTATCCTGAAAACATGCTAATGTTCCGTATTCATGACAAGGTAATGTTGCTGGCAACAACGTTGTGCAACTGTTTTCCCGTGAATTCGTGGCCTAAGTGAAACATTTATACATAAAAAAAGTCGTCATAACATTAGCGATTTATTAAACGTCGATTCGTCAACATAAAACGCACATAGTACTTAGTTCACAATTAAAAATCCTGGTTTAAATTCCATAAATGGAACTTTTTATTTGGTGAATAATCTCATTTTAAATATCTAGTCACATGTTTGTCCAACGTGGTGACATCGTTATGGCTTAATAATCAACATATTATATTATATTATAAAAGAAAGTGTACAATGTGCATGCCGCTAAAACTCAGAATTGAGTCCCGGTACAATCAAGGGTAACCCTGGTGGATATGGTGTGGTAACCCTGTCTCCTGTCCATGAAGAAGGTTCCTGTTTTTATCTGAAGGGCATGCTTTTGAAGATATAGGGGTCTGAAATTTTCGTCCTCTACAAATTTCTAGAACAGTCCAGAACATCCTGGAATGTTCGGGTATACTCGAGAGCATTCCAGAACATTCTGGAATGCTCGGAAACATTCGAGAGTATTCGAGAGCATTCCACAACATTCCAGAACATTCTGAAATCTCATATCAACTCCCTGAGCGAAGCCGGGTACCTCAGCTAGTCGTTTATAAATAAACCCCGAAATGCGTATTGACAAGTAGTATCCGTCTATGTACCGTTCTACCCTCTAATTATTGTTGGTAGCGCACAGAAGCAAAGCGCTGCAGTCGTCAACTCTCTCCAGCCTGTAGGTCGAGTTGTCGGGCATGTGTCGGACGAGATCGTCCGTGAGACGAACGCGAGCGCCGTGCGGGCCCGAAACTAGCACTGTCTCGCATTCCTGACGACAAAATACAATAAGTTTAACAAAAATAATGTAATTAGTTTGTAAATACTAAATGAAGTTTCCCTGGTAAACATTCTAAGGGTTGATTTGAAACGTAGGGTGTGGCCAGACGTGCGGTACCCGGTGGTTACGCTGCGAAAAGTGAGTCGCCGATATTACGTTTTATTCGCTAAAATGTGTTACTGTAAGCTAATGGAGTTGAACCGTTGTACCGTTGCACCGGCACAGTACCGATACTGATTAAAAATCTACTAAACCCCTTACTAATAAACGTTGCATAGCGTCTGTATAGTTACACAACGCTTTGTCTCCTTCTTTCTAAAGTCAAATTACTGACGACTGAAAGAGCGAAATCGGTGTGTAACTATTCATCTGATATAATACGTTTATTAGTAAGGTGTTAGAGTACAGCTAACAAGACTACTCTGGTACTGGTATCACACCAAGGTCAATGGTACCGGTTCCCTAAAATATCGGTATTTCAAGCCCTGCCCCCACTGGGACCGCGTGGTAGATTACGGCCCACTCCCTCTCACCGAGAGGAGGCTTGTGTCTCAACAGTGGGAACATGTATGTTGCACCTACCATATTTTGTCTCTGCACCACCCTAAGGTTGACTGGTAGAAAATGCCACAGGCATTAAGTCCGCCTTTGTACAGTATTTTTTTTTTCTTGTACAGACGCCAGCACATCAAGTTACCCGAAACTGTCACATTTTTCCAATCAACTTTGAACCTTGTGCTTTGGCGATAAAGTTGAAAATCTATTAAAGAAATCTGACAGATTGTAGTAGCTTGATGTGCTGGCGTCTGTACATAGTTTTAATAAATAAATAAACATTACAGACAAATTATTATGCTCAGTTGTGGTCCATAATGGGTTATAAATGATTTATTGTCTGTAAGTAGGTTTGTACAAACACTTTTACATGTCAATCACATTTTTTTTTTAACTAGATGAGGTCGGCGTTTCCTATCTGACTACTCTGAGAAGAAAGGCCGAAACAAACTCAGAGGTCACAGTCTCTTTTAAAGTCCAGACATAATCTTGGTCAGATCATGTGAAGACCATGTAGATTGGTGTCTGAAATGGTCTTTTGAGTAAAGAACCACGCAGATTGAGCGGACCTGTCCAGTCAGTGCACGCATTTGTCAAAAATCGTGCAGCTCAACTCAGAACTTGAGGAGCCTCACGATTCGACGAACAATACCAATGAAAGGACATTTGGGTAGGCCGCATAAATTACTCAAACTGCCAGATCATGATTAAAACTAACTAAGAAGGAAAACAGAAAAAAATTACCCACATAGTCCTCACATTCACAGTAATAATAATAAAAAATAAAATACTTTACAAGTAAATATCCATGTCATTGTATATATAAAACTCATCAATGTCAATGTCAATGTGTATATAAAAATCCAGACATAATCTTTGAGGAGCATGTAGATTGGTGTCTAAAATTGTCTATTGAGGAAAGAACCACACAGTTATTAATATGATGGTATATTTACCTTGGAAGTATGCACAAGTGAGTTCAGCTTGTGTAGTAGTTCGTGCGCCCTGCAAGCGTGTAGATATAGCGCGCTGTATATATTGCTGCCGGCTGGGCTGACGTACACTGTCAGACGGGGCTCGATGCGTCTGGAAAAATTGAAAAAATACAGGATATTTTTTTAAGCAGTGCGCAAATTTCTCCCTAGTGTAGAAATTTTTCGTCGGCTTTCAAAAAATAAATCAGCTGTTTCATAGAAAAGTGCAATACCTCATCATCTGCCTAGACTTTTCGCAACTATGTTGGGGTCGGCTTCCAGTCTAACCGGATGCAGCTGAATACCAGTATTTTACATGGAGCGACTGCCTATCTGACAACCCAGTTACTGGGTAATAACGCTTGGTAAGACTGGTTGTCAGACTTTCGGGCTTCTTGCCCTACCCGTAACGACTGTCAAACATCTACGAATGACAGCCGGGACCAACGGCTTAACGTGCTTTCCTAGCCGCGGAGGGGTCTCGGTATGTAACCCATCCACAGACCAACCGCGGCAAGCGTAGCTTAACCTGGTCGATCGACCTGTGCGACTGTTATTATTTAGCCACGGGCCTCCAGAAAAGTGCAAAACCTACACGGTCAAAATTTATGGCAGAGCAAATTTTTTTTTCGGCCCGCAGCCGCATCGCAGTGCGGATAAAAACTAATTTCTCGTACATATTTTTGATTGCGGTCAGCTGGACGGCTAACCGCATAGTGCGTAGGTACCCTTATAGTTCCCGCAGTGAAAACTGACTCGATATAGAATGATTTAATTATAGTCTTGTATCTGACATCTATTTGTGGTCGATTTGGAGGTGTTCCAAATTGGCGCTTGGATACATGTCACTCAATTAGAAATTACAATTACTATTTACATGTGGATTTATTGGTTAACATGCGAAGTAGGCTGAAGATATTTTGAAACAGGAATCAATTAAATACTGAACCAAAATAGTGATCAAACTCGGGGCAGGATTCCGAGATTGCTCTTTGAGTTTATTAAAGTAAGCGATTTACATAAAATGAACATTCTTTTACACGTAATGTTCATATTCGTATAAGCGAATCTGAGCAAGCGTTTCATATGAATATGAACATTAGTTTTATAAAATTAAGTTCATACTCATATGAAATGGTTACTTTCTTCAAAAAAGTTAAACCAAAATGCAGTCAAGATAATTGAGGAGGTTAGGAACAAAAAGTGTCATTTACAGTTTTTAACTTTTTGAGTAAATTGAGAAAATAAATATTCGAGTGGATCTAAGCAATTTTTCTTATTTTTTACTAACCATTTATGTGTCAATTATTGTATCAAATTTAATGTATTATAAAGTTATTTTGCGGGTTCTGAAATTTGGAAAAAAAAAAATACATATCAAATGACACCCTTTGATCCAATAGCTTGTAAATGTCACTATTTGATTCAATAATTTTGTAAAATGTAACCTTTTGTTCCGGAAGCAGAAATTCAGATAGATTTTTTTATGAAACTACTTAGTTTTGTATTAAGCTTTTACATACTTGGCATGGAGAGCGTTGAACAGACGAATGCCGTCCGCCAGGCCGCAGATCTGAATGATGTCATCGCGGGACAACCTGCACACAAATACAAAATACGTTTTAATTTATAATCTGTGAAAAGACTTCAGACTTCACGACAAAGCACCAAAACCCATCTTCAAAGTGACCCCCAGTATTTCACATGGAGCGGCTGCCTATCCGACCTCCACAACCCAGTTAGAGCTCTTTCCCACGGCAAGATCCCGTTTTTTGCAGGTGCGGTTTTTAGCAGGATCCCGTTTAGTGGTGTATGTGCTTAAATATACAACGTGTAACGGAAAGGGGGTATCAACCCTGAAGGAGGTGAATGTGCTCATGAAACTCAACAACTTTCCCCAAAGAACATAGGTCGAAATATGAATAAAAAAATTTGGCCCTCCCTTACAAAACTGACTACCAGCTGATTGATTTACTATGGGAGGGCCAAATTTTTTTTTCATATTTCGACCTATGTTCTTTGGGGAAAGTTGTTGAGTTTCATGAGCACATTCACCTCCTTCAGGGTTGATACCCCCTTTCCGTTACACGTTGTATAAGGTCCCATTAAAATAGATGGACAAACTTTTAGAAAACATTCAGACCACCAAAATAAGGACAATGGTAAAAAAATGCATTAGATACTTACAAGAAAAATAATCAGCTAACGAAAATACACTAATGTGCCGGCAATTCATTAATATTAGGCCAAAATAAAATCACGTTAACCAGTTTTTTTTTTTTTTTTTGCTTGGATATCTTTGGTTAGACGTAGTGAGCGCTGTGTTAAAATTTTTCCATCTATTTTAATGGGACCCTGTATATGTTCACACAAGCATCCGGTTTGCAGTATCTGGAAAACAGGATGCCTGTGTGAATAATATATGTATATTTAAACACGTACACCACTAAACGGGATCCTGCCAAAAAACCGTACTTGCAAAAAACGGGATTTTGTCGTGGGAAAGGGCCGTTACTGGGTAACACGCTACCCCTTGGCAAAACTAAATTAGTGTTTAAATAAAATATTCTTGATGCCCTTGTCCAATATTTATTTAATTTATGAGTTCAGTCAGTCGTTTGTGGGATTTTTCAACAGAGGATACCAACCTAAGTAGATCAGCGCCTGAGAAGTTGGTGAATGTGGCAGCGTGGTGACCGAAGCGTTGTCGCGACAACCACGCCTGAGTCTCCGATGACGTCGCCTCCTTTGACAGCCCCGAGTTCTGCAGTAACAACATAACGTTCATAATCTTATTCCGTATCTACATGACCTACAGTGAAGCGTCGATTATCCGAACGTCGCTCAAACGAACGACCGCTTGTCCGAACTACTACGGCCGCCCGACTCACGCGTGCCTCTCTCCCGCCTTCCGCGCTACAGTGCTTGCGGCAGTCACTTGTCACGACTTGCCGATTTGTTATGTAAATGTAAATAATATGGTTTTCTTTAATCGGTACGAACATAAATGTAGGGAACAGCTGTTTTTTTTTTTTCGCGATTTCGGATTTGGTCCTATAGTAAAAGTTGTTTGTAATGATGAGTAGAATCATGTGTTTAAGTATCGATCACTAATTACCAGTCACCCTATATGTACTTGTACAATTATTAAAATGTTTTTCTATTAACTAAGGTTTTAGTATTACAGTTTGGCACCGCATGCCCCATAAAAGTAAGAACTATCACGTATGGTGCATCTATCATATTTTGTCTCTGCATCACCCTAAGGTTGACTGGTAGAAAACGCCTCAGACATTAAGTCCGCCTTTGTACAGTACTTTTTTTACTTGTGCATAAAGTTTTGATAGTAAAAAAAAAAAACTATGAAACAAATTTGCACTATGCTATAATTTTTTTTTTTTTTTAACCTTTTGAACGCCAATCACTTGTATACAAGTTCGTTGTACACAAGTGATTGGCGTTCAAAAGGTTAATTATTAAAATCATAATACAACGTTTTGATGATAACATCTTGAGTCTTACCTTTTCAGGATCCTCGGCGGGTTGTGGCAGGTCGGGCAGTATCGCGCCGGGCGAGTGGCACGGCGGCGAGTTCACTTTGACGTCGTTTGTTCTGAACAAGAAACATCATCCATTAGAAAGATGTCGAATGTTATTTTATAAGACAGCTCGGCTGGTTCCGACTACAAGCATTAAGCTTCATTTGCACCACATATCACTAAATGCATTTAAAGCGGGGTCCAGACGAGTGTAACGTGTAATGTAAGATTACGTATAATTTAGCGTCAACAGTGTGGACGGCACACGAACGCAAAGCGAATTGTGTACGCGAAACGATTTCAAAGCTGTTTCCACTCTGCGAGCGCCTTTGTGTTCGCGTGAAAAACCGACAGCCAATGGATCAACCCCGAGCGCCGCGCGAGCGTTACATGTAATGCTCGTAGTGCCGTCCACACGTAGAATTCGTGTTACATTACACGGTGGATTACATTACACGTTACACTCGTCTGGACCCGGCTTAACGCTAAATGCAAACGTCTCTGTCATCTTCAAACGATTGACAGAAATAGAACGATGTTTTATGTGTCACACATAAAACATCATAATGTGTGAAGAGACGAGAGCCTTCTCGGCCGCTGGCTACATTATTATGTACTGCTTTACGAAGTAGATTGGGAGATATTACTATAGATGGTATTTGTTTTTTAAGATCATATTTTCAAAAAGAGAAGTGTTTTATTATTTGATATTTATAAATTTGTAAATTTTTTTGATTGTGTCACCTTAACTAAATTCATATGATATTCTAAATCTTGAAATAAAGAAGACTGTTTATAATTACATCAGATATAGATTAGAAGTAAAATATGAGGTACTTCTAATTTGGTCTTTTGGAAAAATATTAACTAGAAGTATGTAAAACCCTCAAACTGCCCCGAAAGGTGGTAATGTTTAGGGGGCTATTTCACCCCCAAAAAAGGCGCGTTGGCAAAAAAAAAATACGTGTCTCTTAAAATTTGATGGAGAATAACATATATCAGCCACAAAAAAATCGGAGGTGACACGTCGGGATACCTTCCTTGTTAGTCAAACAGAAAAAATCTTTATTCAATTAGGTGTAGTAAAATATTGTTGATTTTGTCATTTTTAATAAATATTTCAGTATACCATAACACAAAATATTTATTTAAATAAAAAAAACTACATCATTTGCGGGATCCCGCTGGATCGAAGTCATCATTATCTGCCTAGCCTTTTCCCAACTATGTTGAGGTCGGCTTCCAGTCTAACCGGATGCAGCTGAATATCAGTATTTTACATAGAGCGACTGCCTATTTGACCACCACAACCAAGTTCCTGGTTAGACTGGTTGTCAGACTTTCGGGCTCCTGACTACCCGTAACGACTGTCAAAGATCCACGAATGACAGCCGGGACCAACGGCTTAGCGTGCTTTTCGAGGCACGGGAAGGGTCTTGGTATAATCAATCTAGCAAAAATCCCGCTGGATTGAAAACAGTGCTGGATTGCAATCCCCAAGCACTGCCAACTGTCCCCGAAGAGTAATGTTTTTCGGATGCTTGTATTTGTCTGCTTATTTTGTTCGACTTTAAAACAGAATAATCGAAATCTCAAAAATTCCCTGTTTATTCCGAATTTCTTCTTACGCCTCTGACAATATAAACAGTGCACGAATTACGGCTGGTGCCAAATTCTATATTTATGTTATTTGCATGCGGCCTTCAGAGCGTGCTGATCGACATACGCTATCTCTGAATTGTGTTTTTATTTACATTTGATATTGCTTCGTTTACTTTTAACCGACAACACGTATTTTTCTCTCTCTCTCAGAAATGGTCGAGTTTAAAATCAGATGAATGTATCCAGAAACCCAGAACATTACTTATTTGGAAACAACGTAGGTAATTAAATGGATCGGGTTAATAATTGCAAACAATCTGTTACGTAATACTTGAATAAATGGCCCCAAATAAAGTTATTATAAAACAGTAAAAATACTCACTCTTGGCAATACGACTGCTTCATTTGATTGTTGGAGGCAAGAATTGCTGAAACAACACATACAAAAAATGAATTTTGAATACTTACAAAAAGAAAACAACATATTTTCAGAAAGTCAATTCAAATAATTCAGTAGGCAAAAAACCTACGACTGTTTCAATTTATTTCAGTTAACCGATCACAGCCGGCAGATTTACATATTGTAAATTAGATGAGCGTTTCTAAAGGAGTCTACCGAAAACTGCCCCTCATCATGGACACAGAGGTTGTGTGTTCGAGCCTTCCTGTGTGATCTCTACCGTCAAACAAAACGTAGTGTGAGAGCCTTCCACTGCCAGTGCTTTCAAGGCACAACTCCTCAGTGATCTAGTATCTAAGCTATGGACGGAAACTGGCAGACATAAGTTCTCCTTCAGAGTTCCTCAACCACCACTTCATTCCCACCCAGGACAAATGTTTATGTGATGAGCACGATCATTTGTTCTGTGTCTGGGTGTAATTTATCTATAATATGTATGTATTTAGAAATATATATGTATGTTTATCAGTTGTCTAGTACTCATAGCACAAGCTCTGCTTAGTTTGGGACTAAATGGCGTTGTGTGAAAGTTGTGGAATATATTACATATTATTATTATACAACGTGTAACGTTAAATGCGCAAAACCTCAGACACCCCAACTGATTTTTAATTCAATTGACCTATTTCAGAGATAATAAGTAATTAAAAAAATTGTAAAGGTTTTATGTGATGTTTTAGTTTTACTGGCCATTCTGATCGTTTCTTGCGTCTGCGACGACGCTTTATCGAGGGAGGAGTCGTCACCGGGCCGCTGCGCCGCGCTGACATTGGCTTGCTTGACCTATTAATAAATAGACACGGCAACGTTTTTAATAAAGATTTTTTGAAAAATGTGACCTATATTAAAAAATGGTTCAATTAATTCTGCTCGTTATTCTGATCAAACTATTTTCAGGTTTTCCGCATTTAACGTTACACGTTGTATATATTATCATTACTTCCCCGAAGACCTGCCACTGGCGGAGTCTGAAGATGAAGATGGTGAAGAAAATCAGATAACTGAGTGAGTTGTGTGTAGATGTAAGGGTTGCTGGAGGCTCGGGTGTGCGAAAGTTCACATTTTGCCTTACCAAGATTTTTCAGTTAGTTTTATATGTGAACCAAACGTTTCCGGAAAGAAATCTTTTGTGCAAAGTTTCGTTGTAGAAACTTATGCTGAGATATTTGCGATTGCAAGGTTCCGTTGCCTGTGGCAGTTCAAAAATCAGTTTCCCCATTGGGTTCAATGCAACTTCAAGGCCATTTTTGAACATGTCCCTATCAACCTAGAGATATAAATCTTTTTGCTATAAGCTCAAGGCACATTCTAGTTTATTTTGGCCAGAGGGCGCACTTGTCGGCTGAAGGGCATTTTCCTACGCAAACTCGGTAGACTCCTTTGAACTTGGAAACTATCACTCACTGGTATTCAGCTGCATCCGGTTAGACTGGAAGCCGACCCCAACATATTTGGGAAAAGTCTAGGCAGATGATGATGCTTCATTCCCTGGCCCTTACTCCAATTTATTTAGGGTTGGCGCAGCATGTCCTCTGCTTCCACACTTCTTCATCTCAGTTGTCAGATTATGAATTAAAGTAGAAGAGTAAAAAATGTTTTAGACTCACCATTATGTGGTACAACAGGCTTGTTGACCACTATCGGGCTTGCAACAGACTTGGGGGCCACACTGCAACAAAAACACAATTGGTTTAATATACCAAAATATAGCTGGAGTGCCTTTTTTTTTGGATTGGAAATTATCAAATAACCAGCAGGAGGGCGTGTCAGACTTTTACTGACTAAAACCCACAGGAGTTCCTTCAGTTGCCTGTGCCAGGGGCCACGGTAACTCTTTCGAACAACCCGCGACCTTGGCAAGCATCGGCCCTAGCGGACCGCGT
Organism: Eremobia ochroleuca; assembly: GCA_949629135.1. Lineage (NCBI taxonomy): Eukaryota > Metazoa > Arthropoda > Insecta > Lepidoptera > Noctuidae > Eremobia > Eremobia ochroleuca. The sequence continues at coordinate 3,430,480 of OX451411.1, read as the reverse complement.
CAGTTACTGCTGACATCTCTTTGAGGCGCGCGTGGAACACAACGCGCCGTTACCGTACGGCGAACTGGCCATTGCTCGCCGTCCGCAAGCCCGCGCCTACGGTGGCCGGGAGTCAGATATTGACTCCGAGTGATAACGGCTTTGACTTATGACTAGCAGGTTGCAGGTCGTAGGTTCCAACCCAGACAGCCGCTTTACTTTGAAGTAAATTATTTCATCGCCACTGCTCTCGAAACGGTGAAGGAAAACATCGTAAGGAAACCGGCATGTCCTAGAACCCAAAATTCGAAGACTTGGTGGATTTTGGCCCACCCCATCTCACAGAGAGGAGGTCCCAGCGGTGGAAACGTTATAGGCTGATTATGTCTGTACATAATGGCGTCTGTATGCCAGCACATCAAGTTACTACAATCTGTCAAATTTCTTTAATAGATTTTCAACTTTATCGCCAAAGCATAAGGTTCAAAGTTGATTGGGGAAATTTTACAGTTCCAGTTGCTGGCGTCTGTACTGTGAAATCGGTCTACCTTCTCAAATATTTTTTTTTTTGTTGTAACATGCTCTTCTATCTGTGAAAACTTGTAATTGGCCTTATTTCTGTTACTCTTAATCGTGCAAAAGTTTTTAGCTGTAACTTTTCCAAAAACTGTAAAATAAAATAAATAAAATACATGAAAAAAAAAAATAACTCTTCGAATGCATAACCTTACCTTTTTGCTGAAGTCGGTTAAAAAAGACTAAAATAGATTCAGAAAGATAGTTATTTGAACTGTCTTTCGGAATCTATTTTTGTATTTTTTAGATCTGTAGTCTTTATTCATATCAATTTATTTATTTAGATAGTCAAGAAGCCTGAGTCTGACAACCAGTCTTAGCAAAGGGTTAGCTAACTGCATCTGGTTAGACTGGAAACTGTCCCTAACATGGTTGGGAAATGGTAGTCAGATAATGACCAATTTAACATGTGTTTTGCCAGGGGATATTTAGTACTAAAATAAACACATTGTAGAGAAAAAAAATACAGGAAAATATCAGTTCCATGCCTCATACTGTATAATAATAATCAACAATAATAATTATAGAATTTTCCAACTGATGGAGTGTTTGCTCATTCTACACTATTTTAAGAATAAAAGTACTTACAGACAATGCGGAAAACAAATATGATAGGAAGTGGAATGATGCAGATTAGGGATATAATATGTGTGTTATCTATTGTAGAGAAAAAAAATACAGGAAAATATCAGTTCCATGCCTCATACTGTATAATAATAATCAACAATAATAATTATAGAATTTTCCAACTGATGGAGTGTTTGCTCATTCTACACTATTTTAAGAATAAAAGTACTTACAGACAATGCGGAAAACAAATATGATAGGAAGTGGAATGATGCAGATTAGGGATATAATATGTGTGTTATCTATTGTGTTATGTGTACTGATAAGAATCTATTTTAATGTGGTTGTAGGCTTGTGGTGTTCCTAAATGGGTGTTACACTTAACAACAAAAGTGGAAGAACACTTCAGTTTTTCAAATGAAAACTTCTGTAGGCGCACTTTGCGCTCGTTCTAAACGCTGAATGAAAGTAAACCGTTACGTTCGGGTCGGTGACGTTGAAACGGAGCCGAGTACCTATACACTCGGCTACGGTCGGTCGGTGACGCTAAATAAATCACGTATACACGGCGCTAAATCGGGTATATTCGGCTCCAGTCGTTTTCACTTCTATTGTGTGGTCAACAAACACCGATTTAAAAAAAAAATGTTACTGAGAAAATATTCATAAAAAATACCTATGTGAGTCTATCTGGCAGGCCCCAAAGGAGATTTATCAACTGGTGATAGCTTTTCATAAACACATTATTTTGTACATAAAGAAAATAAATAAGATATATTTATGGGCTTAAAGTCTGGACCTAATACATAACATAATTATAAGGAAGTACTTGATATACAACGTGTAACGTTAAATGCGCAAAACCTCAGACACCCCAACTGATTTTTAATTCAATTGACAAATTTCAGAGAGAAAATAAGTCATTAAAACAATTTTAAAGGTTTTATGTGCTGATTTAGTTTTACTGGCCATTCTGATCGTTTCTTGCGTCTGCGACGACGCTTTATCGAGGGAGGAGTCGTCACCGGGCCGCTGCGCCGCGCTGACATTGGCTTGCTTGACCTATTAATAAATAGACACGGCAACGTTTTTAAAGAATATTTTTTGAAAAATGTGACCTATATTAAAAAGTGGTTCAATTAATTCGGCTCGTTATTCTGATCAAACTATTTTCAGGTTTTGCGCATTTAACGTTACACGTTGTAGAAATGCAATGTTTGTTATCTTGAAAGTATGTAAAGGTTCTATGCAGTGCTGTTGCAATTTTATCAGATATTCTTAAGTGTTATGTTTTCACCGTTTACTTGGCTGGTTTAAAATTTCTAATATTTTTGAAAGTATGCACGCGACGTTGCCGTTCTGTGCAGTAGCTGGAGCCAATATTGTACTTTTTTTTTAAATTGAAATTTTTGAGAGTTATTTTAAAAGTTGATTAAACTCAAACGTTTCTGAATTATTATTTTTTTATATTATTATCAAAACCAGCCTTTATACTGAAATAATGACACAGTTTACAAATGTACTTAAAAATTATGGAAATACCATGTATTAAATATATGGGTAATATTGACCCACCTCAACGTCCATATTAACCTTCAAGCAGTCGCGCGACGTCGAATCGACCGCGATTCGATCGATTCTCGATACATTTATGATGCCAAATTGCTTACAAATCCTAAGAAAATTAGAATATTAATTTGATTTTATAATTTTGTTTATGTCCTAACATAATGATAATGTGATAAATACAAAAAATATTAAATACTTAGTGTTTTAAATCCCTGAAATATCCTATAGGTCTTTTAGGTTACGCGCGACCGCTAGCGTTACAAATTACCGCGCGACCGCTTGAAGGTTAACTATTTCCTATTACAATGACGCCGGGATAAAACAACACAGCAGAATACAAGGTTAACGAGGACATCGACGCCGTATTTTGTTTCCTACTAATCTGTTACCACGGTTTCAGTACATGATTCTGAATCGAAGCATTGAAATTTTTCATCAGAGACTTAAAAAAAAAAAATTGCTGTTCTATCCATTTCGACCGCATAGGTATTGAACTTTTGTATGAAACAGCTGGTTTTTTTTTTTGATAACAGATGTAAATTTTTTATGCTACAATCATGTGCTGAATTTTTGGTTTCAGTTTGCGCGTCGAAGTTCCTGCCAGCTAGTATTTATTTGCCACTTAACAAAATGTGCTCAATACTAATTTGACCCAGATCTTCTGATTTGACCCTTGAGTTCAATCTATTTGACCTTTCATATTATGTGTTACATTTCTGGCCTATTGTTATCAACTACGCGTCAGTGTGCAGCCCTAACATTTGGTACGTTCAGTAGTTGCTTCCCTATACAACGTGTAACGTTAAATGCGCAAAACCTGAAAATAGTTTGATCAGAATAACGAGCAGAATTAATTGAACCACTTTTTAATATAAGTCAAATTTTTCAAAAAATCTTCACCCAAAACGTTGCCGTGTCTATCTATTAATAGGTCAAACAACCCAATGTCAGCGCGGCGCAGCGGCCCGGTGACGACTCCTCCCTCGATAAAGGGTTTGTCGCAGACGCAAGAAACGATCAGAATGGCCAGTAAAACTAAAACAGCACATAAAACCTTTACAATTTTTTTAATGACTTATTTTCTCTCTGAAATAGGTCAGTTGAATTAAAAATTAGTTGGGGTGTGTGAGGTTTTGCGCATTTAACGTTACACGTTGTAGAACACTTAGCAATTCAACTATTGTAGTACTTTGCACAATTTATTTCATCACCATAGAATAGTCAACCTATACTGTTCTCACTACTGGGACATAGCCCTCACGATGTTTTTCTTGATGTGTGCCTGTGCCTGCCTGGGTTCGAACCTACGACATGTAAGTCACGGCCATTTCCACTGCGTCACCACTGCTGAAGATTTCGTAGTGTTCTGTTGTTGTTAAGTTTATTTATTTATTTACTAGCGACCCGCCCCGGCTTCGCACGGGTGCAATGCTGATCACTACATAGTATAACACAAAGTCGCTTCCCGCTGTCTGTCTGTCTCTATGTTTGCTTAGATCTTGAAAACTACACTACGGATTTTGATGCCGTTTTTTTTTATAGATAAGAGTGATTCAAGAGGAAGGTTTATATGTATAATACATGCATAATATAGTAGAGAAACACTGATAATTTTAGAGCCATTATTTCTCGTAAAAAGTATAGGATAAAAAATCGTTATTGTGGGTTATCCCTAAGAGATAGACATATACCATTGTGGATTTTTTTGTAGACCTTTTTAAGGTGTACAATACTGTAGTACATTATTTTGATCTATCTCGTAGGATTCAGCCAGCGTTTGCAATGTAAACGTAAAAAATGTGTTTATTCACTACATCACATTAGAAACCTCTAAAATGATCAGTGTTTCTCTACTATATTATGCATGTATTATACATATAAACCTTCCTCTTGAATCACTCTATCTATTAAAAAAAACCGCATCAAAATGCGTTGCGGAGTTTTAAAGATCTAAGCATATATAGGGACAGACAGACAGGGAAGCGACTTTGTTTTATACTATTTAGTGATTTGCATTTGGTATTAACATACGGGTTTATAATAAAAATTACTTAATTGGTTGAAAGACAATGAACAACACATAATAGAGAAGTTTTATTGTTATTACGTCTGGGGGTGTTTGGTGTCCCACAGTGTTAAAGATAAGTAATTATTAATTAGCTTCTGCATACATATTTTGATGTTTAAATGTTTAAACAAACATACAAAAAATCAAAACTTATCTCTTTATAATATTAGTTTAGACAATCTAAGTCCATGTATCCAATGGATTTTCGGAACATCAAAAACGACAGTCTTGATCTATTTAACCGCTTCAGAGGATGAATTTGAAATTGAAATAATCCATCCTTTTTGTTCAGTCATCATTTAAGGAACTCTTGTGCAAAATTTCATACTTCTAAGGGCCCTTTCCCACAGCAAGATCCCGTTTAGTAGTTTACATGTTTAAATATACATGTATCCCGTTTGCCGGATACTGTAAACAGGATGCTTGTGTGAAAATGTATATTTAACCCATTGAACGCCCAGGTGAACCATCAAATCATAATCGGTGGCCACCATACATGTGGTCAACTACGTAAGATGCCAAAGAGTATAAAAATGACCGTTCCAGAAGGCCAAAGTATAGATCGTCCTTTACTCAACAGAGGATATCTACGCACTAATACGTAGTTGGCCTCTTCTATATAAACACCCCTACGTACGTACGTAGTCTGCATTGAATGGGTTAAACACATACACCACTAAACGGGATCCTGCAAAAAACTGTACTGAAGAAAGGGCCCTATATCCAGCAGTTTAGGCTGTGCACTGTCTGTCAGTGAGTAAAGAATTAATTTAAGATTCCAAGTAGAATGTAAGTAAGGTTTGTGAATAGGGTGCGTAAAATTATGCAGTATCTCAACTGCCAGTTCGCCCTTTAGGGTACTTCAGACCATACATAAAGACACAGACAGTGTTTATGCCCTCTAATTAGTAGTGTTATGTTTACAAGCTTATTATGGTGATGCGGTGAGTTTAAAAACCAGTTCTTGTATTGGGAGGTTACCGGTTTTAGGCAGTATGTCAATGTCATACAACACAAATCTTGCAAAACCAAAGGAAATGCCTCTAAGTGTATGTTGGTTTATTCATTGAACTATCTCTAGTATTTGATTTATCAGAGTACCTACCAATATGATTTTGGCAAAATTGTGACGACCACGAAAACCACTAATATAGAGTGGTTTAGTTTTTCAAACATTGTAGTGTAGTATAAGTACTCACAAATGAGCAAAATGTATTTCCGAATAAGGAAATAACCTACTATAAAGGGCTAAAATCAAAATTATTTGGCATAACCAGTTTTACCTTGTTTCAAAAAACAAAATTAAAAGTATATTTACACCAATCTCGGGCGACGGGCGGGTCTGACGTGAACGTTTGCTGCATTCAGCCTCCTTGCGAGTTCCCTATACGTCGCCGGGTCGGCTTCAATTTCGACCTCGGCTTTCAACAGGGAGAATTTCATCCGCCATCCCTGGGCCTCGACGCCGTGCACAAGGCGAGCACTGAGCACTACCCCACGCCCCAGGTGCCGCGCACTCAGTCTTTGCTCGAGCACGAGCATATTACTCGTCAGCTATAGTCCTGCCTCGTTAAGTTGAAGAAGATGAATGCACCAGATCCAACACGATACGCCCGCCCGCGTGCAACCACCATAGCTGGCCTACAGCTCCCTTCAACAACCATTTGTCACGATTATATTCGCACTATGTACACCACAACACTAGGCTGTAAAGTCCTTTTACTGTTCGTAGCACCTTTTTACTTGTCCAACATATTTGATCAATTAACTGTCCGCAGAAACCGATACGCGAATGGCGACGATCGTTTCGGCAATGCGTTATTGTACACAGGATAATACCGGTTTGATGGGGTGTAGTGAAAAATTCAACGATTTATCAGCGGAAAAATAAATGTGAATAGAAACTAGAAACAAGAGAGTACACGACGGACGGCGGAGCGCGAGCGACTGGGCGTAATAGCCGCTGATTGGCCGCGAGTGAGGCGCGCACCTCGATTGGATCAAAACCAGTTGGAATCGGTTCGTAGAGGCTGCGGCCGGCTCGGGTCGGTGCATCGTACGCTCATCGCGCTAGTGCTGTGACGCGTATGTTTATATCGTATCGATTCGTTTTTTACGTTTCATTTTTGAAATAAAAGCTATGGTAGACGTTATATTTTAATTTTTATAATAATGGATACGCAACAGTTTAGATACGTAGTATTGAGATATTTTTAACTGTATTAAAAACCGCTAAGTGCTATTAATTTCAAACTTAGACGGATCGGTAACCAACCGGATATAATAATGGTTTTATTCGGTTTCGCCCAATTGTGTGTCAATTCATTGCAAACTCATGCAATCCGGTTTATGAAACTGGACTTAGTTTATCGCCCGTCTCCAAGTAGTAACAAATGTTAATAATAGCTATCTTATAATCTAAAATAGGCATGATCTTGTTCGTGGTGCAGTCATGTAAAAAGATTTCATTTTAAAAAGAGTCTTTTGTTCAAATTATTCGACACGCCGAGTACAACACAATAAATGAACTAAGAATAGCTGAACGGTTGAGTATTCTGTTTACCATATCATTGCGATCTAGACGAGTGCCCTTAAATGTATTTTAGATTCGGTAAGTGGGCATGATAAACATGCGAGTACCTATTTTAAGTATGTACCTACTTTAGGTACGGTACTTCTCAATTCTTAAGGTTTTTTACGGTTTCCACAAGTTAGCTACACTATAGTAGGGATTTTAGTGGTGTGATTTTACGATACCTACTTAAAATCGTAATTCCCTCAATTTAAATACTTAAAATATTATTATCAAGAAAAAATCATTCATTGGACAGTAGTCCTGTAGCAATCGTTAATATTTTTGAAAAGAACAATGTACAGACGTTAGGTGAAGTGAGCTGTCATTCCATCTGATGGTAGGGATTCACGCTAATGACTGCTCTCTTTAAGCTCACTTCACCCAAGTTATCACTGTGAGATTTTTACAGAATAGCACGTAATATTTTTCCATACGCAAAATACGCGCATTGACGTGGAGTTGCGGACACCAGCCCGTGTTACCTATTACCTATTACAGAATAGCACTACTGAAGTCAATTATGAGCAATTTACTTTCTAGATATGGAACAGAATGAACATTCTGTTAACTCGTTTAACAAAATCAAAAACAAATGTCATCATGTTTACATTGGATTTTAGATTTCCTAGTGCAACGTTAATTCAAGGTAACATTTTCGATTTAGCCCATATCAATTCGATAACCCGTTTCTGTGTCATTCTGTTGACATACAAATAAACAAAACTTTCCTATTGATAAGTTCCGATAACGATTTGATATAATGTATTATATGATAACGTATTCTTCGTTTCGGTAAAGTACGGTTAACCCCCGCCCTGTTTTGAAAGCATGTCGGTTATATTTCACGCCACCATCTCTTTTTCATAATTATTCCGTCCAGCTTGTCCAGCCGGACGATTCTGTTAGAATCTCACGGAGAGAAGTTAAGTGAAGTGAGCTGTCATTCCATCTGATGCTAGGGATTAACACTAATGACTGCTCACTTTAAGCTCACTTCACCCAAGTTGTCACGGTGAGATTTTTACAGAATAGCACTACTGTTGTTTGTGCGTTACAGGAACTGATGGACGCTACGGAAGGTGACATTCTAGGCTGACTCTATTCAGCTCGCTATCGACACGCTAAGCAGAATATGATTTCGGGGTCTTATCATCATCTGCCTAACCTTTTCTCAACTATGTTGGAGTCACCTTCCAGTCTAACCGGATGCAGCTGAATGGGGGTCTTATGAAACTACATTAAAAAAAAATGCCCTCGGCACTGGCGTGGAACGCAATAAAGCTTTTTCTCAGAGGGTCATAATACCTCTTCTCGGGCATGGGACTTTCTACTAGCGATATTTGTCTCTCTTAATTTCATATTGGACTGTGTTAGTGGTTTGCTTAAAATTACGTAATGTCACACCTTCATTTCGCCGACTCAAGGTTTACTTTTTCCAATAATTACAGACCAGCCGGTTGATTCTGTAAAAATCTCACCGTGAAATCATAAGTGAAGTGAGCATTTAATAGTGTTAATCCCTAGCGAATGACAGCTCACTCCACGCTCACTGCACCCAAGCTTTCACGGTGAGATGGTTACAGAACCGTACGGCAGCAGGGTAATTGCGTAACCACACTATCAGTAGTAATGGGTTTCATTTTGACAGTTCAACAACATTCATTGCGTTATTTACGTTGTTCAGCAGACACATTTTTCGAACATATGGAGCAAAGGATTAGCAATATGTTTCATAATGATTCAAATTGAGAATAATACTGTGTTACGCAATTAGGGTCCTGACCAGCTGCTTGTTTATTCATTCACTGTACTTTAATTTGCGATGTGAGAGAAGCTAAAGATGATAGAAAATAACGTGCTGCATCGAACCCAGAAACGAATCAGGGTAACCGGTAAAGGCAGGAGGCAGGACGATGCTGATGATCATCATCTGCCTAGCCGTTTCCCAACTATATTGAAGTCGGCTTCCAGTCTAACTGTATGCTGCCGAATACCAGTATTTTACGTGAAACGACTGCCTATCTGAGCTCCACAACCCAGTTACTGGGTAATACGATACCCCTTGGTAAGGCGGAAAAGAAGACCAGTCATCGGTTAAATAAGTCTATTACAAATAACGTGCAACACTATCCATCCATACTAATCATTAGAATGCGAAAGTATCTCTGGTTGTGTCTGTCTGGTTGTCTATTACCTTTTCAGGCCTAAACTAGTAAACCGATAGCGAAATTCGACAGATAAGTAAGCTGCGACTTGGAGAAGGACGTAGGCTAGTATTTATTTTGGATATTTCTATAAAAAGTGATGAAAAAGAAAGATAGACAGAGTCGCAGGGTAACAGCTAGTCTGTAATAAATAACGTGCAGCTCTATAAAGCGATAACAGATCGGTACCGGACCTAAGACAACGTCGTCAGTGATTTCTTCCGTCACAGTTATTATACGGTAGCCGTTAGCGGAGATAGATAACTACTGTAAATAGTTTAACGGTTTCGTTTTTTTTTTTATTTATTGCCGAGTGGGTCCGCTCTTGACCTCAATGACGCCTGATGAAAAGCTATGGATGAGGTTTATGGTGGAACGAGCGTGCCCAGAAGATGCCTAAGGCACTGGAATGGACACGATTCGACGGAACACAGCAGGCTGCTTGGACGCCGGACTCCGGTGGGGGGGGGGAGGGGGGAGGGGGTCGCAAACCAGGTGGGCGTTAGCCCTACCACCGCAAGGGAAGAATTGGCCAGTTAAAGGTGTTGGGTGTGACTGTCCAGGATGCGCCGAGCGCTCGGTTCAGTTGAGTAACTGGCGGAACAAACTGCGCTAAACAAACTTGCTTCCTCATGCATCCCAAAAGCACTGTAATTGGCGTTTTTTTTGTGAATGCTAGAGTATTTGCTGTTATTCAGCACTAGTTACTTTAGCAATGCCAATTTTTTGCTGAATATTTACGGTTTTTTTTTTTCTTATGGCATCTACATTAAGTCTTTGCACCGTTTAGTTCTTAATTTATTCCGTTACACTTATTACATGGGACTTAAACATAATTGGCAGTATGTGGGAGTATTATATATACATCTCTGACCAACCCTTCCTGGATTACAGTCGTGATGTTATGTTTAATTTGTTGATGAGAACAGTAGATATTGCTACTATTAATCGGTCGTCCGGTGGTGAGATGGGTAGAAGACATTGTTGCTATCGGGGGTAAAACTTGGGTGAATTTGGCACATGACCTTGGGAATTGGCACAAGTAAAGAGATGCCTATACCCAGCAGTGGGTGAAGTTGGGCTGTGAATGATGATGATAAAATCATATAACATTTTACACTGATACTGTTCCAACTTTCCGAGGGGCCCGTGGCTACATAATAACAGCCGCACAGGTCGATCGATCAGGTTAAGCTACGCTTGCCGCGGTTGGTCTGTGGATGGGTGACCATCTTTACATACCGAGACTACTCCGTGCCTCGGAAAGCACGTTAAGCCGTTGGTCCCGGCTGTCATTCGTGGATCTTTGACAGTCGTTACGGGCAGTCAGAAGCCTGAAAGTCTGACAACCAGTCTTACCAAGGGGTATCGTATTACACAGTAGCTGGGTTGTGGAGGTCAGATAGGCAGTCGCTCCATGTAAAATACTGGTATTCAGCTGCATCCGGTTAGACTGGAAGCCGACCCCAAAATAGTTGGGAAAAGGCTAGGCAGATGATTCCAACTTTCAAATGATTTTCAATTGGTTGAAATACCTAACAAATTCCGTCTACACGAGAAATACGAAGAACATTTTTATAAACTCCTAATCAGGAACGCAACCAACCAAGTCTGATAAGACTTGACTGTTTTAAAAAATGGTGGGATGGAGATATACAACGTGTAACGTTAAACGCGCAAAACCTGAAAATAGTTTGATCAGAATAACGAGCAGAATTAATTGAACCACTTTTTAATATAGGTCACATTTTTCAAAAAATCTTCATTAAAAATGTTGCCGTGTCTATTTATTAATAGGGCAAGCAAGCCAATGTCAGCGCGGCGCAGCGGCCCGGTGACGACTCCTCACTCGGTAAAGCGTCGTCGCAGACGCAAGAAACGATCAGAATGGCCAGTAAAACTAAAACAGCACATAAAACGTTTACAATTTTTTTAATGACTTATTTTCTCTCTGAAATAGGTCAATTAAATTAAAAATCAGTTGGGGTGTCTGAGGTTTTGCGCATTTAACGTTACACGTTGTATACAACATTATTTTTAGTATTTATGGTAAACCCGAAACACGTGTCTACTATTTTTATGTATAGAATGTATGTACAAAATTTCAAAACTGTATCATGAAAAATCACGAAGTTATAAGCTTGTTATGTTACCTGATTGTCCGTACAAAAATTTGATTATCACTTAACACGCGCCGCCGGCCGACCGGCTGTGACCTGTGTTGTGCGCGTATGATTTCGGATATGTACTTAGCGTCGCTCGGTGTCCAACTTGCTACCTTTTTAAAATATTTTTAGGACAAAATATAACATGGTGTGAAAATTATTAGAATCGATTCAGTTACTTATTCTGAACAAATTATATTCAGGTTTGCAGTATATTAAAAATAATGTTGTATATCCTTACAAAAAAAAAACTAAACCCCCCCAGCCCTATCCCCATAAGTCCCTTTGTAAAATGTCTATATTTATGTCTGTAATTTATATGGTGTACAAAATAAAGAGTATTCTATTCTATTCTCCATCCTATAATCTAATAGCAAAATATCAACGCCAACACCAAGCGACCACGTCACACAGCCGTGTCGAGAATAAATTAACAATGCGAGGGGTGCTCACTAAAACCACGGCTGGGTTGGTTCATTCTAGTTAGCGCCACCTTCACACGACTGTGGCAAAAACTAATCAGTTACGCGTTTAGAAGCGGTAAGAATATGAGAGTAACCAGTTAGTTCATTTGACGTTTATTGTGAAACATGGTGGGTTAAGTAAGATAGGAAAAACAATTAAAGTTTTATTTTTAATATTAGTGAGTAAGTATTTTTGCCCCACTGCGCTGCCGTCTCAATGTCAAGCTGGCAGAATATCCGCTCTAATGCCAAGAAAAAATGTTTTTCTTCATAATAAATGGAGGCACTATAGGAAACTAAGGCAATTAAAATTTTTCATTCTCGTTTTACTCGTCCACATATTCAACCTCGATACGTGGCTTTAGATTATCTGCATACAGTAGAAGCTAACTTACCCGAAACTGTAAAATTTTCCCAATCAACTTTAAACCTTATTCTTTAGTGATAAAGTTAAAAATCTATTAAAGAAATTTGACAGGATGTAGTAGCTTGATATGCTGGCGTCTGTAATTTAGGATATGCCTTACTTTTCGTTTTTGTTTTTTTGTTTGGTAAATTCGATTATTAAAGTAATGGAAAGTACACTACAATAAAAATCGAAGATAAAAAACTTAAGCACCCATTTTAAATTGAAGTCCCAAAAAAGCCACCATGAAAGCATTTACCAAGAATTACTCTACTTACTAATAAGAAGAATAATAAACTTCACATTTAGCACCTTTTTCGTCTGCAATCAATGAGGTTTTTCATAAAAATTTACGCCACCAGTTGGCGCCACTTTGGCAAGAGGTCTTCCATTTCGACAACGAATTTAAAATATATGATGACGTTCTCATTCGTTTTTCATTCAGTCAGGACTAAAGAAAATCTAGGTTCTTTGACAATTTTGACAGGTGCTCAGACCTGACGTCTCAGTGCTGTCACCTAGTGAACCTCATTTCAGAAAACCCTCACTGGCGCATTTGCAAGAAGGAATAGCGGAGTTTTATCATCTCGGTGCAACTACAACTGTTACAGCACTTTTTATGATTGCGAAAACCACAGTCAAGTAAAAAACAACGTTACCAGCAGTGTTTTCGGAAAACATTTTGGATGGAAATAATGCTATCTCTTTTACGAATATTCAAAGCAGGAAATGGCGTGATATTTTTGTGATGTACAGACGCCAGCACATCAAGCTACCCGAAACTGTCAAATTTTCCCAATCAACCTTGAACCTTAAGCTTTGGCGATAAAGTTGAAAATCTATTAAAGAAAATTGACAGATTGTAATAGCTTGATGTGCTGGCGTCTGTACCTATGTGAGGAAGCCAACATGCATTAACATTGCATTGGATGACAGGCAAACAGACACAGACCATGGCATGGGTTAGGTGTTTAGGACATTGGATACTTTTTATCCTGGTAGTATGATCCCATGGGATAGTTTCCGATAATTATGCGGGCGATGTGTGTGGCACAATAGCCTAGATGGCCGATGGGACCGAAAGGTTCTAAAAAGTGGCGACCGCATACCGGAAGACGTAGCGTTGAGAGGCCTCCCACAAGGGGGGGGACTTGGTGAAGGCCGCAGGAATCCGCTGTAAGCGAGAAGCACAGAACCGTTCGAAGTGGCGGTGCTTGGGGGAAGACTATGGCCAGCAGTGGACGACTTTTCCAATATAATGAAGAAACATGATTGATATGACATGCATGATAGGCCGTGCGATTCTGTAACCATCTCACCGTGAAAGCTTGGGTGAAGTGAGCGTGGAGTGAGCTGTCATTCGCTAGAGATTAACACTATTAAGTGCTCACTTCACTTATGATTTCACGGTGAGATTTTTACAGAATCGACCGGCAGGTCTCAACTTCTCAAGTACGTTACGCTTTCCAAATAATATGACTTTAATTTGCTCTCAAAAAAAAAAAAAAAGTTACTGCGCTCAGTGACGCCAAAAATAAATGGAAACTACATCATATCAGCAACGTACGAAAGTAGAACACGAGTATTGCATAAACTACAAACCATGAAAGTCAACGACCTGAACAGACCCTGTATTCTAAATAGGTGACTACAGCTGAGAGCTCACCAATCAGAGAGTTAGAAGAGGACAGAGATATAGTGCTATGCAGAAACCGAATTGTATGGCATACATTCTTTACTAGGTTATGATCAAGACTTCGCTTACTTACTTACTTATTAACTAACTTACTTATCATTTTATATGCACGAGTTTCTGTGACAGATAAAGCTATTTTTCTTTCCTGCCTTAACCCAGATCTATACGTGTGCCAAATTTCATCCAAATCCATACAATCGTTAAGGCGTGCAAAGGTAGCAAAGAGGCAGTTATTTTCGCGTTTATAATTTTAGTATGGATGTGGTCAGAGAGCAGTAGTCGTGGCCTAGTGGTAACGGCCGCGGCTTACGAGTTGGAGGTCGTAGGTTGAACCCTGCTCTCAAAACGGTGAAGGGAAACATCGTGAGGAAACAAACCGGCATGTCCTAGAACTCGAAGACATGGAACATCTACAAAGCCGCGCTGGTCCCGCGTGGTGGATTACGTTACGACCCACTCCCTCTCACAGAGAGGAGGCATGTGTCCCAGCAGTGGGGGCATTATCGGCTGATTTATTATGCTATGTATGGATGTGGGCATGAGAGCAACGAGATTAAATCACGGCTCCACGGGCAGGTTCAGACCTTTGTCATGTTCTGCACGTCATAATACGAAAAACAAGTTATACAACGTGTAACGTTAAATGCGCAAAACCTCAGACACCCCAACTGTTTTTTTTTAATTCAATTGACCCATTTCAGAGAGAAAATAAGTCCTTGAAAAAAATTTAAAGGTTTATGTTCTGTTTACAAGTTATACAACGTGTAACGTTAAATGCGCAAAACCTGATAATAGTTTGATCAGAATAACGAGCAGAATTCATTGAACCACTTTTTAATATAGGTCACATTTTTCAAAAAATCTTCACTAAAAACCTTGCCGTGTCTATTTATTAATGGGTCAAGCAAGTCAATGTCAGCGTGGCGCAGCGGCCCGGTGACGACTCCTCCCTCGATAAAGCGTCGTCGCAGACGCAAGAAACGATCAGAATGGCCAGTAAAACTAAAGCAGCACATAAAACCTTTACAATTTTTTGAATGACCTATTTTGTCTCTGAAATTGGTCATCTGAATTAAAAATCAGTTGGGGTGTCTGAGGTTTTGCGCATTTAACGTTACACGTTGTATATGCCCATCCTAATCTGTTCAGTTTTTCCGTGAAAGAGTAACAAACATCCACCCATCCATCCATCCTCACAAACTTTCGCGTTTATAATTTTAGTAGGAAGTAGGAGGTGGATGGATGGATGATGATGGGTGGCTTTTAGTTGAATTGAGTTCGAGTCTTCTTACTCATTCGGCGGAAGTCAGACCAAATTATTTATTCACCTAAGGGGCCATGCAAATATTACGTAAGCACGGGGGGGGGGAGGTCTTTGTCTTAGATATTTTGATGACATGGGGATAGGGGTCTGGATGGTGATTATGTCAGCAGTATTTATTTCTTAACTTTTTCGGATTTTCAACAAAAGGCAATTTTGGCTTGAACACAAATATTTTGAATACAATGTTAATAATTGCAAAAAATCTGCTTACGTAATACATGAACGGCCCCTAAGATTTGCAAAGATTCAATAAGTTCCTATAGCAAATCTGTACGGAGAAACTTGATTTCTAATCATGTTTCAGAGTGTCCAAAGTTTCCGTAGCTATCATTTCCTTTAAACACCTTGCTGCCCTCTCCCAGCGACGCCCTAAGTCGAGGTTCGTACCCCACGGAAGTGCCGATGTCATGTACTCGCTTAGTTTCTAAGTTTTTTAAGCTCTGGCTGGAGGCTCTAATTTATTGAGGCACCCACAGGCAAGTCCGGTTAACACTTTGAACGCCGTGGTGGTCACCAGTGAGAAACAGCAACTATTTTTTTAATTATTTGGATAGTAATCACTACATAGTATAAAACAAAGTTGCTTCCCTGTCTGTCTGTCCCTATGCTTAGATCTTTAAAACTCCGCAACGGATTTTGATGCGGTTTTTTTTAATAGATAGAGTGATTCAAGAGGAAGGTTTACATGTATAATATAGTACAGAAACACTGATCATTTTAGAGGTTTCTAATGTGATGTCGTAAATAAACAAATTTTTTTGCGCTTACATTGTAAACGCTGGCTGAACCATTCGAGATAGATAAAAATAATGTAGTACAGTATTGTACACCTTAAAAAGCTCTACAAAAAAGTCCGCAATGGTATATGTCTATCTCTTAGGGATAAGCCACAATAACCATTTTGTATCCTTAACTTTTTACGAGAAATAATGGCTCTAAAATTATCAGTGTTTCTCTACTATATTATGCATGTATTATACATATAAACCTTCCTCTTGAATCACTCTTATCTATAAAAAAAACCGCATCAAATTCCGTAGCGTAGTTTTCAAGATCTAAGCATACATAGAGACAGATAGACAGCGGGAAGCGACTTTGTTTTATTCTATGTAGTGATCAGCATTGCACCCGTGTAAATATAATGTGTAAAATTTGTCGAAATCGTGAATCGGCGTCAGCTCAGATGGAAGGTAAAGTGTAGTTACCGGTGACCACCACGGCGTTCAATGTGTTAAGCAAACGACAACCTTCTAGGTTGAAATGCGAGATGAAATTCTCAAAAAAAAAAAAAAAAACTAGTCGACTTCCAAAACACAGCATTCTTATTCCGAGCACCACCGCCCACATCCACAAACTCAAAGTCAAAGGTTACAAAAGTGACAGGTCATAAACACAGTCTACTTACAATATCATTACATCCTTCTTATCCGGTCCAAACGAGTTACAAGTCGCTCTAGCATCTATCCATTCTAAATATAGTCGGATACAATTTACTGTAATGGGGTCGGTAACTGCTTCGGATTCGTCTTGATGCAGGATGAATAGACGTGCCAGCTCGGAGTTGTGTAATATTATCTGATGATTTATTGGTTTTTGATGCTTTGTGTGAAAAGAGTGACCTTTAATAAGAGTTTGGATTGTATGTAGTACTTTTAGACAGAGAAACCTTTGAGTCAGTCGAATAAGGGATAAATGCCCTATATGCATGGAGGCTTTTATTTTGGTATTCAGTTTTGTTTGTATTAATATGTTTAGTCATTATTATATACATACAACGTGTAACGTTAAATGCGCAAAACCCTAGACACCCCGACTGATTTTTAATTCAATTGACCTATTTCCGAGAGTAAATAAGTCATTAAAAAAATTGTAAAGGTTTTATGTGCTGTTTTAGTTTTACTGGCCATTCTGATCGTTTCTTGCGTCTGCGACGACGCTTTACCGAGGGAGGAGTCGTCACCGGGCTGCTGCGCTGCGCTGACATTGGCTTGCTTGACCTATTAATAAATGGACACGGCAACGTTTTTAATGAAGATTTTTTGAAAAATGTGACTTATATTAAAAAGTGGTTCAATTAATTCTGCTCGTTATTCTGATCAAACTATTCAGGTTTTGCGCATATAACGTTACACGTTGTATATACATATATGTAAATTTTTGCTTTGTGTATTGTTTTCGTTGTTTTATGGTATATTGGCGTGACTAGCTGACATATGGCAATTAATTTAATTTAATGTTCTGTGTCTCGTAATGTCGTTTACTTTGCATACATACTATTGTATAGAAGCATGTTTTTGAACTGAACGGACAGCTGTGCTGCTGGGGAGTTTGTTGCGCCACTTCTTCTTCCCAGCGAAAGCACTAGGAAGTGGTGAAGGGCGGGCGTTTTGGGGGGACTGTCTTATGTAATTATGATGTTCGAAAAGTGCTGATTCTCAGCCTAATTTGAATAAGTTACTTTTGATTTTGAATGACGTAAGAGTCTAGCTGAAGTCAATATTCACGATTATGAAAACGACGGGAGAAAGGATAATAATAATATATAATAATATATTTATTCAAAAATTATAAGGCATGAAAATTATTACAGTTTTGCTTAAATAAAAATTGTATTGCTAAGACTTACGTGCCTGAACTAGGTAATCCTGTGTTTCAGGCGAGAAGAGCTAAACTATTATTTTAAAATTAATAAATAAACAAAAGTTGAAAATGGACAGATAATTATATGTTGAGTAGCTTAAATCTTACTATCTATATTTGGTAAATATTTAACATAGGTAAAAATTGTATGCCTATATTTACTTTAACACAGTTAGTAAATTTTCTGTTTCTTCATAAGACATACTTTGGAGAGCATCCTTGAGGATTCTCTTACAATCTGTATAGTTCACAGAATAAATGTTTGCTTTCAAATTTAGTCTATTATACAGGAGAGGTCCGAGGTACAGGTAAAATTTGGATATAAAAGCATGTTTTGTTGAAATTTGTGGGCAAACTATATCTTTACGTCTTTTATTAGTATATGTAGTGCTGTAGGGTAGAGCTTTGTGTTGTTTTAATACAATGCCCATGATAAATAGCTGTCGAACTGTTAATACTTCACAAGATTTGTACAGGAGGTTAGTAGGAAAAAGGAAAGGGCGGAAAGTAGACACTTTGAGAATCGCCCTCTGGGCTCTCTCGATGGTTAGTAACATTGTTTTACCCGCTCCACCCCATGTAGTGATACAGTAAGTTAAGATCGATTGACATAGAGCAAAGTAAACCTGTCTAAGTATTTTTGGGTCAGCAATACAGCGTAACTTTTTAAAAACAAATATCAACTTGCGAATTCTATTATTTAAGGCTTCTATATGTTGTTTAAACGAAAGTGTTTCATCTATTATAACACCAAGGTATTTTGTGGATGAACATTACTGTAACTGACAAAGGGTTTAACATTACGTCTATCTGTGGCAAGGGGCATGCTTTTGACATTTTGACAAGCTCGCTTGATTGATGCGATTGTTGGTCTATGAAAAGAAAAATTTAACAATCTTAGGTGGAAAATACAATGGTAAAATAAAAATACAGCGACAAAAAAAAACAACCAATAGGTAAACTACATATATTCTTAAACCTGTTATTATCCTATCAAAAGTATCGCGTGCAACTGCAGCTGTTTATTACGTAAAACATAAACATAAATATAAACTTCATAATAACGACACGCTACGCTAGTAGACACGTCATTTCACGCTAGGAGTACCTACCAATTGATATGCAAGTGTCGTCGGCTAGTCACGCAAAACATGAGACATCAAGGGAGGCAATTGTCCGCTATTCAGAACAGCATACTAATTATCCCTAATACGGATATCAGTGAATTAACGTGCTGGACGGAATTAGACGTAGGGTTATTTTTGTACCGCTAGTGATGTTGCGATGTCGATAGTTTATTTTTTGAGGAAATTATTGGTTTTTGCTGGAGTGGGTATGTTCTACGAGTAAAACATAAAAATAAAAAACATCATAATAACAACACGCTATATTAGTAAAGACACGTTATTTCATGCTATGCAAGTACCGTCGGTTAATCACGCAAAAGATAAGGCAATTGGCCGCTATTGTACTATCAGAATACTAATTATCCCTATTAGGGATAGGATTTAATTAAGTGCACTTAGACGGGCGGAATTAGTCGTAGGGTTATTTTTGTATCGCTAGTGGTGTTGCAATGTCGATAGTTTTTTTTTTTGCGGTAATTACCGGTTTTTTCTGGAGTGTGGCTGAAGCTGAAATATAAATGAAATAATAGTTTTGTGTGTAGGTTTAACGGCTTGTTTGCAGCGTATTCCTCATTCTAAATAAACTACTAATCATTCTCAATGAGACAATGACACCTGCATTTGCAGAACCAAAAGATTTTCCACTCGTAATTTCCAATTAGACTCAATTTAGCATATTATACAAAATGTTAAGAAACGTTCCGAAGAAATATTACATTTAAATTGAAACTAAGCAAACTCATTCAAATTGATGAGTTTATAATTACTGAAGTATTCAAATTATTGTGATTCATTGTAAGAAAAAAAAAAAAAAACGTTGAAACCTGATATTCATCCTCAAATTGACTAATTAAAAGAAACCTACTGAACTTTGCCGTCTTAAATTATCTACCGCTAAAATGAACGAGTAAGACTTATATGTCCTTATGTTTTGACACTGAAATCTTCTTTGCCCATGCTCTGGACTCTTGACATTTCTTGGTTCTAACACCAAGAAATTCTTCCAATAATTTACACTATACATAAAGTGGGGCAGGGACATCAACACGCAAATTGCGTAATTTTAAGAACGTACAGTCAGCACCCCAATTGCGTAACACACTATTACTCTCAATTTGAATAATTTTGAAGCATATTTCTAATCCATTGCTCCATATGTTCGAAAAATGTGTCTGCTCAACAACGCAAACAACACAATGAATGTTGTTGAACTGTCGAAATGAAACCCATTGCTACTGATAGTGTGTTACGCAATAAGACTGCTGATATCAGTCTCAATCTGTCAAAAATACCTCTAATGTCTTTTCATTTTTGACAAGTTTTTGACATTGATTGTCGCTGAGATGACACCCGACTAGATTTTGATCGTTTTTAATTACCAGAATTGGCCTTCTGAAACCATTAATTCAGGACGATTCTACACGTGTAGAAATTTATCGTCGATTATCAAAAAAAAAAACTGCTGTTTCATAGAAAAGTGCAATACTTACGCGGTCAAAATGTATGGAACAGCAATTTTTTTTTTTAGTAACCGACGAAAAATTTCAACGCAGGGGTTCAGAATCATGTCCATGTTACCAGATTCCGCGTTGATGTTCCTGCCACCCTGTATTTTCTGTATTAGAAGGTACGGTCTTACTTATCATAACATTACGCCTATGCCCCATAGGAACAGGCAGAGTTGTATAGCACACTTACACGAAAAGCCTCTAGGAACAGATGGCATATTGTTACCGATTCGTTTATTGGTTTAAATCATTAACTGTTTGGTACCCTCCTATTAATTGTCTCACATGATACCAATTGTTATTTATTGTTTTAAATTCATCGGCATGTGACAATGATCTTATGAATTGCATGCTTGTCGGTGACATAGGTTATGGGTCAAATTGTGGCATTTTCAGCTGTTTATCTCTATCGTATTTACAGCTACGAAAGTGAACCGATTTTAAGGGGGTGTCAGGTTCGCGGGTAGTTCGAAAGAGTTACCGTGGCCCTGCCACAGGCAACTGAAGGAACACGGGTGGGTTTTAGTCAGTAAAAGTCTGACACGCCCTCCCACTCCGCACAGAGCGGGAGAAGTTATGTGATAATTCCCATTAAAAAACAAAAAAAGGTTCACTAATGTTTGACAAAAAACGAATGACAAGTGATCATTTTAAAAATAACATTATAAAAACTGACCATTTAACAAATATCTCATTTCGTAGACAAAACACAGATTTCGTAAATGTTTTACTTTGCAAATATTTTAAATGTTAAAATATAATTCCAAAAATATTCATTTGACCAGGTACTTCGTTTGTCAAATTGCGATGTTCACGAGCAAATTTGCAAGAAGCTGGCAGTATCATTAATGAGGGTTTTCATAAAAAATTACGCCACCAGTTGGCGCCACTTTGGCAAGAGGTCTTCAATTTCGACAATGAATTTAAAATATATGATGACGTTCATCATTCGTTTCATTCATTCGTTTTTCATTCAGTCAGGACTAGAGAAAACACAAGCACTTTGACACTTTTGACAGGTGCTCGGACCTGACGTCTCAGTGCTGCCGCCTAGTGAACGTCATTTCAGAAAACCCTCATTGTTTGTCTTATTTATTTTTAGTATATTTATTTGTGCTTATATTTATATGTAATTAGGTACATATTATATTTATAGTTTTAATAGGTTTATGTGTATCTTTAAATTTAAAATATTTATTCCTCAATTTTCATGACTGCACCTACTACTGTTTGTCTCTGCATCACCCAAAGGTTGACTGGTAGAAAATGCCCATGGCATTAAGTCCGCCTCTGTACATTTATGTGCTTGAAGTATGAAATAAATAAATAATAAATACATGCTAGAGAAAATAAGTAAGGTTTTTGTAACGAAGACGCTGTGCAGTATCTAAGATACATCCGTTCTTGGCAGTCGAGTAAAATACTATAACACTACTACTTACCATAGTTCCGGCGAGTAGGGTGGTGACGTGGTGACTAAAGATGGCGGCGGCATTAAGGCATCGTTTGACAGCTGTCAACAAAATAAACTTCATCAATTTGGGACGTAAAACTTTTCGCCAATTGTAAACTCCTATACAAGGTGGATTTCATTCTTTCATTTATTTTATTTTAGACGTAAATCTAGTCCATAGTTTTACACTCACTCTTTTACATTTTGAGACGGGGCAGTAAGAGGGCCGTAACCGTTGTAGCTCCAGGAAAACGGTCTTGGGAGACTAACCTTAACATTTTTTTTTTAATTTTATCGGCATTCACAGGTTTCAAAATAAAATGACAGTCAGCAAGAAACTGGGAAATTATTATAAAATCTTTTTGATGCAAACCGATAATAGAAAAAACTTTATTGGAGGTTTAGTGAGGCGAGGGCAGAAAAGTCAGAAATCGTAAAAAACTTTTCCAATACATTTCATAGGAAATGAGATAAAAAAACATTACATTCGACGTCGTAAATTATAGGTTTATTAAAAAAAAAAACACATAATTATATTTCTTTACATTTTGGAAATTAAACTGCAGACACAGTATATTCCTAGCTATACAGCGTGTAACGGAAGGGGGGTATCAACCCTGAAGGAGGTGAATGTGCTCATGAAACTCAACAACTTTCCCCAAAGAACATAGGTCGAAATATGAAAAAACAATTTGGCCCTCCCATAGTAAATCAATCAGCTGGTAGTCAGTTTTGTAAGGGAGGGCCAAATTTTTTTTTCATATTTTGACCTATGTTCTTTGGGGAAAGTTGTTGAGTTTCATGAGCACATTCACCTCCTTCAGGGTTGATACCCCCCTTCCGTTACACGCTGTATACTTTTTGACCTGACCTGTCATCAGATAATTTTATAACTTTTGACTTTCATTTTTGTTCCTTTCTTTATAATCTTTTCTTTTGAATTTTTTTTTGGCTTTTTACTATAGTCTGTAATGTGAATTTCATTTGTGAAGAAGAAAACAGTTATACTGGGTGTCCGGAAAGTCATGGATTACCTTTTACCTGCTGATGGGCCACATTGGGATCTACCAATAAAAAAAAGTGACCATGGTAAAAGTCTTATGGTTTCCGAGTTTTTTGATGTTTAATGAAATTTTGGAAAATCTCTACCTTTGATCAGTTTTTTCCATGCCATTTCTACGAATGGAAACTTTTTCGAGTACAGGTTTTTTTTTATTTTCATCTTAAATCATCCTACTATCGATTGAATACACGAAAGTTACAGATATCATCTTTTAAATACCTAAAATTTAGGTTCAAACTTAAAATTTTCACCAAAAAAAAATGTACAGACGCCAGCACATCAAGCTACCCGAAACTGTCAGATTTTCCCAATCAACTTTGAATCTTATGATTCAGCGCTAAAGTTGAAAATCTATTAAAGAAATATGACAGATTGTAGTAGCTTGATGTGCCTTATTTTGATCAGCACTAGTGAAAAAAAAAATATGGGTAGGTTATTTTTTTTTATTGGTAGATTTCAATGTGGCCCATCAGCAGGTAAAAGGTAATCCATGACTTTTCGGACACCCCTTATAGCCTTTTTACCTCTCCCTAACCTTTCAGGGAATATAGGCGTGAAGTTATGTTATGAAAACAATTTTACTTTCTTTTCTTTACTTCCCTGAACTACCCTCACAAAGAACTCCTACCACTAAAATGTTTGATTCCTTACCGTCGTGAGGACAGTGGCTTCACACCCCGGCTGGTACTTCTCCAGATCGGTGCGAGGTCTTCTCATCACCTTCTCACGATCCTGCTTGTGTTTCCTGTCGGCGCCTTTCAGTTTGAAGACCTGGGGACAAAGTATAGGATTTAGTTAGAATATGCGATGACGATGACTGAAAATGCTACTGTTGAAAAGTATTTTATCCACTAAAAACGGAACTTAATTTTTAAGCACAGAATTACACCCATATTTCAACAGTCCTAATTCTCTATACACAAGCTGTAACATAAATAACGCACAACCTCACAAAGGGTCATTGTACTCATCATTATGATGACGCGAAAAAAAATCAGCTATTCCCTACATTTTGACGAGTTATGCGAACATAAATATAGGGAACAACTGATTTTTTTTCGCGATTTCAGCGTTGGTCCCATAGTAAAAGTTGTTCATAATGATGAGTACAATGACCCCTTAAGAGATTGTGCGTATTTAAGTTACACCTTGTATACATACCTTTACAAATAAATTAAATTGAATTATCTGTTTGTAATATCAAAATAACAGCTTTTTACTAAATGCATATGAACGTATATACGGTACTTATAACAAGGTTTTTTTTTATTTTTGTCTGCTGTGGAGTTTGTTGCGCCACTTCTTCTCCCCAGCGAAAGCACTAGGAAGTGGTGAAGGGCGGGCGTTTTGGGGGACTGTCTTTAAAGAAGAAAAGTGCTGATCCTCAGCCTAATTAAAAAAGCTAAAAAAGCACTTCCTCTTTCCTTAAACATCATCATTATACAGCATGTTTTTTTTTTTTACTGGCTCCAAATTTTTACAGGATGTTCAACCCATGAATATGGACAACTTTCACTATGGAACCAACTCTGAGATCGCGAAAAAAAATTAGCTGTTTCATACATTTTGGTCAAGTACGTATTGAACTTTTGTATTAAATAGTGGATTTTTTTTTTTCATGATTTCTGAGTTGGTCCCATTGTGAAAGTTGTTCATATTAATGGGTAGAACAGCCTGTAAAAATTTGGAGATTGTAAAAAAGATCATCAAGTATAACATTTGAACAATATTGAAGCCCACAACGCTGTTCACAGATGAACTGTGGAATATAATATACAATTAAATGAAACGCTAGGGTAATAATCTGTACTAATATTATAAAGAGGAAAGATTTGATTGTTTGTTTGTATTGAATAGGCTCCGAAACTACGAGACCGATTTGAAAAATTGTTTTACCATTAGAAGCCGACATTATCCCTGATGAACATAGGCTACTTTTTACCGCGGGAAAATGCTTCATTCAACTTTAATAATATAATAATAATATTCCACAACTTTCACACAACGCCATCTAGTCCCAAACTAAGCAGAGCTTGTACTATGAGTACTAGACAACTGATAAACATACATATATATTTCTAAATACATACATATTATAGATAAATTACACCCAGACAAAGAACAAATGATCGTGCTCATCACACAAACATTTGTCCTAGGTGGGAATCGAACCCACGACCTTGGGCATAGCAATCAGGGCCACTGACCACTAGACCAACAGGCCTGTCAAAATTATCCTATTACTTACCTGTTTTCCTACGGAAAAACGGGTAATAGGATTTAAACGGCAGGAATTCCGAATTCTCCGCAAACGAAGTTGCAGGCGGATGCTAGTACATAATAATATTAAAAACTAAGCATACTTAACTATGATGTTTGTCACATATATGTGTGTTGTGATGTTTGTTACTTTTACACATCAATCAAGAGAGCTCCTTGAGTATAAGACCTTTGAACCTACTGGGAGAACATGCAAAAATATCAATATGTTCAAAAGTCCTATAAAATAAATATTATTATTTACCTTGATTTGACACGCAGCGGCATGCAATCGTGAATGTTCATCGCTGGCGAGGTAAGTCTCCACTTGAATGCGGAACGGCACTCCTTTCTCTCCGCCATGCTTCTTGGCTGTGAACTCTGTTGATATGCAGTTCACCTGGGAAGAAGAAAATGTTGGTTAGTTCAAAATTACATGTTAATTATATTACATATATGTTTTTGAGGTCAGATAATAATACTTGGCATCAAATCTCAACGGAGACTAGCCAACTACGCGGGAGATATTATAGTACAGCCGGTTGATTCTGTAAAAATCTCATCGTGAAATCATAAGTGAAGTGAACACTTAATAGTGTTAATCCCTAGCGAATGACAGCTCACTCACAGGTACAGAATCGCACGGCAGCAGTGCGATTCTGTAACCATCTCACCGTGAAAACTTAGGTGAAGTGAGCGTGGAGTGAGCTGTCAGTGTCATCCCACTGATGCTAGAGGATTGGCTAAGCAAACATTTACAATGATAATCGAGATTTTAATTATATTTTTTATGCTTATTCTATTGATAATATATATAATTTCAAAGCTAGTAATATTTATCTGTGGGGTTTTAATCTAGGTGAAAAAAGACTAGTCCTTATACAACGTGTAACGTTAAATGCGCAAAACCTCAGACACCCAACTGATTTTTAATTCAATTGACCTATTTCAGAGAAAAAATAAGTCATTAAAAAAATTGTAAAGGTTTTATGTGCCGTTTTAGTTTTACTGGCCATTCTGATCGTTTCTTGCGTCTGCGACGACGCTTTGCCGAGGGAGGAGTCGTCACCGGGCCGCTGCGCCGCGCTGACATTGGCTTGCTTGACCTATTAATAAATAGACACCGCAACGTTTTTAACGAAGATTTTTTGAAAAATGTGACCTATATTAAAAAAGTGGTTCAATTAATTCTGCTCGTTATTCTGATGAAACTATTTTCAGGTTTTGCGCATTTAACGTTACACGTTGTATAAGGTCCTTATATAAAAAGAAGAAAACAAAAATAAAGAAAACTGCCGGTCGATTCTGTAAAAATCTCGCCATGAAATCATAGGTGAAGTGAGCACTTAATAGTGTTAATCCCTAGCGAATGACAGCTCAATCCACGCTCACTTCACTCAAGCTTTCACGGTGAGATGGTTACAGAATCGCACGGCAGATCTGCGATCCAATGCCGTAGTGACCTTACATCCTAATTCCTTAATCTACGTCCTATAAAATTACATACTATATCCTAAATCTTAACCTACATCTAAATAACATATTATACAGGTTTATTTGTAAAACACCAGCAACTTCTTAAGAGGTCATTGTACTCATTATTATGAACAACTTTTACTATCGGACCAAACCTGAAATCGTGAAAAAAAATCAGCTGTTCCCTACATTTATGTTCGTACGAGTCGTCAAAATGTAGGGAACAGCTGATTTTTTTTCGCGATTTCAGGTTTGGTCCCATAGTAAAAGTTGTTCATAATGATGAGTACAATGACCTCTTAAAAGGTTGTTGGTGTTTTACAAATAACCCTGTATACAGCATGCTTTTTTTTACCGTCTCCAAATTTTTACAGGATGTTACACCCATGAATATGAATAACTTTCACTATGGAACCAACTCTGAGATCACGAAAAAAAAGTCATATGTTTCATACATTTTGGTCAAGTAGGTATCGAAATTTTGTATTAAACAGCTGATTTTGTTTTCGTGATTTCAGAGATGGTCCCATAGTAAAAGTTGTTTATATTCATGAGTAGAACACCCTGTAAACATTTGGAGCCTGAAAAAAAACATACAGTATAATGCAGCTTTTGCGAATTCACTAAAGTTGCACCACAATACAAAAACCCTCTCGTGGACCCCGTTAACCACACGCCTGGCTCTAGTGAGAGGAGCCCTCGCCAGTAGTTCAGTTCTGATTATGATTTTCCGTTTTCACATATTTTGCTTACTTACCTTGATATAAACGCCGACATCTTTGGTAGGGTCCCAGTATACGTGTAACGCGTTCAAACAGGCTGGCTGTTCGACGCGGATCACGCCGTATGAGAGAGGCACGTCGACCTGAATATGAAGGAATTATTCATTAGTTCCAATGAAACAGTTGGAAAATGTTTTTATTTTTAATTGAGGCAGTTTTGGTTCAGTAACAGTGCGATTCTGTAACCATCTCACCGTGAGAACTTAGGTGAAGTGAGCGTGGAGTGAGCTGTCAGTGTCATCCCACCTCATACTAGGGCAATCCCTAGTATGAGGTGGGATGACACTGTCGGCTCCTTGTGTGCTTGGTCAATACCAAGCATACATTTACAATCACAATCGAGATTTTAATGGTAATTTTATGCTAATTCTATTAATAATTTTATATAATTTCAATGCTATTATTTTAGTGGTCTAAAGATTACTATTTTGTGGAGTTTTAAAATAAAATAGCAAAACAGAAACTCAGAATCTCAATGTTGTTTTTTTTTTTCTTAGACTAGTCCTGACGAGTCGGCATGATCAGTTCACCCGATTCACGACATTTCGTGAATCAGGTGAAGTGATCACGCCACACAAACTACTTGGGTTTTGACAACTGAAATACTAGCTTTTAAATTATATAAAATTATCATAAAAATATTATTAAAATCTCGATTATGATTGTAAAAGTTTGCTTGGTCAATCCCTAGCATCAGTGGGATGACACTGACAGCTCACTTCACGCAAGTTTTCACGGTGAGATTTTTACAGAATTGACCGGCTGTACAATGTTATTTTCCGGCTCGAGCCTCGCTTCAATGACTTACTTAAAAGGTTAGGTTAGCGTGAGATATAATTTGACAGTATTTAGCAGATGACGTGACAAAAACTTTTTAATCTGATTAGTCTCTTTATTCGATTTTAAAATGAGAACTTTACGATATGAAAGGGGCCCGTGGCTAAATAATAACAGCCGCACAGGTCGATAGATCAGGTTAAGCTACGCTTGCCGCGGTTGGTCTGTGGATGGGTGACCATCTTTACATACCGAGACCCCTCCGTGCCTCGGAAAGCACGTTAAGCCTTTGGTCCCGGCTGTCATTCGTAGATCTTTGACAGTCGTTACGGGTAGTCAGAAGCCCGACACTCTGACAACCAGTCTTACCTATATGGGTATCGTATTACCCAGTAACTGGGTTGTGGAGGTCAGATAGGCAGTCGCTCCATGTAAAATACTGGTATTCAGCCGCATCCGGTTAGACTGGAAGCCGAACCCAACATAGCTGGGAAAACGCTAGGCAGATGATGAACTTTACGACATGAAAGGAGATAAAAACATAATATTACCTCCACAATCCTCTCTCCGGGTCTCTCGTTATGCCACTGCGCGATTTGCTCCCTCTCCATGTACTGCAGGCGACGCTCATGGAAACAGATCTTGATTATGCTCTGTTGACAAAGATAGAATCAATGCAAATTGTGTACAGAACTGCCTATCTATTCTGTAAATATCTCATCGTGAAACCAAAGGTGAAGTGAGTCTTCAATAGTGTCAATCCTTAGTTATCATGGTGAGATTTTTCCAGAATCGACCGGCTGTTTGGTAAGGTATGCGTATTTCAGGTTGAAAGGTAAATATTATAAATGCGTGTATAATTTTTTAGATGTAATTAAATGATAAATGATTTATTTCTGTAAGTAGGTTTGTACAGACGCCAGCACATCATGCTACTACAATCTGTCAAATTTCTTTAATAGATTTTCAACTTTATCGCTAAAGCATAAGGTTCAATGTTGATTGAGAAAATCTGACAGTTTCGGGTAGCTTGATGTGCTGGCGTCTGTACAAACACTTTTACGTGTCAATCATGTTTTTTTTTTCTTTATTTTTTTTTTTTTATTAAGTAATTTCATTTTTATTTCCAGATTATAATGTTTTAATTTTTCATACCTTATTACTACATAGTAATAAGGCATACAATCGCTTAAGCCCCGCACGAGCCCCCACCAGCTTGTCGCTGGATGATTGCAGGCTGGTTGAGGAGGGTTTGGAGGTCCCTGGTTGAGGTATGTCAGGGTCTCCTCGTTCTGTTTGGTGGCTATGTGTCAGTCAGTCAGTGGCACAGCTGTTCTATATCACTATACCTTGAGTATCTTCCCCTTATAATGCGACAGGTCTCCCATCTTCTTGAGTTTGATCTCGTAAGGCTGACCCTGGTTGAGGTATGTCAGGGTCTCCTCGTTCTGTTTGGTGGCTATGTGTCAGTCAGTCAGTCATTCAGACACACAGCTGTTCTATATTACTATACCTTGAGTATCTTCCCCTTATAATGCGACACGTCTCCCAACTTCTTGAGTTTGATCTCGTAAGGCTGACCCTGGTTGAGGTATGTCAGGGTCTCCTCGTTCTGTTTGGTGGCTATGTGTCAGTCAGTCAGTCAGTCAGTGACACAGCTGTTCTATATTACTATACCTTGAGTATCTTCCCCTTATAATGCGACAGGTCTCCCAACTTCTTGAGTTTGATCTCGTAAGGCTGACCCTGGTTGAGGTATGTCAGGGTCTCCTCGTTCTGTTTGGTGGCTATGTGTCAGTCAGTCAGTCAGTCAGTGACACAGCTGTTCTATATTACTATACCTTGAGTATCTTCCCCTTATAATGCGACAGGTCTCCCAACTTCTTGAGTTTGATCTCGTAAGGCTGACCCTGGTTGAGGTATGTCAGGGTCTCCTCGTTCTGTTTGGTGGCTATGTGTCAGTCAGTCAGTCATTCAGACACACAGCTGTTCTATATTACTATACCTTGAGTATCTTCCCCTTATAATGCGACAGGTCTCCCAACTTCTTGAGTTTGATCTCGTAAGGCTGACCCTGGTTGAGGTATGTCAGGGTCTCCTCGTTCTGTTTGGTGGCTATGTGTCAGTCAGTCAGTCATTCAGACACACAGCTGTTCTATATTACTATACCTTGAGTATCTTCCCCTTATAATGCGTCAGGTCTCCCAACTTCTTGAGTTTGATCTCGTAAGGCTGACCTTGGTTGAGGTGTGTCAGGGTCTCCTCGTTCTGTTTGGTGGCTATGTGTCAGTCAGTCAGTCAGTCAGTGACACAGCTGTTCTATATTACTATACCTTGAGTATCTTCCCCTTATAATGCGACAGGTCTCCCAACTTCTTGAGTTTGATCTCGTAAGGCTGACCCTGGTTGAGGTATGTCAGGGTCTCCTCGTTCTGTTTGGTGGCTATGTGTCAGTCAGTCAGTCAGTCAGTGACACAGCTGTTCTATATTACTATACCTTGAGTATCTTCCCCTTATAATGCGACAGGTCTCCCAACTTCTTGAGTTTGATCTCGTAAGGCTGACCCTGGTGGAGGTATGTCAGGGTCTCCTCGTATGTTTGGTGGCTATGTGTCAGTCAGTCAGTCAGTCAGACACACAGCTGTTCTATATTACTATACCTTGAGTATCTTCCCCTTATAATGCGACAGGTCTCCCAACTTCTTGAGTTTGATCTCGTAAGGCTGACCCTGGTTGAGGTATGTCAGGGTCTCCTCGTTCTGTTTGGTGGCAATGGATGTGGCGGCTGCTAGGACGTATTGGAATCTGTTGAGAAAAGATAAAGGAATGAGCAAGTGGTTTCTGGCAAAACTTAAGCTAAAGGGCTTTGAAGGTTCGAGGCATACTTACCTGTCTGCCATTTTGATGCTTTTTTTTTTTCAAAATGGCGGCTACGTGTGTTGCTAAATATAAATCTATAGCTGACATCCATGCAAACAGAAAACATTATGAGACCAAACCCCGTAAAATGTCACATTTCCGGGCTTTTAACGCTCAATGTTGATCACGTGACATTCATATTTTTTTTAACTTTCGTATTTCTTGTTGCTATGCTATAGATGTATGATGTGATTGCCCGTAAAATGTCACATTTCCGGGCTTTTAACGCTCAAAGTTGATCACGTGACATTCATATTTTTTTTAACTTTCGTATTTCTTGTTGCTATGCTATAGATGTATGATGTGATTGCCCGTAAAATGTCACATTTCCGGGCTTTTAACGCTCAAAGTTGATCACGTGACATTCATATTTTTTTTAACTTTCGTATTTCTTGTTGCTATGCTATAGATGTATGATGTGATTGCCCGTAAAATGTCACATTTCCGGGCTTTTAACGCTCAAAGTTGATCACGTGACATTCATATTTTTTTTAACTTTCGTATTTCTTGTTGCTATGCTATAGATGTATGATGTGATTGCCCGTAAAATGTCATATTTCCGGGCTTTTAACGCTCAAAGTTGATCACGTGACATTCATATTTTTTTTAACTTGCGTATTTCTTGTTGCTATGCTATAGATGTATGATGCAATCACTCTGAAAGTCATCAAACTTGTATGCAACAAGATGTAAGCAAGTTAAAATAATTGCTTTTGCTAGACCAAGGATGCATCGTACACCAAAAACATACATAAAAAAAACTTCAGACACATTCAAACCAGATATGTATGTCCTAAATGGGTCTACACACCCTCCGCCTAACAACCTGTATATTCTGCTGTGAGCTCATTCTTTGAAAAATATGTTTTGGAGTAGGATATATGATTATTTTCACCTTGTGTCGTCCTTGAAGCTAGGCTCGGAGCGCGTCTGTAGGGGGGAGTGCAGGAATCCGTCCAGAGAGCCCACGGGGGAACACATCAGCAAGCCTGCGTCTGTAAATAAATAGTTTTATTATAATTGAATAGTCATAGTATTTGATTAGTAGAAATTGTGGACGGGCTAAGAATACAACAATCCGTTCCTAAAATAACTGATGTCACTCGGGAAGGTGCCACGAATTGGGCTGGATAGATCTGCCGCATGTCAGACGATCAATGGGCCAAACTTACGACCCAGTACGTCCCGCTTTTTTTTTTGTTTTAAACTTTGCCCCACACTAGGAATTTCTCCTATATTGTGGGTGCGTTTACAAACATTTAAATAAAGTCACATACACAAACAGCCAGACCTGGAACAATACTTGTAGGTCATACAAATATTTGTTCCGTGCGGGAATCGAACCCGCGACACGCAGCGCAGCACTCAATCGCTTTACCACTGCGCCAACCGTGCCGTCAATTAATGGCATACGAGATCGCGGCAGAGCCAGACGTAGACTGCGGGTTGAACTGGGCTCCTTTGAAAAAGATTGGTCCTTGGTAACTCTGAACAGAGAGAGGTGGATAGAGTAGGGAGGTCTTTGCCCAGCAGTGGGGCATTAATGGGTAATAAAAAAAGAATAGAAGTAATCAGAACATTCCGGTTGAATTCGGACTCTTTCCTTTATCTGAAAACTAACTTTTGAGTTTTCTGTCAAATGTATACGAGGATACATCATCATCTGCTTAACCTTTTCCCAACTATGCTGGGGTCGGCTTCCAGTCTAACCGGATGCAGCTGAATACCAGTATTTTACATGGAGCAACTGCCTATCTGACCTCCACAACCCAGTTACAGGTGCGACACCCCTAGGTAAGACTGGTTGTCAGACTTTCGGGCTTCTGACTACCCGTAATGACTGTCAAAGATCTACGAATGACAGCCGGGACCAACGGCTTAACGTGCTTTCCGAGGCACGGAGGGGTCTCGGTATGTAAAGATGGTCACCCATCCACAGACCAACCGCGGCAAGCGTAGCTTAACCTGATCGATCGACCTGAGCGGCTGTTATTATTTGGTCAATATTTTTTTTATTATTTTTTTTCTGAAAATATTATGTAAGTACTAAAACTTTGTAAGGGAACATTTAGTAGTTATAACAGACAGCGAAATATTGCCTAAACCCGCATCCTAATAGAAAGCGATCGTCGCATTCATATGTCTTATTGTTCGGAAAACCTGAAAGCGCCCTTTATCGACGCGACCACGCATTCCGATTCACCTAACAAAAAGTTACATACGAAGGCGGCATTCGCGCGACGATCGCTTCCTATTAGGGCTCTTCCTTTATTACGTAGGACAATTATGACCACTTGTGACCCACCCTCCCCCTACGTGAGAAAAGATAAAGACTTGGATGAACCCCTCCCCCTTTTCAATCTTACGTAAGATCAGTCTAGACCCCACCCACGTAAGAAAAAATAAGACTTGTTCGGACCTCCTCCCCCATCAAAACGTCTTACGTTATACATGAACATCCCCTTAGGACGTGGCCTAAGATATGAATATTCATTTTAAAAAAGTGTGAGGTCCGGGGACTCCGGCAGGAACGAACTTCCTTACGCGATACTCGCACGCACACACACTCGTATACA
The DNA here is from genome assembly GCA_949629135.1 of Eremobia ochroleuca. Lineage (NCBI taxonomy): Eukaryota > Metazoa > Arthropoda > Insecta > Lepidoptera > Noctuidae > Eremobia > Eremobia ochroleuca. Next base: position 3,396,307 of record OX451411.1, on the reverse strand, counting down.
ACGTGTAACGTTAAATGCGCAAATCCTGAAAATAGTTTGATCAGAATAACGAGCAGAATTCATTGAACCACTTTTTAATATAGGTCACCTTTTTCAAAAAATCTTCATTAAAAACGTTGCCGTGTCTATTTATTAATAGGTCAAGCAAGCCAATGTCAGCGCGGCGCAGCGGCCCGGTGACGACTCCTCCCTTGATAAAGCGTCGTAGCAGACGCAAGAAACGATCAGAATGGCCAGTAAAACTAAAACAGCACATAAAACCTTTACATTTTTTTTAATGACTTATTTTCTCTGTGAAATAGGTCAATTGAATTAAAAATCCGTTGGGGTGTCTGAGGTTTTGCGCATTTAACGTTACACGTTGTATAATAAGAAAGAGACAGAGAGAGAGTAAGAGAAAGTGTGAGTTTAATACTCGTTTTTAACACAGAGCCATCTAGTGTAAGTTTTTAGAAGCTCTCATAAAGTTGTCCTACACCCCGACACTTGCTTGAGCCAGACCTCGCCGCTGAGCCTGTAGTTTTAAACTCGTCCCTAAATAATTCCGATCCAACCTGTACCCCACAGGGGGTGCCCTTAGCGTATCGTCGCTTAGTTTTTAGGGTTCCGTACCCAAAGGGTAAAACGGGACCCTATTACTAAGACTCCGCTGTCCGTCCATCCGTCCGTCTGTCACTAGGCTGTATCTCATGAACCGTGATAGATAGACAGTTGAAATTTTCTCAGATGATGTATTTCTGTTGCCGCTATAACAACAAATACTAAAAAACAGAATAAAACAAATATTTAAGTGGGTCTCCTATACATCAGACACGATTTTTTTTTGCCGTTTTTATACATAATGGTACGAATCCGACTCGCACTTGGCCGATTTTTAAGTTTTTTTAAGCCCTGTCTCGAGGCCTTCATTTATTGAGGCATCCACGAACAAACCCAGTTATGCAGACGACAACCACATAGGTTGAACTGCGAGATGCCATTCCCGAAAAAGAAAAAGTTGTCCTCATCTCTCATCGTAAAATTCTTTATTGAAAGGCCAGGATCCTGTGAATGTTAAAAATTAGTTATTACTACTCACTTTTGTTTTCCTGTGCATTCGGCGAGTGATACCCGTTCATGGGTATCATTGTGCCAGGAGGCATGGTCGGCTGGCACTGCATGCTTTCTGGACTGCCTGCGATGTGAAGATAATAATAATAATGCTTTATTTCCAAGTTTACAATTTAGCAGAATAACACTATGTAGATCAGACTATACAACGTGTAACGTTAAATGCGCAAAACCTGAAATTAGTTTGATCAGAATAACGAGCAGAATTAATTGAACCACTTTTTGATATAGGTCACATTTTTAAAAAAATTGTTCATTAAAAACGTTGCCGTGTCTATTTATTAATAGGTCAAGCAAGCCAATGACAGCGCGGCGCAGCGGCCCGGTGACCACTCCTCCCTCGATAAAGCGTCGTCGCAGACGCAAGAAACAATCAGAATGGCCAGTAAAACTAAAACAGCACATAAAACCTTTACAATTATTTTATTGACTTATTTTCTCTCTGAAATAGGTCAATTGAATTAAAAATCAGTTGGGGTGCCTGAGGTTTTGCGCATTTAACGTTACACGTTGTATAAACCTAAAAAATTTAAGAATACCATTGAGTTTAAACCTCTGGCACCCAAGTTAAGATTAAAGTTGTGTTATTGGTGTCAGAGCTCTCTCTTTAAACATTTAGAAGATACACATAGTTATTTACATATGTCAGAGACACTTTATTAATGGAATATGTAAGGATCGCAGAAGGCGTAAGTTTATATATGTTAAAATTAGAGAGATCTATAATATTTCACGCCATCTATAGGCGTCTCGGCGAATAGCGAAACTAATTAGTACTTTAGTTCCTAGATTCTAATAACAGATGGCGCCACTTACCATGCTGCACCAACATGGTCCCATTGTGTGGAGGCGATTGCTCACAACTACCCTCCTCCATGGCATCGCGGTTGCTATCAACCACCATGTTGGTAATCTGTGAAAGAAGAAAGAGTATAACAATGTAGGTGATTTTGAAATTCACTTGAGTTATATGAAAACTTTTTGGTAAATATATTGTGTTACAAGAATCTTTTTGCGCTTGATTGACATTGACAGGGGAGCGTGTTGGCGGTATACATTTGTGAAATTGTATTGGAAAAACAAGATGGTGGCGGTAATGCTGATTTTGGAACGCGACTATGGAGGGTGACAGAAGTAAACACTAAATGACAGATGGCGTCAAGATTGGAACCGTTGCCAAGCAACGGGACAATTATAATCCAGGTAACAGTTACTTGACTCTAAAGGCTTTTAGTGATAAAAATTGAATCATATTACGCTATTAAGTAGTTTAAACATTGGAACGTTTCTTCAATTTGCAGATCAGTTTGGATACATTTGTTTAATATGCATTGTGAAAGTTGGCAACGTCACTAATAGCTGTCAAATTTATTTATTTATTTTAACATAAAACGACCAAGGCCAATTACATTAGTTAAAGATACAGATAAGCCGATGTCAACTTTTAAAATGCACGCTCTTAAACCTTAATTGCATGATTTTTACTTTTTAAGCAAATTCAATTTATTTGGACGTAACATTAGCATAGTAAGGAAAAAATATTCATAAAAATACTTTTTATTTTTTAAATGGCCTGCTGGAAATTTACATCTTTATGTAATCAGAAAGAATCTACTGGGAACAAAATGAATTTTATATCTCTAACAATTGGGGAATCCCCGTGCTCTGTGGAAACGAAAATATGGCATTGGATTGGTTGATGCAAATTTACATCACGATGCATTTAAGGGTTAAGTAGTCATGCCATTGATAAGTATAACCCCATTTTATTAATGGTTGAACTAATTATTTACTTCAGCTCTGGCGCAATCTTTAGTATTTTTAATTAACCTTTTAATCAATCGCTTATTCTGTAAACATTTTATTCTTAAAAACAAGCTATTAATCAGTTTTTTGCTCTTAATCATAATATCAGTGAATGTAAAAAAAAAAAACGATAGCTTGTCTGAATGAATACATAATGTCAAAACGCACAGTATAATTTTTTTTTTTTTTTTTTGGTTGGGAATTTATTAAATAACTTCTCCCGTTCTGGGCGGACCGCGAGGGCATGTCAAACTTTTACTAAAACCCACCCGTGTTCCTTCAGTTACCTGTGCCAGGGGCCACGGTAACTCTTTCGAACAACCCGCGACCCTGGCAGACTGTAGGCATGACAAGACGATTTCTTGCTGAATATTATTTGTATGGAATAAAAAATGCACACTTCAAAATCAGTCAGCTTAGCCTTTTCCCGCCTATGTTGAGATCAGCTTGCAGTCTGAGCGGATGCAGCTGACCTCAACAAACACGAGATCCCTTGGTAAGACTAGTTGCGTACTTTTGACTACCTGTAACGACTGTAAAAATCAACGAATGACAGCCGGGACTAACGGCTTAACGTGCTTTCCAAGGCGCGGAACTTCAATGAAAATTAAACGAGGAACAATTTATTCCGATCCAGCCTGTCCCTTGCCCCCCAACATACCCCCCCCCCCCCACCCTCGGGACGCCCCAAGCTAAGGTCCCTACGCCACATGGAGTGCCTTTAGCGTGTAGTTTTTGAGTTATATAAGCCCTGGCCGGAGGTCTAAGCACCCACAGTCAAGTCCGGTTCAGCAGCCGACAACCATTTAGGTTGACTGCATGATGCCAGTAAAAAAACAAAAAAATATGTAGACAGAAGATGTATGTTCAAGCAATAATGCAGGCAAAAGGACTGGCAGATTTTAAAACTAGTGCGACTGAAATTTAGAATAGAGAGAACATGGCAACCGTGAAAGGTATAGTGAGTTTAAAAAAAAAAGAATTTAGATTATTCATGGGGTAAGTGTGGAAACGAAAGATTCCATAACATGACAGAATTTGAAATTAAGAATGTAGACTTGCCGTGCGATTCTGTAACCATCTCACCGTGAAAACTTGGGTGAAGTGAGCGTTTAGTGAGACTCCAATAGTGTCAATCCCTAGCATCAGCATGACTCACAGATCACTCTAAGCTCACTTCACCTTAGTTATCACGATGAGATTTTTCCAGAATCGACCGGCAGATGTGAAGAATTGAATTGTTTCCAGAGTTTGTCATGCCAGGAGTGAGTACCAGCTCGCATGTATAAAGATAAGACAGTACATAATTAATTAGCATAAGGACAAGATATTTCAGGCTCTAAGAAGATAACGTATATCCACCTCCCATATATTCTTGAAATCCCTGTCAGTGACAGCGTGTCCTTGTTGTATCTCTGTATATTCCGCACTGATCTGAGAATTAGAAAGAAAATCACGGTCTATGAGCAGTCCGTATTATAATCAATATACAAGGTGTAACATAAATAACGCACAACCTCTTAAGGGGTCATTCAATCAATCAATCAAATCATTTATTTGCAACGAATGTAGGTACATTAAAATACAGGTGGAGTAAATAGGAGTGAGCCATGTACATTCTGCCTGGAAATAGGCACGCAAAATTTATAAAACTTGTAAAGAAGCTATCTAAAATTAATTAATTACAAATTAAAATGTCACAGAATTGTTAAAACTATACAAACATTAATAATAATTAGTATTGAAAAATGTCAAATTAAAATGTTACTTTAGAATTTAATTAAACATAAATGCATATTAGGTTAAAATAATATTAATTAATTATGTTTATCATTTACTATACACATCCCCAATTAAAAAGTTTTGTCCATTAAAAAGTCATTAATAGAATAATAACATTTGTCTATTAGGAAGGCCACTAATTTCTTTTTAAAGTTTTTAATTGTATCATTTTTCATTACATCTGGCAGTTTATTGTATATTGTAGGACCCATACAAATAACACTTTTCCTCAATAACGCTGTGTTACAGGACTCGATGTGTAATACATTTTTGTAAAGATTTCTGACAGGTAGTTTTCTAGTTTCTGACATCGTGGGGAATAGGTTTTTATTGGTCTTTACAAACATGGCCATTTCCAAAATATACAATGACGGAAATGTAAGTACTTTTAGGGACTTAAACTTTGGTTCGCAGCTGTCTGTGGTCTTCAAACCACACATCGCTCTAATGCAACGTTTTTGTGCCTTGAATATGTATTCCCTTGAGCTGCAATTGCCCCAGAAAATAATACCGATCATTGTACTCATCATTATGAACAACTTTTACTATGGGACCAAACCTGAAATCGCGAAAAATAAAAATCGGCTGTTGCCTACATTTATGTTCGCATAACTCGTCAAAATGTAGGGAACAGCTGATTTTTTTTTCGCGATTTCCGGTTTGGTTCCATAGTAAAAGTTGTTCATAATGATGAGTACAATGACCCCTTAAGAGGTTGTGCGTTATTTAAGTTACACCTTGTATATTTGAAAAGAAAGTGTACAATGTGCATGCCGCTAAAACTCAGAAATGAGTCCCGGTACGATCAAGTGAGTTATACGGTGTAGTAACCCTCTATCTCCTGTCCATGAAGAAGGTTCCCGTTTTTACCTGAAGGGCATGCTTTTGAAGATATAAAAGTTGGAATTTTCACCCTCTATAAATTTCTGAAACAGTCCAGAACATTTGAGAGTATTCGAGAGCATTCCACAGCATTCCAGAACATTCTGGAATCTCATATCAACTCCCTGAGCGAAGCCTGGTACCCCAGCTAGTACATTTTATTTTGCGAACTGTAGGCGAGCGTGAGTAGATTTCTTTAAATGTCTATGATTGTAGAAGTGTGTAATATATTTTTTATTAAACCTGCGTGAGTATCTGATGAAAGAAACAGACTTACCGTAATACATGACATGCATTTTATTAAACGTATGGTATATCACAGCTTGAAGATCCTTTGAAAGTAACGACCGAAGGAAAAAGAAAATCAGCCGTGCGATTCTGTAACCATCTCTCCGTGAAAGCTTGGGTGAAGTGAGCGTGGAGTAAGCTGTCATTCGCTAGAGATTAACACTATTAAGTGCTTATGATTTCAGGGTGAGATTTTTACAGAATCGACCGGCAGGTAAGTGGCGTTCACATAAAAAACCCACACACATTAAGGCTGCGTTCACAGTAATCAGCCTATGCAGTCAAGACTATGAACGTCAAGTCCAAAATGTATGAAAAAAAAAACAACGTCAACCGCCAACTGCGTGACCGTTGTTTTTTTATACATTCTCACAGTCGACTGCTGATTATACGAGTACGTTTGGTGTGAACGCGGCCTAATAAAGAAGTAAAGGCGGCGACGACGTATTAAACGTTCTAGAACAAACAATTGATAGAGAAATGGTGAATGCCTAACTAAATCAAAGAAGGAAAAAAATTACTAACGGTTATTAAGTTTTAAATAAATGCAAAGCGGCTAAATAGAATAATAACGAAACAAAAGCAGACGTTTCTGTTTTCCACATTCGCAACATGGGTAGCAGAGCTTTTAATAACAGCTTAAAGGAGCTGAAAAGGAAAACAGACGAAAAGAAAGCTGCAACATAAATAAACATATTTGTATAGTTTACCTGTCTTTCATCAGGTCTTCGCGCAGGCCAAGCCCGTCGTGGGGGGGAGAGCACGGTGCCACCGCCATTCGGCGAAAGTGCCTCCTGCTTGAATACAGCCAATGATGGCAGCGACAGCAGCGCCTCGCTACGGTGAGAAAAGGTACTACATGGTGAGTTTTTTGAAAGTTCGATAAGAGATGGCGCTGTATTACAATGTTTGAAGCTGGAAGAAAAAGTGTCTCTTCTTTATGGGTAAATGCACTCAACGTGTATTTGCACTGAGCCAGTTGTTATAAAGTTAAAAAAAGTTTCATGTGCCTAAACATAGTCAAATTACACAGCAACACCAATGCTGTTTTGCGGCAGATATAGATATGATTACTAATTTCCTGTTCGAGCTTCTTGCTTGAAACTGTCACTACTAAAAGTGAGTACTTCGATACGATAAAAAGCAAATTATTTATTGTTAGACGGGTTTAAATAACAGATGGCGTTGTATTACATGCCAACCATAGCACCCATTACATAAACAAAGCATTATATTTGTGAAAAGTTTATAATTTTGAATAAAAGGTGGCGATGTACCAAATCTAACAAAGCATCCTTTCATGTAAAAATTTCATAAGTTTAACAATCATCATGGTATACAATAAAGTATATATTAATAAATAAATAATAGATGGCGCTGTACTAAAGTTAAATTAGTTGAAAAGTTTTAGTGATACTCACTTCATAGACAGCTCACCGGGCAAGTCGAGGTCGAGGTCATTGACCTGCCAGCCGGGAGACATGTGTGATGACGAGGAACTGGTGCCGCTGCCACCCATGTCGCTCAAGGCAGCTGGAGGAAAGAAAAAGTAATTGTGAGGAAAAGTTTCTGATAAAAGATTCTGTGATGGATGTTGTGCGATATTCGTCACATGTCGGGGTGATACTACCCCAAGGATTTTCGAAGAAGCCAACGGGGCGCTGGGGCATGACCGTTGAAATATTGCTATAAGGATAAGACTTTTATAAAATTTTCTTTGTTTTCAACAATTCTCTTCCAATAGAATTCACTAGCTAATAGATGGAGCCGTTAGTTACTTCTGATATACAATAAAAATAGGACGCCTAATTTGTTTAGGAGACTAAAATTAACACAATACGCATAAAATCAAACTCAAACTCAAACCATTTATTTCAATTGAACCATTCAAAAATGTCTGTAGCACTTTACAACTATCAACGAGTTGGTAATTGAGAAATATGAAGCTATTTTGCCCATTCCAAAGCGTAGTAGGTTCCTATGGAGAAGAACGGGCAAGAAACTCCATGGACAGTGTTTTAAATCAAAGCATAGAATTACAAGTTTAAGGTATTAAAGTTACGTTAACGTCCCTACTTCTATAATGATATCGGAAGCATGGAGGGAGGTGTATTAAAGGGTTTATACAGCGTGTAACGGAAGGGGGGTATCAACCCTGAAGGAGGTGAATGTGCTCATGAAACGCAACAACTTTCCCCAAAGAACATAGGTCGAAATATGAAAAAAAAAATTGGCCCTCCCTTACAAAACTGACTACCGGCTGATTGATTTGCTATGGGAGGGCCAAATTTTTTTTTCATATTTCGACCTATGTTCTTTGGGGAAAGTTGTTGAGTTTCATGAGCACATTCACCTCCTTCAGGGTTGATACCCCCTTTCCGTTACACGCTGTAGAGGTATGAGGAACAGGGTGTAAAAATCACTCATCTTTCATAGAAAAAGGGGGAGGAGGATGATGTCGATGATGATGGAGGTGTCGTGTCTGGTGGGAAACCGCCCGTTGATTCATGTCGGGCTGTTGTGTACATGCTAGTCGCACGGTAAACTCTGCTTGCGCGATGCAGAATTTTGCGTGACGTCAGCATGGTGCGTGGTTCACATGTAGCGGTGTAGATTCCGCTACAGGTCCTAATAGTTTTACGAGTATTGCCGGCCACGGTAAATCCCTGAATATCGACAATTCGAAATCGTAAACAACAGAACATGAGAGCTTGATGAAACACTCTCGTATCCAGAATGAGGTAGTTCGATATTCGTAACTTTCTTGAACTCTGATAGTTCTTGTTTACTCTTACTGAATGTTTGATGTGGCGTTATCTTTCAAAGGGAGATTTTGAGTCTCGTTGGCAAATAAATAACGAACTAGTACCGGTAACACCCCCTAATTACGTAACATACTTTCAATGACAATATTAAAAAAAATCGGTCAACTGCGAGCCGGACTCGCGCACGGAGGGTTACGTATAAATTTGTAGGTATATTAACCACAAAACGGTTTTCGGATTTTTTCCTTTACTTGTGCTACATGATATTGCTTCTTGCCAAATTTCACTATTCTAGGTCAACGGGAAGTACCCTATAGATTTTGATTCCCTTGCGAGTGTCAAAATATGCGGCATAAACGGAACATACACGCTCGTATCTTTTGATTGCGTTGACTTAGAAGTTTATTTCATCACTGCTTTAAGGGATTGCAACCCTTAGTATTTGATATTAATTTCAACTTGATAACTTCACACGTTCTAGAGAAAAAGGGTCTTGACAGACGGACAGCGAAGTGATCTTTTAAGGGTTCCGTTTTTTCTTTTGAGGTACGGAACCCTACAAACGAAAAACTTGAGCGGTCGGGGGACCCCCGTCAGGAACGAAGTTGCGCACAAAGATCTTCTGCTCGGGTCTCAATACTCGCACGCTCACACACCCACACACTTATACAACGTGTAACGTTAAATGCGCAAAACCTCAGACACCCCAACTGATTTTTAATTCAATTGACCTATTTCAGAGACAAAAGTAATAAGTCATTAAAAAAATTGTAAAGGTTTTATGTGCTGTTTTAGTTTTACTAGCCATTCTGATCGTTTCTTGTGTCTGCGACGACGCTTTATCGAGAGAGGAGTCGTCACCGGGCCGCTGCGCCGCGCTGACATTGGTTTGCTTGACCTATTAATAAATAGACACGGCAAAGTTTTTAATGAAGATTTTTTTTTTAAATGTGACCTAGTTTAAAAAGTGGTTCAATGAATTCTGCTCGTTATTCTGATCAAACTATTTTCAGGTTTTGCGCATTTAACGTTACACGTTGTATAACAGAAAAAGACAGAGAGAAAGTCGCATGGAGACGATATAACGCTTTTTTTATTGTTGAATTGGCTTGCTCTTAACTTCGATCACGCCTGCAAAAGCAATGGATTTTTCCTAATGTGACAATTCCTACCGCAAGCTGTGTTAATAGAATTTTGTAAGTTGCAAAATACCATCTTTTAAGGGAGGCGCCACTGTCGCGTGCACTCCGCACTCTCAACCTCATAGCTAGTGACTCGGACCTTTTCTGTTGTTCTCTGAGTGAGTTCACAAAGAATGCATTGTTTGTAATAAGTTACAAAATTTAATCATAGTAATAAGTTAGGATAATAAATTAATTAGGATAAGATATGTACACTATCGCAATAGGTTTCCCTGTAAGGATAGATGTAATTTGGAAATAAATAAATAAATCTTAGATTGTAATCAGCTTTTTGAACACACGAAAATAAAATACCCACAAACAAGTCCTAACACCTAAGTGCTCACTCAACTCACATTAAAATATCAATCAAACCATTGAAACATACGTTAAACAATCAAGCTCTCTTGCAACCTTATCAGCTACACTTTGCCCGCGCGGGTACTGAACTAGTTGCAACTACTTCGATTATCTATCTGTTTGAGTTGAGTCGAATTAATTTCGTTCGATTCGAATCAAATGATGATATTATTGGTGGTTGGAGGGGCTTGTGGCTAAGTAATAACAGCCGCACTGGTCGTGATTGGTCCGTGGATGGGTGACCTTTACATACCAAGACCCTCCGTAAAGCACGTTAAGCCGTTAGCCCGGCTGTCATTCGTATACAACGTGTAACGTTAAATGCGCAAAACCTGAAAATAGTTTCATCAGAATAACGAGCAGAATCAATTGAACCACTTTTTAATATAGATCACATTTTTCAAAAAGTCTTCATTAAAAACGTTGCCGTGTCTATTTATTAATAGGTCAAGCATCCCAATGTCAGCGCGGCGCAGCGGCCCGTTGACGACTCCTCCTTCGACAAAGCGTCGTCGCAGACGCAAGAAACGATTAGAATGGCCAGTAAAACTAAAACGGCACATAAAAACTTTACAATTTTTTTAATAACTTATTTTCTCTTTGAAATAGGTCAATCGAATTAAAAATCAGTTGGGGTGTCTGAGGTTTTGCGCATTTAACGTTACACGTTGTATAGATCTTTGTCAGCCAGAAAGTCTGACAACCAGTCTTACCAAGTGGTACTATCGTATTACCCAGTGGAGTGCTGATCATGTAAAATACTGGTATTCAGCTGCATGCGGTTAGACTGGAACCCCCAACATAGTTGGCAAAAGGCTCGGCTGATTGATTGATGATATTTTTGGCGTTGTGTTGTTATGTAATGAGGGATAGAATGACGCTATTTTTAGGCAGTTCATATTGGTAAACTAGCCACAACCGTACGGTGTGGCGCAGCAGAATTAGGAGGGCTCACCCTAAATAAATTGGGATAGTAGCCAAGAGAAAGAAGATGTTGGTAAACTAGCTATACTGTATCTAAATATTTATTAGATATGTAAACACTGTCTTGTTCACACAATGGCTGCTGTCACTAAGGTCATCTGTCAGTCACGAGGAATGGCGGGAAACAGAAAAGTGAAGCAGAGTCTATACGATAGCTGGACATTCTTCCAAATCGTGTGGATTTACTCGAGAGTTGTATGAATAGGAGTGAGAGATCGTGCTCATCAAGGTAATGAAGAAAGCGGAGTTGTTATAGAGAGTTGAAAGAGGATGTGTGCTTATGCCACAAGATGGATGTGAAAACTTGCGACTGTGGCCGGATATACGCGGTTCAGCGTCACCGACCGACTGGAGCCGAGTATACCCGATTCAGCGTCCCCGACTCGAGCGTGACGGTTCAGTTTTGTTCAGTTCAGAAAGAGCGCATAGTGCGCTTAAAGATGTTTTCATTTCAAAAAGATGACCTTTCAACATAACCATGGTCCGCAAAGGATTAGATTCGAACATAAAACTATTCAAATTCAAAGCAAATTTATTTCAATTAAAACATTACAGACACTTTTGAATTGTCAAGGAACGGACGAACGGAAGAACGGACAAAAAAATCCATGGACACTCTTTTAAATGATATACTCACAAAAATATTAATAACATCATTAATGTTGAATTTAATTCTTTATTTCATTGTTGCAGCAATTGATGCTCGTTCTATTAAGACTTTTGGATTTCTGTGATTAAAGATAGCCTAGTTCTAGTAGCTGCTAGCATTAAAATCAGTCTAGGGCCTTGAAACCGAATCTAAAAAGTCAGTTCATGTAACAAACATCCAAATGATCGCTTTTTACAAAACAAAACATGTAAGAATTCAAGATGATTTCAAATATTTGATCTGGTACTTGTTATAATGGAACATTCATGCTGGCACTATCTCTGTAGGCACTGGTACCGAGTCACAGTTACGTAAACTACAGATAAGTGCTAATCTGCCACTAAAAGTGCCACTCGAGAACGTTTAAATGAGTCGTGTTACTACCTACATTCGATCGTTGAACTTTTAAGAGCCGTCTAAATGATTATAAAATAGGTTAATTATCACCAATTAACACAAATGAAAAGATTAAAATGCCACTTTTAACATAGCTACATAAATATTAAATATAAAATATATTTAAAGTAATTCGGTCGGGACCGTTATGGCGAAACTTGTACGTAGAATTATATGTTTATTCGCAAATATAATAAAAGATTCCATCATATTGTTGGACATCATTAAAAAATTGTTCCAAGTGGCAAAACATATTCATGGAAGCAAGGACACCAGCTTGTGACTGAAATAGTGAGCATTGGGTCAAGGCAAGGCACTCAGAGCAGAATCATAAAATAAAATGCAATTGAAAAACCATATAAGTAATCCAGCAGTATAGACTTCCATAGTTCATCATGATTAGGGGTTGTTGGTTGCGGAAATCCGCTGGCTGCGGGAAGCACAGGACCGGTCGTGGCGATGAAGGTTTAAAAATAAGAAAGATAGAAAAAAAGTACCGTAAGCATTGTAAGTAATGCTGGCAAAAGCGTGAGCTCCAAACTCTGTGAATCTCCTCCCCTCCCTTGCTTCTCTTGCAGCGAACTGCAGCACCGCAGCAGCGGAAACTCGGTCCTGCTGCGGCGTCGTATCTTCAACCATGTTCGACAGCTTGACGTCACACACCAAGAGATGGCGCCAATAGTCTATTAGCAGTCCAGCAACTTTCCGCTAGATGGCACCTCAATTTCGCATCCAATGACTTCCAATTTTGAACGTTTTGGAGCAACACTAACAGATGGCGTTGCTACCGGAGAATTAATTTGAGTTTTCGAATAACAGAGGGAGATAGTATCATGTGTAGTTTTACGTGAATTTTTACACTATTTAATAGAATATCACAGCCTGAATTCGTTGTTTTAGTCACTGTCAAAAGTACCAGTTACAAAACACACATTTAAACGTCCATGTACAGGATTGGCTGACGATAATATTTCTGTGATATTTTGTGGCGCATCGAAAATGTTCGAGTGTCATTTTATTAAGAAAAACTGTATTACACTTCACTTTTCTTGAGTTTATTGTTCTGTATTCACTTCACTTGTTAAACTTTTGGTCGGGATTCATCGTGTTTATCATTATTAGGCTATAATCGTTTACTGCTTTAATAAATTAGCCGTGAAAATCCACTGCTGAACACAAAATGGAAGTAAGCAAAATCTCTACTATCAAGATTCATTCAGCAAGTTTCGTTCGACGCGTACTTGTACTGCAGCTATAAAAACAGTCACAATACGTTACTTAACATATTGACAGTTTCTGAATATAATGCAAGAAATAATTTCGGCTTGCTTTATAAATTCGACTTTATAGTGCAAGTTCTACTAGTGCAAGCTAGAAGCAACAGTGATCCTTGCTCAAATAAACTTGTTAGGGGATAATTTGCACTATTTTCTTGTAAGAATATGGTCCACACCCCCCCGATTACACCAACCTACTAAAATTCACTACACTTTCTGTAAGATATTATTGTGTTAAGAATTGATTACGAAATGACCTCAGGTCAATTAGTTACTGTAAGTTTGAACTAATAAACGACAATGCTATAATATGTACGTGTCTATTATGATGTTAGCTGATCGACGCGTGAATATTTTTTGCAGAACTGCACATTAGTTATCGTGCCAGCGAATCAAAATCTTTCATAAAATCAAGGAAATGTTGCTTCAATGGCCAAGGCGTATCGCAGAAGAACTATTAATATTCTTGAATATTAAGACATAGTGTAGCCAAGAAAGAGACAGAAATAGAGAGAGAGACATAGTGTAGCCATAGAGTAACTAAGCCAAGGACTAAAATCCAAACAGCCTTACAACACAAGATGTATCTTTAGCCCTAGGTTGGAACCATAGAGACATTTTTGAATTTGGAACTTTATTCCGACAACGTTTAAGATATACATACAAAAACTGATTTTATACCTGAGTCATCATCTGCCTAGCCTTTTCCCAAGTATGTTGGGGTTGGCTTCCAGTCTAACCGGATGCAGCTGAATACCAGTATTTTATATGGAGCGACTGCCTATCTGATCTCCACAAGCCAGTTACTGGGTAACACGATACCCCTTGGTAAGACTGTTTGTCAGACTCGGGCTTCTGAAGACCCGTAACGACTGTCAAAGATGCACGAATGACAGAAAAGAAATTCTAACCCTCATAATTTCTGTGAACTTTCGCCAGACAATTTAATTTGACTTTTTATTAATTGTTTAATGAAGAATGTTACTAGGTATGCCAAATCGCTTGAAATTTTGTCTCAGTAAAGCCTGTATGTATACAAATACACTAGTTTTTGTTGTAGTCAAAAATACCTAGCAGTTTTGATTTTATAGGCATTCAAAGATTCGAAAAATATCGAGTCCCGCTAACAGTCACGTGACCGCTTGTGACGTCATTTTACAACGCGCCGCGCGGGCCGCGGCCCGCTTAGTATTGGGTGTATCGGAAAGTTCTGTCGGTTTTGGTAGTACATAGAAATTTTTCAAATTTTTCTACGTTAAAAGTATTGAATAATATTGCGTCATAATTTCTGGGTTACGGACTATAAATACACGTATTGCGCAATAATTTGTCATTCGCTTCTGAGTAGCCGCAGTGTCAAAATGAGTGCCAACGATAAAGTTCATTTGAGGCATTGTCATACTTTATGAGTTCCAGAAGGGAAATAACGCTGCTACAGCCTGTAGAAATGTGTGTAGTGTTTTTGGACTCGAGTGTGTAACGTACATGTCAAAGATGGTTTGAGAAATTCAGAAAAGAGGATTTAAGTATTAACGATGAACCTCGTTCTGGAAGACCATCCTTAATTGATAACGGCGTTTTGGAAGCGATTTTACAAAAAGATCCATTTCTTACAACATCAGAAATCGGTTCAAGACTAGGTGTAGCTCAGCAAACTGTTTCGGACCATATTCATCGTTTATGATAGGTACAAAAATATTCCCAGTGGGTACTACCGCACGAACTATCGGAAAAAACTTGGTTGACAGAATAACGGTAGGTATGTTCCTCACATCTTGCTCGTTACAAAATTGAACCATTTTTGGAAAGATTAGTTATGGGTGATGAAAAGTATATTGTCTACAATAGCGTATCAAGAAAGAAAGTTTATTTAAAACCAGGACAACCTGCGCCTTCTATGCCGAAACCAGATTCACACCAAATATAACAGCTGTTATGTATATGGTGGGATCATAAGGGACCCTTGTATTATGAACTGCTGCGGCCACAAGAGACTGTTACCACCGAAAAATATTGCAACCAGTTAAATAAATTAAACGAAGAAATTTAAAAACAACGACCTTATTTGGCCAACAGAAAAGGAGTAATCATACATCACGACAATGCTAGGCCGCATATTTCAAAGACCACACAACTAAAAATATCTGAACTAGGATGGGAAGTCCTCGCGCACCCTCCTTAGGCTGACCCCACATTTGGCGTGCGCGATCCTCGGGCGTGCGAGTAGCGCGAGCGCCGCGTGCGCGTAACGCGCGCGCGGCGCGCTCGCGACGCTCGAGTCGCGTTCTGCGTCTGAAGGGGGTTAAACGCCAAGGCGAGCGCCGCGCGCACGCCTTACACACGTCACACGGCGGTAACACCCGACGCTCGCGCAGCGCGCGCGCCGCGCGCGCGTTGCGCGCACGCGGCGCTCGCGTTTCTCGCACGCCCGAGGATCGCGCACGCCAAATGTGGGGTCAGCCTAACTCTCCAGATATTGCTCCATCAGATTTTTATCTGTTCAGGTCGCTAAGCTCTTTTTTTAAAGGCAAAATATTTGAAAATGATCGAGAGGTACTAGCGGCAGTTGAAGAGTTTTTGACGTCAAAGGACAAAACGTTCTACCACAACGGGATCTTCAAGCTAGTAGACAGATAGAAGAAGGTAGTAGAAAATCAGGGACAATATGTAATTGATTAAAATATAAATAAATAATAGCTTTAAGAACTAACCACGAGTTTTATTTACAAAAACCGACAGAACTTTCCGGTACATCCAATATCAAGTCGCCAGCGGTTATAGTAGGTGTAATAGCTTGCGCAGTATTTTGTTGTGTTTTCGTCCGTTAATAGTCTAATAATAGTAAATATTATTCGATTAATAAAATGGATGAAGGATTCGAAAAAGGGCAATCGGAAAATCCACCTAAAATAGCTTTTATCCATTTTTTTCGCATTTTAACGTCCTTTGGAACTATAAAAAACAACTTTTCCGGCGAATTGGTAGTTGTATTTTTACATTTAGGCACAACACATGATTTCCTAGTATTTGGATTGGACATTTTTAAAAGCATTTAAGTATAATTTCGACGGCACGGCCGCGACCGCGAGCGGACTGAGTGAGCCAGACTGAGCGTGTTGTGCGATGACGTCACACCGTCACCGGCAGCCCGCGTCCTGCGGTTACAACTTCTTTTACTTCTAAATCGGAAACTAATTGACGTATCGAAGTAATTCTTTCACTAGTATTTTTTATTTTTGACAGAGAATATGGTGTGCTAATAATCAAAATTAGTTAACATTCTTCATTACAATAATATTAGTTTAAAATTATTACTAAGTTCTTATTATATTGAATACTTAAACATAGTTTGTTGTTGTAGGTTACTCAGTTCAGATTTGAGCGCTGAACCCAAGAACAAGACTCAAGAGTTTGCGCAGAATGAGATCATCATCAGACTGGCAGCTGAGAGCTTGGCGTTACAGGTAAATAAAATGACAGCTTGGACCAACGGCTTAACTTGCTTTCCGAGGCACGGAAGGGTCTTGGTATGTGAAGATGGTCACCCATCCACGGACCAACCGCGGCAAGCGTAGCTTAACCTGATCGATCGACCCGTGCGGCTGTTGTTACTTAGCCACAAGCCCCCCCTGAATTTATAGTGCCAGTTGTCAATTTTGAATTTAGAAATAATCTCAGTGAGAATAATGTTCGAAATACAAGGTTAAAAGATTTAAGCTTGGACTAAAGTTGGAACTCGTTTTGTAAAGGGAAAATGTGTAAACTAAAGAGAGCTCTGAACTCAGTTTTCAATAAAACAGTGCACCTTAGAACTCAGTTTACACATTTTCTCATTACAAGACTCCTCGTTGTTACTGTTACTGTTAGCCAGTCCCACGGCAGGGCAAAGGCCACTCCCCACGACTTCCAGTTCTTTCGCTCCAGGGCTAAAGTGGACCATTGTAGTGCTATTCTGTAAAAAATCTCACCGTGATAACTCTGGTGAAGTGAGCTTAAAGTGAGCAGTCATTAGTGTCAATCTCTAGAATCAGACGAAGCTCACTTCATCTAACTTTTCACGGTGAGATTCTAACAGAATCGACCGTTTGGTTGTTTTTTTTGTCCAGCTCGTCCCACCATCTTCTACGGGGTCGCTAAAGTAACTTGTCTCTAGCTGAAGTACCCCGAGAAATAATAATTCCCATAAGCCATTACGGAAATATGATTTCAATAAAATTAATAATGATAACAAAACCTACGAGATTAGGGTAACAAGAATCTTTACCAGCGCGTGCGACTGTTTGCCAATTACTATTTAGCAAAGACAAAAAGATAAATAGATAACATCGTTTTTATGGGACGCCTAAAGACATAACAAATATGACAGATACGAAATTCTGCAAATACACAAACAAGTATATTTTATTTAAATAACTAGATGTGACGTCACGTGCGATAATTGAGCGTGATATAGTCATATGAATTGTATGCTAAAACTCTTCAATAAGGATTTCTTTAGGAAACTATAACTATTCCCTTCCACGTGTAACCCGTCAGCGTTCAAAGCAAGAATGAATAGGCATCTTCTGGGCTTGCTCGTTTCATCGTATACCTCATCCATCGCTTTCGACCAGATAACATCGAGGTCAAAAGCTGGCCCATTTTGCAATAAAAATTAAATATTCATAGGATGACGATTCTGACGTATTAACACCACGTATGTATGTATTTCCGAAGGGGTACGTACCTAACTATTGCAAAGAACGATGATTAATATGCAGAGTTGTGCCCATTTTTCAAGTCATTTTTGTCCCAGTACTCCCTGTATTGGATTGGGTTCAAATTGCATGAAACAAAAATGCAAAGATGGAAGGGAGGCCTTTGCCCTTCAATAGGACACACAGTTTCTTAAAAATAATAATTGTCTATGCCTTGAAACGGTCACAAATTCAGACTCCGGGCTGCTACTGACAACTGACTGGAACCACCAATTTACACTACCCGACCATCTTACTGAAAAGACAGTATCACAGCACGAGAAAGACTAGAGCACTCAAACCAAATATGAACAACACAAGAGGCAAATGTTTGTTCACTTTATTGAACAAATTGTCACATTTGTCACAGCGCACTCGTCACGAATATTAGCACTATCCTATTAGGGTTTATACCATAATAAGAACACGTTGAAAAGTAAAGATTGATCAAAATCAAAAGTCATGTATTCAAACTAAGTTGAGAATCAGAATTTTTCGAACGTCAAAATTACAAAAGACAAGTCTCCCAAAACGCCCGCACTTTACCACTTGCTAGTGCTTTCGCTGGGGAGAAGAAGTAGCGCAACAAACTCCCCAGCAGCACAGCTGTCTGTTCAGTAAGAAAATACTTGATTGAATACAATACAAGGTATAATTTCGACCAGAGGCGCCAAAAGTAGTCACAATGAGGGGTCCGAGGAGTCTAGTCCTTGAGTTAGTGCTACAAGGATCATTTAACGCTCGAGAATGATTGTATTAATACAAGTAGGTTTGTACAAATACGAGGGCGGGTCAATAAGTCCGTGACTTTTTGAATTTCTGACCTCTTTACTGAAAAAGCAACACTACTCCTGTCAACAGGCATCTGTCAGTTGACTCCTATCAAAATTTGAACTTACTGCGTCAGTTAGTTTGTGTTTGACAGCTATCTTTATCAGACTACCCAGTAATTTGAGGAAAAAATGGAAAAAAGTGAATTTCGTGTGCTTATTAAGCATTATTTTTTGCGAAAAAAAACCATTACCGAGACCAAGGCTAAGCTTGATAAATATTATGGGGACTCTGCACCATCGATTTCAATGGTAAAAAAGTGGTTTACTGAATTTCGTTGTGGCCGTACAAGCACTGAAGATGCCGAACGTCCTGGACGCCCAGTTGAGGTCTCTATACCCGAAACAATCGAAAAAATTCACGATATGGTGTTGGCCGACCGAAGATTGAAAGTGCAAGAGATTGTGGAAGCCGTAGGGATCTCGCATGGCTCAGTCGTTTCAATTTTGAATGATCACTTGGGCATGAGAAAGCTTTCCGCAAGATGGGTGCCGCGTTTGCTCACAGTCGACCACAAACGCAATCGTGTAACAACTTCACAGGAAGGTTTGGCGTTGTTTAGTCGCAATATGGAGGAGTTTTTGCGCCGTTTTGTAACCGTGGACGAAACATGGATCCATCACAACACACCAGAGACCAAACAACAGTCAAAACAGTGGGTTTCTAAGGGTGAATCGGCGCCAAAGAAGGCCAAGGTGGGTTTGTCAGCCAATAAAGTTATGGCGACTGTTTTTTGGGATGCACGTGGGATAATCCACATTGACTACCTTCAAAAGGGAAGAACAATCAATGGGGAATATTATGCCAACTTATTGGACCGCTTCAATGACGATTTGAAAAAAAACCGACCTCATTTGGCCAAGAAAAAAGTTCTTTTCCACCAAGACAATGCAAGGGTGCACACATGTGCAGTTGCCATGGCAAAAATCCATGAATTGGGCTATGAATTGCTCCCTCATCCACCCTATTCTCCAGATTTGGCTCCGAGTGACTACTTCTTGTTCCCAAACCTGAAGAAATGGCTTGGTGGAAAAAGATTTGACTCCAATGATGAAGTCATCTCGCAAACAAAGGCCTATTTTGAGGACCTCGACAAATCATATTTTTTGGAAGGGATAAAAAAATTGGAGAAGCGTTGGACAAAGTGTATAGAGCTCAAGGGAGACTACGTTGAAAAATAAAATTATTTATTTATCAAAAAATCTGTGTTTTATTCCAAAAGTCACGGACTTATTGACCCGCCCTCGTACTTTTACATGCGAATCATATTTCAAAAACTATAAGCGGTCGTACTACTCAGAGAAGAAAGGCCGAAACAAACACAGAGCACACAGTCTCTTAAAATCCATCAAGTGAAGACCATGTAGATTAGTGTCTGAAATGGTTTTTTGAGGAGAGAACCCTACAGATTTGAGTGGACCAGTCCAGGAAGTGCAAGCATTAGTTAGTAATCAAGTAGCTCAAGTCGGAACTTGAGGAGTCAAAGTTAGTAACACGAGTTGTTAATACGGTCTAGCCTGTCCCTCGCTGCCCTCTCCCAGCGACGCCCTAAGCCGAGGTCCGTACCCCACAGGGGGTGCCCTTAGCGTGTAGTTACTTATTTATTAAGCCCGATCTGGAGGACTTAATTTGTCAAGGCAACCACAGGCAAGCCCGGTTATGCAGACGACAACCTCCTAGGTTGACCTGCGAAATGCCATTCGTAGTAGTACTTATAACTCTATGCATTTAAGGGTTAACGAGTATCTTGCCGTTTTGCCAGCCCTCCAAACTGGAATGTTACGATACTTCCATTGTAACGATTTCATGACAATTTCTCTGGCCTAAGAATCTGAGGGGTAAACTCACACACTCGCGTGACAGCTAAACACAAGCAAATCACATCACGTACAGTCCCTTATCGCGTTAACCTATAAATTATAAAATCGCTTCGCATCCAGTATGGCTGGCCTAAGGCCGTGGGGTCATGCAGTATCGGGTCGTTATTACCAACAGTTTCAGCGCTAACAGCCGACACGCGCGAGGTTAGAGTTCGAATATAACGAGTTTTCCTATCTGCTTTTTGATGAGGATTTGGGTAGTGATTTAAAATAGTACAGACGCCAGCACATCAAGCTACTACAATCTGTCAAATTTCTTTAATCGATTTTCAACTTTATCGCTGTAGCATAAGGTTCAAGTTTGATTGGTAAAATGTGACAGTTTCGGGTAGCTTGATGTACTAGCGTTTGTAAATATATTACGATACTTTACTATTTATTACAGCAATTTAACGTCATGACGACGTCCATTCAAGGTCATTTTCGACTTAAGTGACGTCTTAAAAGACGTCCCACAGACGTACTAAATTACGGCCTAATGTCAGGTCCTTTGGATTGACGCTAAATCGACGTCACCAGGACGTTCCGTTGAGTACCAGGCGTTAAAATGACGTCAGTGTGACGTACTTATTCGACGTATAAACAACAGACCCCAAAATGACCTTGGGATGACGTCGCAAACGTCATTTGCTACCTGGGAACGAAACAATTATGTAACACAGTCGGGACGCTGGAGGTGCAGTCTACCGGAGATATTGATCTCCTCTTACTGTTTTGTGAGGACTGTCACAGTATGGAGCTTTAAACGTGTGTCTTCATGATTGTTTTTAAATTAGAAACTAATCATAAGAACTGTAATATTTGACAAAATTATTGATCAGACACTTGATTGGCTAAGGGTAAATTCCACTTTACTTTTATAACTAGAATAAGGGCTAATTTTTCCAACGCCAGAAATTTTATTCGAGGAATAATTTTGAATTTTTGACAGTTCTTCCACACGAAATCTGTCAGACGTCGATTTTATTCCACGAATAAAAAATCTGTCGATTGTCGGATTGATTGGAAGCCGACCCCAACATAGTTGGGAAAAGGCTAGGCAGATGATGATGAATAAAAAATCTGTCGATTGAAAAATCATAAGTCTTATTCTGGGAATAAATTTTGAATTTTTGACAGTTTCTCCATGCTAGACGTCAAGTTTATTTCACGAATAAAAGATATCGGACTAAGGGCTGATTTTTCAACAGTCAGATAACATGTCTGAAGAATAAATATGTCAGTTTGACATAATTTGTATACAACGTGTAACGTTAAATGCGCAAAACCTCAGACACCCCAACTGATTTTTAATTCAATTGACCTATTTCAGAGAGAAAATAACTAATTTAAAAAATTGTGAAGGTTTTATGTGCTGTTTTAGTTTTACTGGCCATTTTGATCGTTTCTAGCGTCTGCGACAACGCTTTATCGAGAGAGGAGTCGTCACCGGGCCGCTGTGCCGCGCTGACATTGGGTTGCTTGACCTATTAATAAATAAACTCGGCAACGTTTTTAATGAAGAGATTTTGAAAAATGTGACCTATATTAAAAAGTGGTCCAATTAATTCTGCTCGTTATTCTGATCAAACTATTTTCAGGTTTTGCGCATTTAACGTTACACGCTGTATAAAAGCTGTCAAACCGCAATATTTATTCCTCAGATAAAAATTATTTGACTATTGAAAAATCAGTCCTAAGGCATAAAACTAATCGAAATTTATATTGTCTCGGTTTAAAAATTACCAATAAAAATAAGACAGAAACTTCATGAAATAATAAACACAACAACCGGTTATGATATCAGCCTCTTAGATGATTAACGAATCAATTACTGCACTAATTGGTGAAGATGACTTTATATACCTAGTGACTGCTTAGTAACATATTTCTGAATGCCTGATATTGGCTGCTGTTAAACATCAGCCAATATCAAAATCTCTTAATATTGAAATCTCGAAAAAAAAATCAGCTGTTCCCTACATTTATGTTCGCATAATTTGTCAAAATGTAGGGAACAGCTGATTTTTTTTTTCGCGATTTCCGGTTTGGTCCCATAGTAAAAGTTGTTCATAATGATGAGTACAATGACCCCTTAAGAGGTTGTGCGTTATTTAAGTTACACCTTGTATATGGGCAACCTATAATATATCGCGGAAAAGACCTGGATGAAACAAAAACCGCACAAGCCAGGGAAGCGTGGCAGAAAGGGAAGAAGACCTATGCCGTAAATAACAAGTAGTGATAATAGATGACCAAGCTTCAGCGCAACAATGGGCGAAAAAAGCTGACATGAAGATGAATCAGATACTAAAATCTGGTATATCAGTACTGAACCCTTCCCGACACCAGAAGGTCCACTCCCTAAGCACGAAATCCATAGTTTCAGCTGCAGTTACGGGCGTGGGTGGTGGGGTGGTGGCGTGGAGATTTTACCTACGGACGTAAGATTAGTTTGGTTCCCGAACTAAGAATTGATGGAGACTACATAATTTGACAGTAATCCTTACTTCAGCCGGTCGATTCTGGAAAAATCTCACCGTGATAACTAAGGTGAAGTGAGCTTAGAGTGAGCTGTGAGTCATGCTGATGCTAGGGATTGACACTATTGACGACTCACTCCACGCTCTCTTCACCCAAGTTATCACCGTGAGATGGTTACAGAATCGCACGGCTGACGTGTTTTTGCCTGTGCGAAAAGTTAATTAATCGGGAACAGGGTTAATTCCAAAGTATCAAACAACTTTCGGACGAACCAGTATCTTAGTTCACGGAGTGAGAAAGGCACCTTCCTATTGACTTTAGATTAGTTTGGGGCCCGAACTTAGAATAACTGAATCAAGTTATTCGGACGGGCAAAACCACATCGGAAGTAAGGAACACTGTCAAATGATGTAATTTGACAGTGTTCCTTACTTCTGACGTGGCTTTTCCCGTCCAAATAAGCTAATTTGTCGGGTGTAGGGTGCACTCTGGTGTATCGAAATACTTTCGGACGGGCCCATATCTTCGTTGACGGACTTAGAGAGTAGGCTGATTACATTTCACTGACAAACAAAGTAGGCTATATATTATCCACATAGCAACCAGACGTTGGTCGATATAAAAAGTTGAGGAGTATAGTTTATGAGGTTACGGATAACAACTAGGAAATCATGATTTGTAAAAAATATTTACTCTTACGAAAAATATTTATCAGTAACATTATGCATATTTTAGCATTATGTATTTATTTAAGTATACTTGTGTTCATTTTCGCATTATATGTATATTTAATATGTTAGTTTTAGACTTCACACATTCATATTTTTCTCTTCATGTTCTCACACACTATTGTCTACATTTTTTGCTTCTCTTTCGCAGGTCTGCTGGAAGAAATTTCTTGAGAAATAAGCAGTACCTTTGTACTCAAATTATAATTATGTCATATTCATATGCTTTTTACTGTGTGTACATAAAAATAAAATAAACAATTGAGCAAATGTAAAAATAGAAGAGATCTCTGATGGAAATGTGAAAAGAGGAATCTAATGAATATTTGGAGAATGGAGAAAGTATGTGCAGTGGTGGCGCTCTGGTAAAGACTCTGACTTAGGGCCCTTTTTTGCAGGATCCCGTTTAGTAGTGTACGTGTTTAAATATATGTGTTCACACATGCATCCTGCTTGCAGTATCCGGCAAACAGGATGCTTGTGTGAATATTATGTATATTTAAACACGTACACTACTAAACGGGATCCTGCCAACTTCTAGAACCAAAAATTCGAAGACATGTGACATCTACCAACCCGCACTGGGCCCGCGTGGTAGATTACAGCCCACTCCCTCTCGAAGAGGGGAGGCCTGTGTCCCAGAAGTGGGAGCATTATGGACTGATATGCTATTATCGTTAAACAAAAAGTGTAGTGAAACAATAAAACTATTATTACGAAACATCCCACCAACAAAGTAATTATTTTGATTAAAAATACCATAAACTTTCCCAATTCAAGTACAAATACACACACACCATGAATCTTTTTAAAACACACTGTCTATCTCGACTTTTTCGTAATTCACAACACAGCACTTTTATAATTGCGTCAAAATAATCGTAGGCACGTTTGGAGATCGCGACGCTTAGTAAGCCACTGTTTTGTGTGTGACAATTCATATTGTTCATAAATCATAGCTCATTAGTGCATTATCAGTGTTTGTCAAAGATTCATTTTATAGGATGGAACAATATTTCTGCCTAATATGAGTGTGACTATGTGAGGTTATTGGTACGGTGAATGAGTGTCAAGCGATTGATGTACGAGTATTACATTCTGATGAGCCAAAACTGGCAAAGTCACAACAACGTAAATAACGTAATGAATGTTGTTGAACTGTCAAAATGAAACCCATTGCTACTGACAGTGTGTCACGCAATTACCCTGCTGTTTACAAACATTTAGGATCAATAAAAGAAAACGTCAATTGTATTTCACGGATAAAAAATTGTATCAAATTGTCTATCTTATCCATCCTCATTCAACGTAGGTACAATTCCTATGGTCGGACTTTTAATTACCTGCAGTAAAAAGACAGCTTTACAACAGCATCTACAGCAACATTATCTTTGAAACTCATTTCTGATTGGCAGACTGATATCAACAAACCTCACGTCTCGTTAAATAAAGAAGTGTATACAACGTGTAACGTTAAATGCGCAAAACCTTAGACACCCCAACTGATTTTTAATTCAATTGACCTATTTCAGAGAGAAAATAAGTCATTAAAAAAATTGTAAAGGTTTTATGTGCTGTTTTAGTTTTACTGGTCATTCTGATCGTTTCTTGCGTCTGCGACGACGCTTTACTGAGGTTGGAGTCGTCACCTGGCCGCTGAGCCGCGCTGACATTGGCTTGCTTGACCTATTAATAAATAGACACGGCAACGTTTTTAATGAAGATTTTTTTTAAATGTGACCTATATTAAAGAGTGGTTCAAATAATTCTGCTCGTTATTCTGATCAAACTATTTTCAGGTTTTGCGCATTTAACGTTACACGTTGTATAGGGTTAGTGCAAAAGTTATGACAAAAATTATCAACATCTTTTATTTCATAATGCTTTTCCATAAAGTTCTAAGTTACGCAATAGTATTGTAGAATGTTCTCGAATGTGTCACTTGGCGTCTATAAATAGTCCAGCAAACGCACAATTGATTAATAATGTTAAATAAAATAATGGCTTCGATCGCGAAGGAGTATCTACGTGCGATCTTTTATTACGAGTGGTTACGGTTTAATTCTGTGAGCGCACCTGTCGCGAGCATAAATAGTGCTTTCAAGAATTCGGTTGCCTTCTACCCTACGGTGAGTCGCTGGTTCAAACGCTTTGCTGAGGGAGATACAAGCTTCGAAGATGAACCTCGGTCGGGACGACCTCAAGTCATCAACGACGAGCAAATTCTTAGCGCTATCAAAGAAAATTCTGAATCTACTACGCGTGAGTTATCGAAGACACTCTGCTGTGACCACACAACAGTCGTCAGACATCTACACGATCTTCGGTACAGGAAAGTTTTGAGCCGATGGATACATCACAAGTTAACTGAAGCAAACCGACTTAACCGCGTTAACATTTTTCAGTTCCTCCTTCTTCGCTCTCACCGAAAGTACTTTTTGGAAGATTTCGTTACTGGTGACGAGACTTGGCTTCTGTATGATCACAAAAAAACGTAGCGCAGTGTGGCTTCGTCACGGGAAAGAGCCACCAAATCAGCCGAAACCAGAACATGGTCTAAAGAAGATTCTCTTCATTTGTTTCTGGGATATGAGAAGTCTGCTGCATTTTGAATTCTTTCCACAAGGCACAACTATCACGGCTAACGTCTATGTTGATCAGCTACAAAAACTAGCCAACGCCATCAGAGAAAAACGGCGAAGACGTACTTGTGTGCTCCTCTTACACGACAACACTCGCCCTCATACCGCTAAAGAGACGCATTCTAAATTAACAGAACTGGGATGGAATATCGTGGCGCACCCACCATATTCGCCTGATTTGGCGCCTACCCATTATCACATATTTCGCCATCTGAAATCTTCTAAGTGAGAAACAATTCCAAAATTTCGAACAACTAAAATCGGACGTCGTTTTTTAACTCCCAGGATTCGCAGTTCTGGGGAAAAGGGATTAGTTACTTGCCAAATCGTTGGAGTACTGTTGTAGACTTAGATGGTAACTATATAGTTGACTAATGTCTAAAGAAATAAAATTATAATAAAATTAAGTTTTTTTTTATCAGAACTTTTACACCAACGTGATATATTTTTATCAGTTACATAATATTTTGAGTGAAAACATTTGAATATTTCATTAGTTAACTAATTGCTATGTTTCTATGATCACTCACTATGATTACAAATTGCTTTATCTAAATGAGCGTCTTGTCAATATACAGTGTGGCGTGACATCGACTCGCAAACTGTAACTATAACGGACACGAGAACCCGCCACATAGAAATTAGTCGTATGATTATGTAATGCTGTTTGTATTATATAAAAATATGAGTATTGTATGGAAAATCATTGTGATTGGTCGCAGAGGCTTGTCCCCGACAAGTCGAGAAAAGTTGGAACCTGTCGGAGGCTGGACGCGAATAAAATTAGTCTTATTGGTGGGCAGCTAATTTGTATTATAATTTAAACTGAAGTATACCCACTACTTGCGCTAAGATAAGATAAGAGGGCGCTATGCCCGGTAAAAATGTACCCCCAGGGCTCGGTGCTTGCCCACTCATTTTCACGCTGTTCACTAGCGATATCCCTAAGAACAGAAAGGCTCAGTTGGCTCTGTTCGCAGATGACACAGTCATTTTTTACACTGGCTGCAACCTAGTCCAGCTATCTCTCACTCTCCAAACCGCAGTCAACAAGCTCGCTGTCTGCTTTAAGAAGTGGAGAATAATTGTCAATCCCGACAAGAGTCAAGCGGTTCTCTATTCGAAACCACGACACAAGTCCATCCCCCCCAACCTATCACCATGTTCGGCAAGCCGATCTCTTGGGAAAAGCGAGCCAAATACCTAGGTGTTGTAACCCTCGACAGGCACTTCTCCTTCTCAGAGCACATAAAGACAGTGCATTCGCGCGCCGCTTTCGCTCTAGGCAGACTCCACTCAGTTCTCAATGCACGCAGCAAATTGTCACTAAAGGGCAAACTGCGCATTTACACAGAGTGCATTCGTTCAATGATGACAGATACCTGTGTAGTCACTCACGCCAAGCCCCATCACATCCATAGGATGCAGACCCTTCAAAACCAGTGCCTCCTAAAGGCTGCGGGATCCCCTTGGTTCATCCAAAATGAGAAATTCCACCTCAAAATCCCCACAATCCATCAATTCATGAAACGCCTGTTCAAGTGCTTCTTCGATACCGCTGCCAAACACCACACTCATCATATAAACAACTTTTACTATGGGACCAAACCTGAAGTCGCGAAAAAAAAAATCAGCTGTTCCCTACATTTATGTTGGTATAACTCGTCAAAATGCAGAGAACAGCTGATTTTTTTTTTCGCGATTTCAGGTTTGGTCCCATAGTAAAAGTTGTTCATAATGATGAGTACAATGATCCCTTATAAGGTTGTGCGTTATTAAGTTACAGCTTGCATAAAGACACGGGGTTAAGGTACGCTTGGCCTGCCCAACTAGCGAGCAGAAAAATCTAGGTATGCTAGAAAATACTTCATTCTCATCTGCCTGGCTTTCTCCCAACAATGTTGGACGGCTAACAGATACAGCTGAGTGCCAGTACAGTGAAGCGTCGATTATCCGAACGTCGCTAAAACGAACGACCGCTTATCCGAACTACTACGCCCGCCCGACTCACGCGTGCCTCTCTCCCGCCTCCCGCCGTGACAAGTGACTGCCGCAAGCACTGTAGCGCTTGTCGATTTGTTATGTAAATGTAAATATGGTTTTCATTAACCTGTACGTAAATATGTATGGCTGAATACATATAGGTAGTTCGATTATCCGAAAATGCCGATTTTCCGAACACCCAAGTCCCCAATAAGTTCGGATAATCGACGCTCTACTGTATTTTACACGTTAGGAAAAAAAAAATCACTCACCCATAATCTTTTTCGGCGGAATCTTCCTCTGCTCCTTCTCCTCGCTCTCATCCCTCCGCATCATCTTCCCGTCCCCCTGCCACTTCCGTTTCCGTCCCTCCCGTTCCTCCAGGTACATCCCTAGTTCCTCTTCCCTCCCAACTAAAGCCAACCTCACACTAGACTCCCAGGTATAGCTATCCTCTTTCCTGCTATCATGCATACTATAGTCTTTATCTCCCGAATACAATTCCATCACAATATGGCCATGCCAACACAAAAGTCACTGAATGATGAATGAGAATGAATGAATGATTTAAGAAAACGGTTCACACGTTAAAATAGAACGAAGAATGAGTTGTATAACTTTTTGATTCCTGTCGTTTCTCTTTGGCGGTGACTTTGAAGTAGTTCGTTCTCTATTTTCATGAGCATGTTTAGGTTCCAACGGCTGTGGTGGTAGTCTATGGGGGGTAGGCCCGGGAAGGTTGTGCTGTAGGGCGTTCGGGGCTGATGTGGCAGGTGCGCGAGGGTGGGCTCCATGTGGCACAGGGGACGACTGTTGAACCTTTCGATTCTTTGTAGCGTGAGGCCTGCGGGGCGGTGTACTACGGCTCCTAGAAATAAGTAAGGGTTTTTGTTATTATAGACATTCACAATATAAATTAATCCAATAGAATACCCTAGTAGTAAGGGGGGATACGAGATTCAAATAGGTAAATTTCCACAAATTAGCTTGGGAAACTGTAAAGGCCCAGTCTGGAAAAATCGATCATTTTATTGGGTATAAATCTCTTAATTTTCGACCTTGTCGGGCTAAAACATTTTCATTCGATTCCTGATACTTTTCATCACGTCGAGTGGCAATTTTTCTCTTAGTCATACTCCAGACAAGGCTAAAACCTTCAGACATAACAAAACATTACTTACAATATTCATAATTCCAACTGTCAAGTCTTTATTCCCCTTATAAACTAGACTACCTTTCCTAAGGTCCACACGGTCTGGATATAAATTACTCACTTAGTTTTATATGGCAAGACCTTGGACATCAATTCTATTTGCACTGCTATACATGTACGCGGCAATTGAGAACCACGTGATGCTAAAATGGCGGTTCTAAGAAAGGAGATATTTCGTTAGGAGTTTTCGTTCACATAAAATTTATACCTGCCGATCTATGCTGTAAAAATCTCAACATGAAAACTTTGGTGAAGTGAGCTGTCAAAAGTGGCAGACCCTAGCATCGGGTGGAATGACAGTTCACTTCACACCGTGAAAACTTAGGTGACGTAAGCTGTCAATAGTGGCAAACCCTAGCATCGGGTGGAATGATAGCTCACTTAACACCGTGAAAACTTAACCCTTTCCAAACGAGTTAAAGTGATCGTGAGTTCCGACTACTTAGTTAAAAATTCTGAGCAAGAATGTAAACAACTTTTGCGGACGCAACCGGCGTAGATCTATCGTGACTCTAGAAGAATGAGACAAAAATAGTTTTGCACTCTGCGCGCACGTTTTGTCCTGCCAGTCCGTTGAAACCCGGATGAGGGATGGCTGCGTTTTTTAATCCCGGCGCCTCCGCACATATACTCACGATCGTGTGACTAGCAAATTATTCCTGAACCTCACATATGTCTATTGATTGATAGAATACATTTAACTTGACATGAGATAACAGATTTCTTTGAATATGCCTTCAGAACATCTTCTGGTAGTGGTAGTGGTCGAAATGCTAAGAATTATTATTTATTTATTTATTTTTATCCTTCATCTACTTTCCTCACGAGTTGTGAGCATCCGTTCTAAGTTCGAGGATATTTTAAAGAGCTTTACTGGGACACGTTTGTATAAGATTCATGTGTAGCAAAACATTGATAAATGATTTTATTTTTGTAAGTAGGTTTGTACAAACTTTTACAGGTCAATCATATTTAAAAACTAGATTAGGACGCCGTTTCCTATCCGAAACAAACTCAGAGGTCACAGGCTCTTTTAAAGTTCAGACATAATCTTGGTCAGATCATGTGAAGAACATGTACAGTCCGCGCGCGAGCTCCGAGGAATCGGTGGCTGAGGAAGCGGGCGGGTGTGCGCCGCGCCCGACCGTCGCTCCATCCCCCGCACTCCCCCAGTACTAGTGTCGACCTTGACGCGAAAACACGCTTATCGAGTCATTTTTAATTTTGCGATAGTAGTTAGTGTTATTTTCTACTATAAATAGTACTACACTTATAATTATGTTGTTTTGTGTCACGATGTAATGCGATTACCGCCTTATATGTGCGACTTGAACCCAATAGAGCTCGCATGGGCAAAAGTTAAAAGGCTCGTGAGGGAACACAACATTACTTCAGATTTTTCTCTGACGAGACTGAAGGAGATCGCCGAAAAAGCTATCACGCATGTCACAAAAGAAGATTGGTGATGTGATAAACATGTTTTAGCATTAGAGGAACATTACTGTCAAAGGGATGGCTTAATGGAGAATGTTATCGACTCATTTATTATTGAAGTGCGTGAGGAGAGTTTATTTTCATATTTTTTTTTTTTATTTCAAGTACATAATACCCTCATAAAATGATTTCATGAAGTACACTCGCGCGGAGGCTCAAGATGTATTAGTATCGACAGTGCAATATCGACTAAATCACAACTCTAGCTCATTACGTCAACATTCCTTATCATTCCTCGGAGCTCGCGCGCGGACTGTAGATTGGTGACTGAAATGGTATTTTGAGGAAAGAACCATAAAGATTGAGTGGACCTGTGCAGTCAGTGCCGGGTTAGTCAATAATCATGTAACTCAAGCTAAGCTCGTTACATTGAATTGATTGGAATCGACTCGAATTTGGGATTTTCCCGATGCACTTTAAATTTGTGATGATATTTGAGACAAACAATGACGTTACGTTTCTTCGACTTATTTTATAACGTTAACGTTAAATGGAAAAAAAACTAAACAACCGACTTCCAAAAAAAAAAAACGCTACGAAGTGAAAAATTACTTGAATTTTGTTTTTAGCCCAGGTTCGCACGCGTGCGTTTTTCCGTGACGATTTTTTTTCACGCACTGGATTTTCAACGCACTGCAGCGGCGAGAGTTGAAAATCCAACAGTTTTTCTGACATATTGGGATGAGCTCTGTTAAGATTCTCAATGCTCGGCTCAAAACCGATTGTCGAAAATCCAGTGTGCGATAAAATCCCGACGCCATATTTTTAAATTCGTGCGAACGTGGGCTTAGAATGACGTTGAGTAGTGCTTATAAAAACAATTGGTACATTGAATCCCCTATTCTGCGGATTGCAACGAGAATTGATGACTGAGAATAACAATTCTATTGACGCTCCGGTTGTGCAATTAATTTAAAAGGAGGGTCGAAAGTTCGATACAAATAATTGGTGCGTATGCCATTGTCCATAAAGTAAGAAGACGCAGCTGCACACTAAGTGCTCATAAACACGAGCGACAAGCATCAACGACGGAGCCAATTGCATCACGTGTCGACGGCAACCGTCGACAACGTGCCGCTCGAGTATTTCAGTACGGTGCTCAAAAACACAAGCGGCACGTTGTCAACGATTGTCGTCGACACACGTTGACAGTTGCAGTTTCCACTGTTAAAGTGTGTCGCTCGTATACGCCGACTAAGCTGGGATATGGGTGGTTTTTGAAGAAAAAGGATCCCGGGCTTTGCCCGGGAGAAATCTCACACATATAATGTAAAAACAAGTCTGTTTTCCTTGAAGAGTAAGGCAGAGAGAATCGTACACATTCCATTTATACCAGACGGAGGGCATCTATTCTATATCCACAAGGCTACACCCGATTTATTCACTTTTTCGGATGGGTAAAATCACAAACTATCAAATCGTGGTGTATTATTATTATTACGCCCGTAAACACAGCCGATTCTGCGGATTTCGTGCTTAGGGAGTAGAGCCCGTAATGAAGTGAGCTGTCAATACTGTGAATCCCTAACGGTCCCTAGCATCGGGTGGAAAGACAGCTCACTGTGAGATTTTTACGGAATGAATTGGCTGGTTTTAAGGGTACGAGTAGCTATAAAATTACAGGCACAGGATACTTTTGAACAGTCTCTGAGTGAAGGCTCTCCCCCGCGGGCGCATTATTATCGGTCGATAATATCGGATGCGGTTATTGCGATATTTGTTTTCAGAACATTTTGTATTTTTGGACTCCTCCGTGCCTCGGAAAGCACGCTAAGCCGTTGGTCCC
Source organism: Eremobia ochroleuca (assembly GCA_949629135.1). NCBI lineage: Eukaryota > Metazoa > Arthropoda > Insecta > Lepidoptera > Noctuidae > Eremobia > Eremobia ochroleuca. The sequence continues at coordinate 3,363,071 of OX451411.1, read as the reverse complement.
GGCTGTCATTCGTGGATCTTTGACAGTCGTTACGGGTAGTCAGGAGCCCGAAAGTCTGACAACCAGTCTTACCAAGGGGTACCGTATTACCCAGTAACTAGGTTGTGGAGGTCAGATAGGCAGTCGCTCTATGTAAAATACTGGTATTCAGCTGCATCCGGTTCGACTGGAAGCCGACCCCATCATAGTTGGGAAAAGGCTAGGCAGATGGATGATTTTCAGTACATTTTGTATTAGGACGGCCACGAAGTTACACACGCAATAATAAATACGCAATAGAAGTAGAACTCTTGCGTTCCTCCGTCCTGCGATATTCCGATATAAGTTCTTAGAACACTTTGTATTAGGACGCCGCGTTGGTCTTGTGGTCGCAAGCCCGACTACTGAGCGTGGGGTCCTGGGTTCGATTCCCGGGTCGGGCAGTGTTATTGAGTTTTTCTATTAGGGATTTCTTAGTAACAGCCCGCAGTTTGGATGTTGGCGGAAAGCACGATAAGCCGTTGTAGTGTTGTTAGCCGTGTATGTACAGACGCCAGCACATCAAGTTACCCGAAACTGTCAGATTTTTCCAATCAACTTTGAACCTTATGATTTAGCGATAAAGTTGAAAATCTATTAAAGAAATCTGACAGATTGTAGTAGCTTCATGTGCTGGCGTCTGTACATTATTTCATGACCACTGCTCTCAAAACGGTGAAGGGAAACATCGTGAGGAAACCGGAATGTTCTAGAACTAGCATTTCGAAGAGCCGTGACATCTACCAACCCGCATAAATAACTTGGAAGCAGAAAAGTCGTAAACTGATCCTTACAATTAATTTTCGCCACTAAGGGCCAAAATCTGCCATCTTTAGAACAAGTACAAACACAACGTCATGGAGATTTCCTTTTAAATCGTCCTAATTCTTTAATTGGCAGCTTAGCACGCTCAGATAATTGTCTTCGTGGAATTGTATGTTGTTATATCTGTTAATTCATTGAAACTTGTGAAAAATTGTGGGTTTTGATTGAAATCAAATGGTGTGCGTTGCACAGAATAGAATATAGTATACTAAGTTAGTATACCTACAACCTGTAACGTTAAATGCGCAAAACCTCAGACACCCCAACTGATTTTTAATTCAATTGACCTATTTCAGAGAGAAAATAAGTCATTAAAAAAATTGTAAAGGTTTTATGTGCTGTTTTAGTTTTACTGGCCATTCTGATCGTTTCTTGCGTCTGCGACGACGCTTTATCGAGGGAGGAGTCGTCACCGGGCCTCTGAGCCGCGCTGACATTGGCTTGCTTGACCTATTAATAAATAGACACGGCAACGTTTTTGATGAAGATTTTTTGAAAAATGTGACCTATATTAAAAAGTGGTTCAATTAATTCTGCTCGTTATTCTGATCAAACTATTTTCAGGTTTTGCGCATTTAACGTTATACGTTGTATATTTTGTGTTTCTGGAAAATAGGCCGATGAAATAAAAAAAAAAATAATTGCAAACTGGGCCTGCTGTTGATCTCGGTCACGCCTGCTGGAAGGCGGTGGATGAGGCCTAGGAAGTGGTGAAGGGCGGACGTTTTTGTAAATTTTGACGTCGAAAAGAAATGCTTCTCAGCGTAGTTCACCATCATTCTCCTGCCCTTGTTCCAATTTATTCGCGATCGGCGGAATCATCATCTGCCTAGCCTTTTCCCAACTATGTTAGAGTCGGCTTCCAGTCTAACCGGATGCAGCTGAATACCAGTATTTTACATGGAGCGACTGCCTTTCTGACCTCCACAACCCAGTTACTGGGTAATACGATACCCCTAGGTAATACTGGTTGTCAGACTTTCGGGCTTCTGACTACCCGTAACGACTGTCAAAGATCTACGAATGACAGCCGGGAGCAACGGCTTAACGTGCTTTCCGAGGCGCGGAGGGGTCTCGGTATGTAAACATCACCCTTCCACAAACCAACCGCGGCAAGCGTAGCGTTTTTGCGATTGGCGGAATATGTCATGAAAACAACGTGACGAAACTGGCATGCCCTAGAACACTAAATTCGAAGTTATGTGAGATCTACCAACCCGCACTGGGCCTATGTGGTAGATTACTGCCCACTCCCTCTCACCTAGAGGAGGCCTGTGTCCCAGCAGTGGGAACATTATCGGCTATTATGCTTTGATATTTTTACATCAATCTGCAGATGTGTACTGTCCATTGGATATATGGGTTCACATTCACTAAAGCAATTACAATGAACGTTCAAAGTGGCATTGCCACACGCCATTGATTATTTCAGATATTTTTCATCAAGCGTCGCATGCGCAGAGCGGCCATTTCTTCAACTTTTAACAATGACATATTAATGAAAAGACTGCCAGAAGTTAGATTAATTTTTATTTTACCCGACTACGGCAAAGCCAAAAGGTTTTAACAGTCTATGTATTTTTGGATCTCAGTTTAGTATGAAAAACATATTAATAAAAATCATGAAAAATGTTAGTACGACAGTACATAAAAGAAAATACATGAAAGAAAATAAAACCTGTGTCACACAAAAAATATTCCACAAGCAATCCACATGTTCTCACCTTTTTAACGAGTCCTTAACAACACAGAAAGAAAACTAACATTCAAAGGGGGTCCGAATAACTCCTCACAATTTCTTTTACAAAGCCATATTGGCGAAACACATGTACAGTCTATCTCCACGACCGTCCCCGTCCTTCAAAAATATCATGTCAGTCCACCATTTTAAAACCAATAAAAAAGACAATTCGAAATCGTTAAATTCAAATCACGCGCTAAACCAGCGGATATCCGTAGCGTTTGTATTTTTTTCGAAATTCAAATCAAATTAACGCGGGCAGCCGGCGCGCGCGGACGTCAAGAGTCTGAGTGTCTATTGCTAAATTGACAGTACGTACGTAGACGGTCAAAGGAATAAGTACGCAATATTGTCATTAATTCTCTGGCCAATCGTGGAGTAGAACGCGAACGTCGTGTGGATGTTGGGAATTGGGTCCACTTGGCAGGCGCAGGGTCATACAATCGTCGGGTCAAGATGTTGATGGGTACTGTTCAGTATACAGAGGGTTCCATACATTGCTCTTTTAAAATTGCCTTTTGATTGCTGTCAGCGTGTCGAAATGGATTGGACAGTTTATGTGACCCTCGTCAACTTTGAACTCGGGCAATTTGGCGATCTAAATTGCATTTATAAATAGCCTTTTCTCTGAAACATTGGCCAAAAAAAAAGCAATAAGCAGAGAGAAGAATGTAAGGAGTCTTTTGCCTAGCAATGGGAAGTGTTAGGCAGGAAAAAAAAACGCATATAAAAATAAAATAGGCCAATACTCTCATGCATAATATTTCTATATCGAATCATAACGATAGAGGGACTTCGGCACAATCATAACGGTAAAGGGCACAAAGCTGTCAGAAAAAAATGCCTAAAACCCATTTCAGCGACCATCCTACAAAAATTGTAAATGTCAAAGTTTGTATGTTTGGATCTTTTTTACTCAATCACGCAAGAACGGGTAAACGGATTTGGCACACAGATAGTTTATAACCTGGATTTAACACATAGGACACATTTTATCCTGGTAAACGCAGCCGAAGACAAAAAATAAAATCAAAAATATCTCTCCAAGTCATTGTCCCGCCAAAAAGAGCCAATAATAACAGAGATATTAAATCCAAGATGGCCGCCACTGTAGAAGAGTAATAAACAATCCAATTGCCACAATTTACTACTAAGTAATGTATTGGAAAACCTAGACTTTAGAACTGCGGGGTAATTACGTAACACAGTAATAATGGCTTTCATTTTGACAGTTCAACAACATTCATTGCGTTATTTACGTTGTTGAGCACACACATTGTTCGAACATATGGATCAATGGATTAGCAATATGTTTCAAAATGATTCATATTGAGAGTCAAAACATTACCTACTATTTTGTGGGATTTTAATCTAGGAAAAAAAAAGAAAGTCCAGGAAAAAAGAGAAAAAAAAAAACAAAATCGATATTCTGACTAAGTTTCTGTTTTGCTATTTTATTTTAAACCCCCACTAAATAGTAATGTTTTGACAATTAAAATACTAGTTTTTAAATTATATAAAATTATCAATAGAATTAGCATAAAAAATACGATTAAAATCTCGATTATAATTGCTTGGTCAATCCCTAGCATCAGTGGGATGACACTGACAGCTCACTCCGCGGAAGTTTTCACGGTGAGATTTTTACAGAATCGACATGCTGTACTAGGTGCAATATGTATTTGTGGCAAACGATGAATTTGATTACTATCTTGAATCATCAATACGCCATTGAAATGAAATGATCTTCTAAGATACTTTTACACTTCAATATTTTGTTGGTCAATATTTTAAAACTAGATGGCGCCGACATCAGCTGACTGATCCTTGAGAAAAAATGCCGAAAGAAACTCAGAGGTCATGGTCTCTTTTAAAGTCCAAACATTACAACATTAGGATTTTGTGTGAGTTTAACAATACAGGGCCATGTCTGGAAAGAGTTTTGAAAAAAGAGCCAATGCAGCTTTGAGTTGAAGTGTGCTATTTAGAGACATCGTTTTATTTTTTCTGTAATCTTTACATAAACTTCTATCAAATAGAATAATTTCAGATTTTTCTCTATGCAATCTTCGGAGATAAGGGGCGACGGTTTTTTTTTTGTGATTTTTCATCAAATGATAAATGATAAATTATAAATGATTTATTTTCTGTAAGTAGGTTTGTACAAACACTATTACATGTCAATCATATTTTTTTTAAACTAGATGAGGTCGGCGTTTCCCATCTGACTACTCTGAGAAGAAAGGCCGAAACAAACTCAGAGGTCACAGTCTCTTTTAAAGTCCAGACATAATCTTGGTCAGATAATGTGAAGACCACGTAGATTGGTATCTGAAATGGTCTTTTGAGTAAAGAACCACACAGATTGAGCGGACCTGTCCAGTCAGTGCACGCATTCGATTCGACGAACAATACCAATGAAAGGACATTTGGGTAGGCCGCAAAAATGTCGATAACTATGGTATAACAAAGGTCGATAACTATGGTATAACAAAGGTCGATAACTATGCGGCCTAAAAAAATGTTTGAGAATGTCTTTCATCTGATACACCACATGCCCCACACACAGTAGCCCCACTTCGAAATTTTAAGACCCCTTTCAGTGCCTGTTGCAAAAAACATTTTATTTTTTTCTTATTTGCAAAATAGTTGGGCAAACGTCATCTAAGAATATTCTAAATTTCAAATTGATGGCATTAGTAGTTCTAGAGATATCCAGCTGTGACAGACGGACAGACAGACTCAGTCGCACCATAAGGGTTCCTTTTTACCATTTCAGTACGGAACCCTACAAAATAACCAAGAAACATAAAAAATCAGAACTCCAGAAAAAACACCCAAAAAATAAAGCACAAACGACGTCACGCCAACCTCTGTTCGACAAACTCAATACTTAACCACCAAAAAAACTTTTTTGCTAATCCAAAAATCTTCAAGCCATCAGCCCAAAGAGGACGGACAGACAATTAAATACAATCAGCAGTAATAAAGACGCGTCCATCGAGTACACAATCATTTTAATTGATACTTATTGAACACAGTTACTCGGTGGTGTGTTGCGAATTTTAAAGCATGAGAATGGTGGAAGGGATTTTTTCAAATATTTTTATTTCGGAATTAGGTACATCCATATATTGTTAGTAGAAGTATAACTTAGCCTAATGTTAGTATTAAATTAAATTTACAATAATAAACAAGTAGTGTACCATTGAACTGTTCGTTCAATGGTACACCACTTATTTGGATAAGTTTGTCTGTACACTTACCCACCTTCGTAAGAGGGGAGAGTCCCACCGGTCTGTAAACACATTCAGGATGCCATTGGAGGAGGAGCGCAAGCGCGCCATCATGGAAGCGCATCGCTTCCGCATGATCGCGGCGAACCCGTCGACGCACGCTTCCGCGAACATCCCTGACGCGCTACATCGCCACGGCAACCCCAAAAGCATCCTGAATGCGTTATTATACTGTACGCGCAGGTCGCTGTATGCCCGCTGGGTATACTTGGTCCACAGGCTGCACGTGTAAAGCGACTGGCAGAAGGCCTTAAAAAGCGTTATCTTTACTGCATCAGTACAGCGTGCAAACCTGCGGGCCAGCATGTTGCAACGGACAGCCAGCGACCTGCGCTCCCTGTCTATGTCAACATCGTCTTTTAAGTCATCATGCACGTTTTTGATTTCATATGAAAGTGGTGGTTATCAACACTGCTCTCAAAACGGTGATGGAAAACATCGTGAGGAAACCACAGCATGTCCTAGAACCAAAAATCCGAAGACATGTGACATCTACCAACCCGCACTGTTGTCAATGTTCTCACTGCTGGGACACAGGCCTCCTCTCGGTGAGAAGGAGTGGGCCGTAATCCACCACGCGGGGCCCGTGTGGGCTGGTGGATGTCACATGTATTCGATTTTTTTGTATTCTATCATCCAATACTCCAGGTTATTCACAAATAACATTAACGCTTAAATGCATCGTGATGGAAATTTCCATCAACCAATCCAATGTCATATTTTCGTTTCCACAGAGCACGGGGATTCCCCAATTGTTAGAGATATTCAAACCATTTTGTTCTTCAGTAGATTCGTTCTGTCTTACATAAAGATTACATAAAGATGTAAATTTCCACCAGGCTATTTCAAAAATAACATTAAAAAAGTATTTTTATGAATATATATTTTTTTTTTGAGAAGCCACGGTTTGAGGAAAATATTGTTCCAGTAACACCTGCCAGAATGGAAATTGCAATACCTGTTTCTTGCATTATCCACTCATTGCCTCAGTTTGTCACTCGTACCTACGAGAGACAGCTGAGGCTAAGTCATCAGAGTTAATACACAAATTCCAGACAGTTCATATAACTCAGAATAGAAGACTTCAGACAAACACGGTCAAGTATTTTTTAAACAGCCAAGTATTTTCTAACTGAACAGACAGCTGTGCTGCTGGGGAGTTTGTTGCGCCACTTCTTCCCAGCGAAAGCACTAGGAAGTGGTGAAGGGCGGGCGTTTTGGGGGACTGTCTTTTGTAATTTGACGTTCGAAAAGCGCTGATTCTCAGCCTAGTTTGAATAAATTACTTTTAATTTTGATTTTGAAACAGACTCATTCGCTTACGCTCAAGACCTCAAGAGTATGTACAAACTTCAACAAAACAGTACAGACATCGCCATAATTTCAAAAAACGCCAGTATTATCTACACGAACTTTAAAAATTCCAAAACACCGAACCGTCCAATTAAAAAAAAAACGCTTTACTCACTAGCAAGCAATCAGCGGTCACTCATTCACTCACACAAACACATTCAATCAAACGATTTATATTACACAGATAAAGATCTGTAGAAAATTTAACGACACGTGTGACGTTTCAGTGTTCATGAGGAGGTGACATCATGGTGGTATCGTCCAAGGGCATGGTGTTCAATAGATAATGATGGGTGAGGTTGGTGAATGCTGGAACGTACTAGGTTATGAGGTCAACAGTGCGACCCTGTACCCCCACAAAAGAGTAATGTTTTGACAACTAAAATACTAGTTTTGAAATTAAATAAAATGATCAATAGAATTAGCAAAAAAAAATACCTATTATTAAAATCTCGATTATGATTGTAAATGTTTGCTTGGTCAATCCCTAGTATCAGTAACAGTATCAATCTGGTGCATCAAAACATTCAAGGATTTTTAAACAAAGACTTAGAAGTAGAATTATTCCTGAATTGTTACAACGTAGATATTCTTTGTATGACAGAACATTGGCTTAAAAGCCACCAGTTCATGTTCAATTTTAGTAATCACCAGGTTGGTAGTTCATTCAGCAGAGTAAATGCTATACATGGTGGCTCATTAATTTTAGTAAATAACCAGCATAAATTTAAGGACCGAAAGGACATTGTGAGCCTCTCTGTTGAGAGGACAATTGAAATAGCCTGTATAGAATTGGAGCAGTTCATTATATTAAGTGTGTACAGACCTCCTTCAGGATTGTATGATTGTTTTGAAAAGGTTATGGATGAAGTGTTGCACAAAATCTGTAATACAAACAAGTCCATCATCACTTGTGGTGATTTCAATGTTAATTTGTTAGAAAATTCTGGGTTAAGTACTAAAATCATAAGTTTGTTTCAGTCATACAATCTTGCTAACCTATTTTTGGAGCCCACTAGAATAACTCCTACTAGTGCCACATGCCTAGATAACATTTATACAGATATTATACCAAACCACAAAGAAATGATTAATTTAATAGACTCAGATCATTGCGGACAGCTGATCACTATTCCAAATCAAAACAAAAAAGTTATTAAAAAAGATATCACTGTTAACCCAAAAACAACTAAACGCTTAGAAACATTTAAAACTAAACTCCTAAGTAAATTACCACCTCTGTTGACTAATGATGACCCTAACAAACAATATAATGATTTTTTTAATATGTATTGCACACAATTTGATAAAACATTCATTCCAAAGACATTATCAGTCAATAGTAACGCTTCCTTCAGTGACTGGGCCACCATTGGTATACATAAAAGTAGAAAACGACTTTATGAATTATATGATGAACGGATTTGTATAAACACTACTGAATTTAATTTATATGTTAAAAATTACTCTAAAATATTTAAAACAGTCTGTAGTATAGCCAAGTCACGTTATTTGAGTTCAAAAATTAAAAATAGTAGTAACATTATTAAAATGACTTGGAATGTCATTAATAGCGAAACAGGAAGGTCTTGCAACCGAAGTAGTGACTACAGCCTTGCTATTGATGACAATGTAATTAGATCAGATTCTCAAGTCGCCGCGGCCTTTGAAAATTTCTTTTCAGAGATTCCCGTGTCAACAACTAAATCTCTAAGCTCGTCACCCACTGCTGCAGAGTCTTTACTTAAAGAAAACGTTCCAGTTGGTGATTCTGAATTTCACTTTCAATATGTCACCTGTACAGATGTAATTAAAACTTTTCACATGTTAAATGTTAAAAAGACTGCAGATCTATGGGGTAATTCTGTGGATGTTGCTAAGTCAATTATAAACATTGTAGCACCTACTTTAGCTGTTATATTTAATAATTGTATTGATCGTGGTGAGTTTCCTGATCTTATGAAACATAGTAAAATCATACCATTGTTTAAATCGGGTAGTACATCAGACCCTACTAATTATAGACCTATTTCAGTACTACCTACCTTTAGTAAAATTTTTGAAAAGCTTATTTTAAACCAAATGCAAAGATTTTTTAACAAAAATAAATTACTGCATAACAAACAGTTCGGTTTTACAAGGGGTCGTTCAACTACTGATGCCGGAGTTGAACTTTTAGGACATATTTATAATGCATGGGAGGACAAATGCGATGCTTTGGGCATCTTTTGCGATTTGTCCAAGGCATTCGATTGTGTTCTTCATGAAACCTTAATCAGGAAACTTCACTACTACGGAATTCGGAACGCCTCTCTGGATCTTCTTACTTCTTACTTGAGTGATAGGATTCAGAGAGTTGATGTTAACGGAAAAAGGTCACCCGGATCTGTAGTAAAAATGGGGGTCCCCCAGGGCTCAATTCTTGGCCCATTTTTATTTCTTATTTATATAAATGACTTGCCTTACCTCATAAGGGACGAACATGATATAGTGTTGTTTGCAGATGACACTTCACTTTTATTTAAACTCAAACGTCAGCAGCTGGTTACTGACAATATAAATAGTGCCCTCGCAAAAGTAGTTAACTGGTTTAATGTTAATAACCTACTTCTTAACGAAAAAAAAACGAAATGTATTAAGTTTACGATACCAAATGTTAGACAAGTAGAAACTAGTGTTCTTATAAAGGGTGATGAGTTAAAACCCGAAAATACCACAGTATTCTTAGGCATAACTTTGGATGCCAAGCTTCAATGGGGCCCCCATATAGATAAATTGTCAAAAAAGCTTAGCTCTGCAGCATACGCCGTTAGGAAAATTCGTGACTTAACTGATTTAGAGACAGCCCGTTTAGTTTACTTTAGTTATTTTCATAGTGTGATGTCATACGGTATTCTGTTGTGGGGAAATGCCGCCGATATTCAGACAATTTTTATTTTACAAAAAAGGGCAATTCGTTCGATTTATAAATTAAGTCCCAGACACTCCCTCAGAGACAAATTTAAAGGGATTAATATAATGACTGTGCCTTCTCAGTACATTTATGATAATCTTTTGTATGCACATAAAAATATTAATCTGTTTAAAAAATACAGTGATATCCATAATATTAATACTAGGAACAAACACAAATATGTTGTTCCTACAACAAGGCTTAAGAAAATAGGTGGCTCGTTTAGATGCCAATGTATACATTTTTATAATAAACTTCCTAGCCACATTCAAGAACTAAGCATTAATAAATTCAAATCTTTCATAAAGCTAAAACTATGCCAGAAAGCCTATTATACTGTAAAAGACTATATTGAGGACAAAAAAGCTTGGGATTGAGCTGCTCCAATAGGTCTAGATAGTGAATGTTGTTTATTTTTTATTTTGCTGATTTACACTTTTGTTTTTTTTTATTTATTTTTTTTTTCTTTCTAAATATCTATTTATATACAGAATGACATGAACATTTACTGTTTAAAGTCTTATATTATTTTAATTATTGTGAATGTGAGGACTATGTGGGTCATTGTTTCCATTTTAATCATGGTCTGGCAGTTTGAGTGGTGTATGCGGTCTACACAAATGTCCTGTCCCTGGTATTGCTCGTCGAATCGTTGAGCTCCTTAAGTTCTGAGTTGAGCTGCACGGTTACTGACGAATGCGTGCACTGACTGCACAGGTCCACTCAGTGTGGTTCTTTCCTCAAAAGACCACTTCAGACACCAATCTACATGGTCCTCAAAGATTATATCCGGATTTTTATATACACATTGACATTGATGAATTTTATATAAACAATGACATGGATATTTACTTTGTAAAGTATCTTATTTTTATTATTATTACTGTGAGTGTGAAGACTATGTGGGTCATTTCTTTTTTTCGGTTTTCCTTCTTAGTTAGTTTTAATCATGATCTGGCAGTTTGAGTCATTTATGCGGCCTACCCAAATGTCCTTTCATTGGTATTGTTCGTCGAATCGTAAGGCTCCTCAAGTTCTGAGTTGAGCTGCACGATTTTTGACAAATGCGTGCACTGACTGGACAGGTCCGCTCAATCTGTGTGGTTCTTTACTCAAAAGACCATTTCAGACACTAATCTACATGGTCTTCACATTATTTGACCAAGATTATGTCTGGACTTTAAAAGAGACTGTGACCTCTGAGTTTGTTTCGGCCTTTCTTCTCAGAGTAGTCAGATAGGAAACGCCGACCTCATCTAGTTTAAAAAAATATGATTGACATGTAAAAGTGTTTGTACAAACCTACTTACAGAAAATAAATCATTTATCATTTATCATTTATCATTTATCAGTGGGATGACACTGACAGCTCACTCCACGCAAGTTTTCACGGTGAGATTCTTACAGAATCGGCATGCAGGCGTATAGAGATTTGCTAATCAATGATTAGTTTCTGTATCCTGCATACCAATCCTAGGTACCTATGTACAGACGCCAGCACATCAAGCTACCCGAAACTGTCAGATTTTCCCAATCAACTTTGAACCTTATGCTTTAGCGATAAAGTTGAAAATCTATTAAAGAAATCTGACAGATTGTAGTAGCTTGATGTGCTGGCGTCTGTACAATAAGCAGCCGCATATACTCATATCTCATGTCAAGTTAAATTGATAAGTCTTATTATCAGCCTACAATGTCCCCACTGCTAGGAAACAGGCCTTCCCTCTGTGAGAGGGAGTGGACCGCCCACCACGCGGTTCCAGTGTGGGTTGGTTGGTAGATGTCACTAATACATTTTTGGCTTTTCCATCATCGTTATCGCTGATAAAATGTCGCTTTGAAAACTTACGTGAAGTGAGCTGTCAATCTGCCTGATGCTAGGGATTGACACTATTGACAGCTCACAGGAGGTCTGTGTTCACAAAGCGGTGACATCATGGTGGTAACGTCCAAGGGCATGGTGTTCAATGGTAAATGGTTCAATGGACAATGATGGGTGAGGTTGGTCAATGGTGGACGGTTAGGTAGGGATTGTGGATAAGTACTAGGTTCGCATGAGGTCAGGGGTATAGAGGTTTGCTATTCAATGTTTAGTGTCTATAATCTGCATACCAATCCTAGATACAATTCATAGCGTATACAACGTGTAACGTTAAATGTGCAAAACCTCAGACACCTCAACTGATTTTTAATTCAATTGACCTATTTCACAGAGAAAATAAGTCATTAAAAAATTGTAAAGGTTTTAGGTATGTGCTGTTTTAGTTTTACTGGCCATTTTGATCGTTTCTTGCGTCTGCGACGACGCTTTATCGAGGGAGGAGTTGTCACCGGGCCGCTGCGCCGCGCTGACATTGGGTTGCTTGACCTATTAATAAATTGACACGGCAACGTTTTTAATGAAGACTTTTTGAAAAATGTGACCTATATTAAAAAGTGGTTCATTAATTCTGCTCGTTATTCTGATCAAACTATTTTCAGGTTTTGCGCATTTAACGTTACACGTTGTATATACAGTTAAAATTTCTTTATTGAGGCGTGATTTTTCAATAGACAGATAGGTAACTTTTATCTAAGGAATGAAAACTGTGCCTTGACAGCTTTTATATGGAAAATAATATGTCAAACAATCAGACTTATTCTTCAGATAAGTCATCTGACTATAGAAAAAATTGTCCTAAAAGTAAAATAATCAGATGACAATCTGTAGCCAATTTAATGAAATTTGTTTTGTGCTCACGAGGTGGTGACATATGTTCATGATGGCATGATATTCAATGGTTCAATGGACAATGATGATTGAGTTTGGTCAATGGTGGAAGGTCGTACCTACCTGAAGTTATGGCTATGAGGTCAGGGGACTTTGTATTCAGAACTGCTATTGGATTATCAGCAGGTTTATAAGCTTCAAATGTGTGATCAAGGTTGTATGTTGAGCAACCAATTTATTCGCGACCATAAAAATATAATATGTGGCGTCAAAATATCTTGACCCACAAAACTTAATATAATTATTATAATTACAGCGCAAGCTCTGCTTACCCCTTTTTCCTTCATGTTGGCGTGAAGACGCGCATACACCGCGCGCCGACATCCTGCGCGAGCGTGCGGAAACCTGTTTGGCTTACCTCACCCCGGACGTCGCGCGCCGCACCGCCTTCCACGGCCCGCTCCAGCCGCAGACGACGCCGACTACCGGACAGTCAACTAGACGCCTTCATCGCGAATCCACGCCGCTTTAGCTCGCCGCCGCGTTCATACTATTTGTCTATCGTAAACTAATTTTCATTCTTGCTATCACCTATATCTTAGATTTATATTCTTCCTATCTCTAAATCTTCTCTATTCTCGCTATAACTTCATTTTCCATCTCTGTAAACCTTTGCTTGCGCCTAGCTCAATTATAAACGATTGTTATTATCGGACGGTCGTGTATTATTCCGCACTCCAGCAAAACCTCCAAAAGTGGTGACCCCGACGTGATAACCGTCGCGTAGTTAACGTAGCACGACCGCGCGACCGCGTGACGTCATCGAAGATTCCGGAACGTTCGCGAAGGACACGTTGACTTCGAGAATTTTTTTTTTCCTGCAAGTCATTGCGAGGATGGCGGATAAATTAACAGAAGCATTGGTTGCTGCGCTGGGATCAGCAGAGATTGCAAAGGTCAGAGTACGCGTTCCTCCTTTTTGGCAAGAGAAACCAAACGTATGGTTCTCTCAGATTGAGGCCCAGTTTGCCCTGTCGAACATAACGTCGGATACGACGAAATATTATACAGTAGTGGGTAATTTAGAACCTTCGATTGTGGCCCAGCTGGAGGATATTTTAGACAATCCACCTGTATCCAATAAGTATGAGAAGCTTAAAGCCGAGCTAATTAAGCGTTTGTCAGTTTCCCAGGAAAAGAAGGTGCGGCAACTCCTTATCCACGAGGAGCTTGGGGACCGTAAGCCGTCTGCGTTTCTTCGCCACCTGCAGAGCCTGGCAGGCCGTGGTGTGCCTGATGACTTCTTGCGCACCATCTGGACCAGCCGTCTACCCACCAACCTGCAGGCAATCATAGCGTCCCAGGTTGACATGTCTCTGGAAGCTGTTGCGGAGCTGGCTGACCGGGTATTAGAGATAGTACCGGTGAACCCGGTGGCCCAGGTCGCGAGTACTTCGTCCGCTGATGGGAGCTTACTTGAGGTAATGCGTACTGAAATAGCCAGTCTCACGCGGAAATTTGATGAGCTGACCGCTACGGTGGAACGACGGTCTCGTGCAGGTAGGCCAGACAGGGGTCGTAATCGACGATTTTCCCGTTCAAGAAGTAATTCAAGGGGCCGCGCTTACAAAATGGGGGACGACCGTAGTTTGTGTTGGTACCATCATAAATTTGGAGACAAAGCACATCACTGCAATAAGCCTTGCGATTTTGTTACGGAAAACGCCAAAGCCAGTCGCTAATGACGGCGAGCGACTGCTGCAGTATTTCCAGCCGTTTATTCGTCACAGATCTTCAATCTAGAAAACTTTTTCTCATCGATACGGGTTCCGATCTGTGCGTCTACCCTCGCAATTATTTAAATGAAAAGCGGGTGCGTGTAAATTACGACCTTAGCGCAGCTAATAATTCTGTTATATCTACGTACGGATATATTAATTTGCAGCTGAATTTAGGACTACGGAGGGAGTTTAGCTGGAAGTTTGTCGTCGCGGATGTCTCAAAGCCAATAATTGGGTATGATTTTCTGTCCCATTATAACCTTTTGGTGGACTGCTACAACAATAGGTTGATTGATGGTCTGACCAACCTTTTTGTTAGCGGAGCTGTTGCGATAACGGAGTTACCCAGTATCAAAGCTGTTACCGGTACTTCTCGGTATCACGAGCTGTTGCGAGAATTTCCAGACATCTCACGTCCATCTGGTGCACCAAGGGAGGTACGTCATTCTACCGTCCATTTTATTAATACCACTCCCGGCCCGCCCGTGTTCTGCAGGCCACGACGTTTAGCACCAGATCGTTTGAAGATTGCCAAGGCTGAATTTCAAGCTATGGTAAAGGAGGGAACAGCTCGTTGCTCTAGCGGACCTTGGGCATCACCTTTACACCTGGTGCCGAAGCATGACGACACGTGGAGACCCTGTGGTGATTACCGAGCGCTGAATGCAAGGACAGTGCCAGACAGGTACCCGGTTCGTCACATTGAGGATTTTTCACAGCACTTACAAGGAAGCACCATTTTTTCTGTCATAGATTTAGTCAAAGCCTACCAACAAATACCAGTAAATCCCGCAGACATTGAGAAAACAGCCATCACGACACCGTTTGGTTTGTTTGAATTTCCCTTCATGTCGTTTGGGTTGAGAAACGCTGCACAAACGTTCCAACGTTTCATCGATGGCATGGTCCGCGATCTTGATTTCTGTTTCCCTTACATCGATGATCTTCTAGTAGCTTCTAGAAGTTCGCAGGAGCACGAAGAACATCTACGCAAACTGTTTTCACGCCTCCAAGAATACGGCGTGGTCATGAATGTGGCTAAGTGCAAGTTCGGTCAGCCCGAGGTAACTTTTCTTGGTTACGCTGTCTCAGCAGGAGGAGTACGCCCATTAGAGGAGAAGGTAAAGGCCATACAAAATTTCCCACCGCCTCAGACAATCAAATGCCTCAGAAGGTTTTTAGGGATGCTCAATTTTTATAGACGTTTTTTGAAGGGCGCTGCTGAATTACAAGCACCTCTAAATGATTTGTTGGCAGGCCCAGGTATGAAGGGATCAAAACCAGTGAAGTGGACTCCACAGTTATTAGAACATTTTGAGCGTTGCAAGCGTAGCCTTTCAGATGCAGCTCTGTTGGTTCACCCAGTTGTAGATGCACAGCTAGCCCTGGTAGTAGATGCGTCTAATGTTTCAATAGGAGCCGTTTTACAGCAAAAAGTAGATGACGTCTGGCAGCCCTTGGCTTTCTACTCGAAGAAGATGAGCCCCACACAGCAAAAATACAGCGCTTATGATCGTGAACTCCTTGCAATTTATGAGGCTATTAAACATTTTCGTCACATGGTAGAAGCACGAAATTTTACTGTGTATACCGATCATAAGCCGCTGATAAGTGCATTTAAAAAGAAAGACCAACAAGGTTCACCGAGACAGATTAATCAACTGTATTTTATTTCGCAGTTTACCACTGACATACAGCACGTGTCTGGGCAGGACAACCAGGTGGCAGATGCTTTGTCTCGAATTGAGGCAGTCACCGCGCCAGTGGACGTCACGGAGCTTGCCCTTGCGCAGCGTGATGATCCAGAGCTGCAGGAACTTCTAAAGGGTAACCATTCGCTGCAACTGGAGTTAACGCAAGTACCAAACACAAACATACAAATTTATTGTGATGTTTCTTTGACCAAACACAGACCTTTTGTAGCAGCTACCCACAGACGCCGCGTGTTCGAGACGTTGCACGGCCTAAGCCACCCTGGGGCAAAGGCATCCATCAAGATGGTCAGTGAGCGTTATGTTTGGCCTTCCCTTAGGAAAGATGTTCGTGCTTGGGTTAGAGAGTGCATTCAGTGTCAGAAGTCAAAGGTGACAAGGCATACCATATCACCTCTTGGTAAATTTGAGGTACCAGACGCTCGTTTCGCAGAGGTTAATATGGACCTAATTGGCCCACTTCCAGTATCATCCAATTTTAAGTACTGTCTTACTATAATCGACAGGTTTACTAGATGGCCTGAGGTGATCCCGCTTCCTGATATTACAGCAGAGACTGTGGCGAAGGCGTTCGTGTCGGAGTGGATCGCTCGGTATGGTTGCCCAAAGAAGGTTATAACGGATCAAGGTAGACAATTTCAATCGCACTTATTCCGGCATCTAGCAGAGACGTATGGAATCAAGTTGGCGAGGACGACTGCGTATCATCCAGCCTGCAATGGCATGATTGAGCGTCTACACCGCACGCTCAAAGCTGCTATGATGACACATGGTACGAAGGATTGGGTTAGCTCTCTTCCCATAGTTCTCCTAGGACTACGTACGGCCTACAAAGAGGATCTGCAGTGCTCACCAGCTGAATTGGTGTTTGGAGAGCAGTTACGTGTCCCTGGTGAGTTTTTCACCACAACGAATGACAAGGTAGATTACCCAGATTTCGTTAGTCTATTACGACAAAGAATGACCGAATTGCGACCGCGACCAGCATCCGACCATTCGCAGCATAAAGTTTTTGAGCACAAGGATTTACGCACCGCTACGCACGTGTTCTTGCGCCAAGATCTGCTGCGGGGATCATTAGAACCACCTTACAGTGGCCCTCATAAGGTCATTTTAAGAAGTCCGAAGACAATCGACATTGTGCTCAACAATAAACCCGTCAAGGTGTCAATTGATAGAGTCAAGCCTGCATACACTTGGCGTGAGGACGTCGAGGCACAAAATCTTAATACACAGGAGTCGCAACCGATACTCTGCACTCGTTCAGGACGAAAAGTCAAGTTTCCTGAACGATATGTGCCTTAATATGGCCCTTTTATTCGTAAGGGGGTCCTGTGGCGTCAAAATATCTTGACCCACAAAACTTAATATAATTATTATAATTACAGCGCAAGCTCTGCTTACCCCTTTTTCCTTCATGTTGGCGTGAAGACGCGCATACACCGCGCGCCGACATCCTGCGCGAGCGCCGCGGAAACCTGTTTGGCTTACCTCACCCCGGACGTCGCGCGCCGCACCGCCTTCCACGGCCCGCTCCAGCCGCAGACGACGCCGACTACCGGACAGTCAACTAGACGCCTTCATCGCGAATCCACGCCGCTTTAGCTCGCCGCCGCGTTCATACTATTTGTCTATCGTAAACTAATTTTCATTCTTGCTATCACCTATATCTTAGATTTATATTCTTCCTATCTCTAAATCTTCTCTATTCTCGCTATAACTTCATTTTCCATCTCTGTAAACCTTTGCTTGCGCCTAGCTCAATTATAAACGATTGTTATTATCGGACGGTCGTGTATTATTCCGCACTCCAGCAAAACCTCCAAAAATATATACCTTTACTCAAAAAAGTATCGAAAATGGATGATTTGTTTATGGTTCCCAATTCAATTTTTTATTTTTTTATTTTAGATTGGCACAACTGTTTTCGATTTTGGCGCGGAGTTTGAGTTACACCTGTTATTTAGATTAAATACAGTGCTGTTTTTAATTATATCATATCTAGTGTGTATTGCGAATTTCATAATGGACAAAAACATCGAACAAAGAGTTTGTCTTAAATTTTGCATCGCCAATGGAATCGTGTTTGAAGTCACTGAACCGCTCGGCTAGTCCCAAAAGACCTGAAGTTTCTCCAAAAACTCAATCGCATAAGAGTCGCTGAGGACATGCTAGAACGAGTCAATTCCGACCCAATATTCATGAAACGCATTGTTACTGGTGACGAGACGTGGGTTTACGGGTTTGACATGCTAACTAGTCAACAAGCTTCGGAGTGGCGCCTTCCAGTTGAACCGAAACCGACAAAAACCACGCAAAGTCGATCAAAAGTCAAAGTAACGTTGACTGTTTTCTTTGACTATCGCGGTGTTGATATGCTGTGGTTGCGAACCATATTTTGAACAACAAACAACCTGCCGTGCGATTCTGTAACCATCTCACCGTGAAAGCTTGGGTGAAGTGAGCGTGGAGTGAGCTGTCATTCGCTAGGGATTAACACTATTAAGTGGTGACTTCACTTATGATTTCACGGTGATATTTTTACAGAATCGACCGGCTGAAATTGACCTCCAACTTGCAAATAACATAAGAAATTATGAATTTCTCTGTCTCGCATAGGGTCTTAGCATTTATGCTGTGCGATGGCTGTTTTGCGTGGATGTGACTCATATTTTCCTCCAACTTACTACTTTTACTCCTATTTTCTTTCATTCAATTTGGCGGGCTACCATAGCGGTTTTGCGTTAGCACAACAACAGCTGTAAAAAAATAATTCGTCTAATTACTACAGCCTCATAAAAACGAAGATGACAAATAATGGAAGTTTCCTACCATCATGTTTGTCTGTTTGTTCTACTAGATTAATCAGTAACTACTTATCGCTCGTCAAGAACAGTGAAAACATCTTACTAAGCGATTTTAGGAGTCTATTGTAAACGAGTCTGTCATCATTTTTTGATAGCTGATAGTTTCTCAGTAAAAACAGTCCTGAAAATCCTTGCGAAACGCCTGGGAAGAGAAAGACCGTCCGCTACATGGTGGTCCAGTATCGAGAGTGATATGAAGGCGCAGAACCTAACTCCTATGACAACCCAGGATTGATCGTCCTGGCCCCGCTGTACAAGAAGACCCGACCCCAGAATGCCTCAGATAGAACTGGGATTAAGGTATGGAAGAAGAAACATTTGTTGATAGATGCGGGAACAGAATGATAAAGTAAATATGGGAGGTGAAAGCAACCGTAATCATATGGAAACATCAAAATTCTGCGGAAAGTAACAGCTTTTTGAAGTTTGTAGCGACATCTATCTCGCTTCATGGGAACTACGTAACCAGCGAGTGAACTATACAGACCTTTCGCAGTTATTTTACATCGCTGTCCAGTACAGTGAGTGATCTTTATTGTCATTCTTATAAGGTTGCTGCTACTGTCAGGTTTGTCAAAATCATTTTGATCTTTATTCACCACAAAAATAGCGTTGCTTTTGGAATGCTGCTGGGAGAGTTAAAATAACTGATAACAAACTGCAGCTGTACAAGGATCTTTCGGCGCGTGGCTAAAATTAGAACTATCGCCGCCATCTTGTTTATATTCACGAATATTTACCAACACGAATATTTACGAAAATTGACAGGGGGCGTCTGTCAATTACATTCAAGTGCCAAGAGATCCTTGTAGCCCTGTAAAAGTTGCAAATGTCAAATAACTACAACTATCGCCACGGAATCCTACATCGCGCAATCAACATTTTCCGCGCTGGTCTAGTCAGAGGAACCTTTCTTTTCAATGGAGGAACTTCATATTTACTTTTACTTGGAACTTTATTTTATATGACAATTCAAAAGTCGCTGTAAATGTTTTAATTGAAATAAATACTTTGAGTTTGAATTCATACTTTGTTCCTCCACCCTCAAAAGTTACTGTGTGGCAAACATAAATAATAGTAGCGACATCTATCTCAGCTTCACGGAAACTACAAGTCGCAGATTTATTTTATTTTATTACTTAAGAAAACTTACAGCTAGGATAGATAGTTAACAGTTAGTGAAAGAAGGCCAATTAAAAGTTTTCACAGAGAATACTAGGGTAGCACAAGAAACGCTAGACAGGCAAGAGAAAGTAAGAAATAAGCACTCGCAGAGAATTAAGAAAAGACTAAACAAATCTAACTAAGACTAAAGAAGTTTTTACATAACATTTTTTTCAGTTTCGGAACACTGGATGTCAAATACAACTCATCATCTGCCTAGCCTTTTCCCAACTATGTTGGGGTCGGCTTCCAGTCTAACCGGATGCAGCTGAATACCAGTATTTTACGTGGTGCGAGTCGCACCACGTAGCTGATAGGCCGTCGCACCGTGCGACTGCCTATCTGACCTCCACAACCCACTTAATGGGTAATACGATACCCCTTGGTAAGACTGTTTCTCAGACTTTCGGGCTTCTGACGAGCCGTAACGACTGTCAAAGATCCACCAATGACAGCCGGGACTAACGGCTTAACGCGCTTTCCAAGGCACGGAGGGGTCTTGGTATGAGAAGATGGTCACCCATCCACGGAACAACCGCGGCAAGCGTACCTTAACCTGATCGATCGAATCCTACATCGCGCAATCAAGATTCTCCACGCCGCTCTAGTCGGAGGTTATCAATGGAGGACCTGTACACCTTATGCCTCATCACCCACCTGCTCTTATCCCAATTTATTTGGGGTCGTCATAGCAAGTCTTCTTTTCCCATATATCCCATAGTTTCCTAGAAAACCGGTTCCGTCATGAGAATCTGTAATTTTCACCAGTATTTGACATTAGGGTGTCAAAAGCGCTCTGTATTTGGACACCCGTTATTGTTTGACCTTTCACCGCTTTCTTAGAACACCAAAGATTTTGCCGTCATCTCTGAATTCAAGTCCTTTCAAACTATATCATCATTCACACAATACATCCAAAGTTTCTTCAGTCTACTACTTAAAAAGCCATCCACATGAATACTCCAAACCTTCACTCTTTCACCCCTACAAATAACTGTGTGGAAATGAACCGGGCGGCGGCGGCCCACCTGATAATAAGTGGACACCTTTATGTGGGGAAATCTGCAATCCCAAAGCCATAGCCGCCAATGGTACGTGCAGCTTTGTCATCCTAGTCTTAGCTGTAATACCCGTATGCCGTGTATGTGTCCGTAGTTACACCAGCACCTTTAAACCCGAACCCAACAACAGTACTTGGCGGCAGAAATAGATATGGTCGTAGTACAACTAGCTCCTCAATCTGAATCATTTTGAAGGATATTGCTAATCTATTAATTGATATGTTCGAAAAAATTGTCTGCTCATCAACGTAAATAACGCAATGAATGTTGTTGAACTGTCAAATGAAAGCCGTTCCTACTGATAGTCTTACGCGATTATCCCGCGGACGAGCTCTTTCAGGTCGCGATCGGCTTCCAGTCCAACTGGATCCAGCTGAATACAAATATTTTACATAGAGTGACTGCCTATCTAACATCAACCCAGTCACTGAGTAACACCATACCCCTTGGTAAGACTAATTGTCAGACTTTTGAGCTTCTGACTACCCGTAACGACTGTCAAAAATCTAAGACTGACAGCCGGGACCAACGGTTTTGAATATGCTTTCCGAGGCTCGGAGGTATCTAACTGATGGTCAAACATACACGGACCGACCGTGGTGAGTACAGGTTTGAATCTTCAATCGACCCATGCGGCAGTTATTTAAACCTACTAATATTATAAACGCGAAAGTTTGTGAGGATGGATGGATGGATTTTTGTTACTCTTTCAATCAAAAACTACTGAATGGATTTTGATGAGAGTTTACAGTAATATAGCTTATACATCAGAATAACGCATAGGATACTTTTTATATCCCGATATTCCTACGGGATCGACACTTATGCGGATAAAACCGCGGGGCATTGCTGGTAAAAAATAAAAATATCCACTTACCATTAACAACGAATGGGCGTTCTTCAAAAATATCTCCAAAAGTCAGTATAATATCTTGAAGACGGCTAAATTAATCTTCATTACATGTGCAATATAGACGATACCAATAATTTCCATTAATATTCTATTAAACGACGGAGGCGACGAAGTTTTGCTATCCCGCTCTGGCAATGAGTTTTATGTCTGTCTCTGTCTTTCTTCTGCAAGCAGTCAGCAAATTGGTTCTGATTTATCTGTAATAGAAGAAATAGGGTATTTAGAATTGGAATCCTCGCACTGAAAATTTGTGTGGAAATCGGTTGTGATGGTATGGGCATATGATACGGAGGACTGAGGAAATTGTCGTGACGAAAGTTTTGAGTATGAATGTCGATGGCTATAAGAGTAGCGGAAGACCCAAGAAACGATGGCTGGACTGTGTGAGTGATGATATGGTCAGAATGGGGGGGGACTACTGAGATGACGACTAATAGAGAAGTATGGAAGAAAAAGACGTGTTGCGCCGACCCTACATAAATTGGAATAAATGAAAAAAAATTGAAAAACAAAACCAAAATCTTGCGACAAGCTTGTATATCATATGAATTGTGTAATGGCGTTATAAGTTAATAGTAAAAGTTTTTAAGAAAAGGTTTATTTTATTCATTTTAGCGCATTTAAATAAAAGCTTGTTTAAAAAAAAAACTTATTCTTAATTTATTTTTTACTTTTTAGTTGTCGCTGGACAGGTTTTTTGATAACCATATTGTAGGAGCGCATTAAAAATAACTAGTCCGCCATTTTGGGCGTTCCGCCATGTTGGATTTAGAATGACGTCATACAGCTAACCCTGCATTGTCATCAAAACTAAACGTGAATACAAAATTTCAGCTCAAGCGGTTGGAGAAATCTGCGTCAAAATTGAGAAACGAGAGAGGCAAACTAGAGTACTAGATCAGTTTATTAAGAAATTGATACAGTTCCTACGTCTAAGAGCTGATCGCATGAACAACAGGATCCCCCTAATTATTCTTGAACTCAGCAGCGATCTATTATTACGGGTTCAATCTGGTTCAACCAAGAACGACAAGGAATGACACGGACACGTGGCTTTGATTACTGCGCCGTTGGAGGAGCCAGCACGTGGCTAGCTAACATTTTTGTTGAAACCTGATCGTGGTGGTCATATTTTAAGTTAGTTGTTGTAAGGCTAAAGAAAAACCAAACAATTTTTTTTTTTTTTAAACAAGCCCGCTTTTTTTCCCATGGGATAAAATTACGACTTTTCGTCCCCTATTTAAAACCCATTCAACGGATAAGTAAAATAAAAAGGTGTGCGTGTTCCTTGCGTGATACTCGCACGCACACACACACTCGTATATAATACAGAAAGAGGCAGAGAAAGTGATTGAAAAAAGCACGGAGAGGCAATACGCTTTTTCCTTGCGTGATGATTTCTACCAATCAAGTCCTACCTCGGGGCGCGATATAGGACTTCGTTCCAAAAATCTTAGTGCTCACTATCGTTATAAAGGAACTCTTGTGCAAAATTTCATGACACCCAACGGTTTAAGCTGTGCATTGTCTGTCAGTAAATGAATGAATTTAGGATTTTCATTAAGAAGATAAAAAAAAACGACCAAGATGCGTTGCGGCAGACCAGCAGGATAATTGCGTAACACACTATCAGTAGCAATGGGTTTCATTTAGACAGTTCAACAACATTCATTGCGTTATTTACGTTGTTGAGCAGACACATTTTTGGAACATATGGAGCAATGGATTAGCAATATGCTTCAAAATGATTCAAATTGAGAGTAATAGTATTTTACGCAATTAGGGTGCAGATAGAAGATAGAAAAAAATCAAAAAGCATTGCCACATTCCACTTCAGCAGTAGTGGTCCAGTAGTAACGGCTACGACTTACGAGTCGTAGGTTCGAACCCAGACAGACGCTTACTTTGTGTAAATTATTTCATCACCGCTGCTCTCAAAACGTTTAAAGAAAGCATCGTGAAGAAACCGGCATGCCCTAGAAACAGATTCGAAGACATGTGACATGTGCAAACCCGTACTGGGCCTTCATGGTGGATTACGGCCCACTCCATCTCACTGAGAGTAGGCCTGTGTCCCGGCAGTGGGAAACTTATTGGCTGATTATGGCATTCGCTCCAAACGGAGAATTCTTGGGGTCCCAGCAATGGGACAATATAGGACGACCGTAACTATAGCAAATATTAATAAGCATACTAGCCAACGATGTGAGGCGTTGTTACGTCAAAAGTTTTTTATTTTATTTTCTATGAATGGGATCTCGCAGTTCAACCTATGAGGTTGTCGACTGCTTAACCCCTTGGGTACATTTGACGTCTGAGAGGCGTCATTCACTTGTTTTCCCTAGGATCAGATGACGTGTCTAAAACGTCATTTGAGGTTAGGCACAATTCTGTTCAGTTCATTGTAGCTTGTATCAGTCATAATAGAAGATGCAATTACAGTATTTCGGTGAACATTATTTGCGATACACTGCCCCATTATGTCAAATACAAGGAATATATTTTATGAGTGATAGCGAAAGTAATAAATCCGTACCCAAGGGATTAACCGGGCTTGCCTGTGGATGCCTCAATAAATTAAGGCCTCCAGCCAGGGCTTAAAAAACTTAAAAAACTAAGCGACTACACGCTAAGGGTACCTGTAAGGGGCCCTGAGGGGTACGGATAGAGAATACGGTACGCCGAAAATCCCGAGACTGTACTTGGCCAATCTCGGATTGGCCAAGTACAGTCTCGATTGGACAAGTTCAGCCTCCGGATTTTCGGGGTCAGAAAACGGTCGGGATCCCAGGATTAGGATCCCGGGATTGTATTCTCTAGGTACGGACCTCGGCTTAGGTCGTCGCTGGGAGAGGGCAGCAAGGGACAGGCTGGATCGGATACGTCAAAAGTGAGATCCCCATTAACTAATAGGCCTTGAAGCATCGCCTATCATAATAGGATTGATCTAGTTTGTAAAGTAGCTGTGTAACGAGACTACAATGTAACATTATACGCCGCAGTATCTCTCGATGCGTGATCGATGATAATAATATTGTGACGTACGGTGGCTTTATGTTTGACTTGGGGAGTTTGTTGCGTTCTTCTCCCCAGCAAAAGCGCTAGGAAGTGGTGAAAGGCGGGTGTTTTAGGGGACTGTCTTTTGTAATTTTGACGTTCGAAAAGTGCTGATTCTCAGCCTAGTATGAAGAAATGACTTTTGATTTTGATTTTGACTAGTTTCAGCCCGAAACTTAGTCTGCGTGAAATTTCTTGTTCCCTCGACTCACCCCGCCGCATCGCATAACCTGCCCGCGCTATCACTTCGTTTTCGCTTTCTGATTTTTTGCTCCGCTCCTAAGGATCGTATCGTGATGTTCACCTAAGCCTAAAGCCTACAGCCTTCCTCAAGAATTGAGCTATCAAATGCAATAATAATTTTTCAAATTCGACTAGTGGTTCCAGAGATAAGCGCGTTCAAACAAACAAACAAAATTTTCAGCTTTATTATTAGTACCAGCGCAGCGGCACGCCCCAGCTTCGCACAATGTTTTTTTTTTTTTACCTTGTCCTGGCAATACTGAACACAACAAAAAAATAATTATTCAATTTGGTGCAGTCATTCGGGAGTTATGCGTGTACAGATATATCAGCGACTTTGTTTTATACTATGTAAGGATATACATAACAATAATATACATAGGCATACATAAGGATGTATCATGTCTATATAACAAAGGGGTAGGAAGAAATATACAGACGCCAGCAAATCAAGCTACTCGAAACTGTCAAATTTTCCCAATCAACTTTGAACCTTATACTTTAGCGATAAAGTTGAAAATCTACTAAAGAAATTTGACAGATTGTAGTAGTTTGGTGTGCTGGCGTCTGTACTTTAATTAACACTCACATTTTGTAGTCGAGACATCCATACTAACATTTTTAGGTATAAATGCAAAAGTAACTGTCTGTTACCTTTCACGCTTTAACGGCTGAACGCAAAGCCACAGCCTAGTAATAGGGGGTAAATCTATTGCCATGCAAGGACAAATCGAAACACAGGGTGGCTACTGAGATTTGACTTGGCCAAAAACACCTGGCCGACACCGACACGAGGAGACTTGCAAAACAGTTGTGTGACTGACAGCACAGTCTTTAAATTTTCGTCCTAACGTTCCGTTCCACAAAAATTCACCCGTGTATAAACGAGAGAAAAAAGTTAACTCATTGTGTCTGATTCGACTCATTGCGCTGCCTAATAATTTTCGCCCTTAAGCACCACAAAACCTCACCCTTTATAGTTCGTGCATAATTCGAGAGAAGAAAACCCAATAAATTGTTGGGTCATTGTGAAAACGGCGCCAAAACCGACAGCTATGGAGCGCCATTTTCTTTCTTATTTTAAACCGGCCAGTCTTTCATTTTCCTTCAGTTTCTCATTGCTCTTGTGAAAAAAGAAAACCCTAATAAATAATTGCGTCATTTGTAAAATGGCGCCGAATCTGACAGCTATCTACCACCTTTTTCTTTCTTTTTTTTTTTTTAACTCGGCCAATGTTTTCACTGTCACATTTCCACATAACATCACGCCTCTAACATGTCACATTCATTTATTGTCCACGTGAAGGGAAGAACGCAATTCTAATGTAAGAATGGCAATCAAAACTGTACCTTATTCGGACGTAATAAGATACACGGTCTACATGTACGGAAGCCACCAACTACGACCCGTTTAAGGTACTTGAAAGCAAGATTTATTGTAACAGAATTCAGTATGAACCAGTCTCTGCTGACTGGATACGGTTCTTTTTTTCTGGGAGACATTTTCAGGCTTATTTTATAATATTTTCTGTTTTTCTATGATTTTCTACGTTAATTAAACTACTTAACACATTCACTTATAACTCGGACAGCTAAAGTTAAATTAAGTAAGATTTTATTTATAAAAACCTCAAATTCCTTTATTTTAATCTTAAATAATGGGGGGTGCTTGCAATACCTACTTATCAATTGGTGTTTAATTCATTAGGCAAGCAGCTGTATTTACGTACTAATTATTTAAACCACACATAAGAGTGTTATCAAAACTTTAACCGTCACAAGAAGAAACGCTACATTATTTTTTATTAAATGCAATTGGCATTCCCAATCGATCAACACAGGGGTGATGCAGCGACATAAAACATGGTAGTTGCAACAAAATAAAAGGTTAAGTACCTAATCATCCGAATTTATAGTCCCCAAACTATTTCACCCAAAAACACAAAAGAAAAAAAAAACTCACCAAAAAGCGTCATCCCCAGGACAGACGGGGAGAAAAACGGCCATTTTTACCCCTGTATAGCTGGCTAACTTTTAAATAAATAACTTTTTCACAAAACAAAAAACCTCTACTCAAAAATGCATGCGCATGAGTTGCGTACAAATCCGGCAAGTGTCTGGTTTGCATTGGTCGGTCGGCGTTACAGTGAGGGGGGATCACAATTGGGAACATGTTCAATGAACATTAGTAGTGGTCATATTGTTTGGTACAGTTTTAAATTAAAATGTTTAAATTGACTAAAAGCTTGTGATTCGAATGGTTTTGATAACTCAATGTTGGGTAGCTCAGAAAAACGGCAGGAAAAAGGCTTATTTATTTACAAAATGGAATAGAATATAAGAAAACAGGACACAGTCAATTGGAAAATGTGCAGAATAAGTTATTTAATAAAAACAGATAACTTGCTTAACCAAACGTTATCAGCACGATCCTATTTTTTTGAAGGCTGGTTGGCCGTGCAGATGGAATTACCAGATTACAGATGTTTGAATAATATATGGGGAATTGGGGGTCCTCCAACTATCTAACGAACGCTTGTCTTAAAAAGCCTAGTTGATATCCCCTATGAGGGGGAATCCTAAAGGTACCCGACATCTTGTAGGAAGCCCACTGCCTTCAACAGAGGAGTTACAAGAAATCTGAGGGATTCTTGAATGATAAACTGGCCAAGTGCGAGTGGGATTCCGTACCATTATCAAAACAGCAAAAAAAATCATGTCTTTTGTATGGGAGCCCCACTTAAATATTTATTTTATTCTGTTTTTTAGTATTTGTTGTTATAACGGCAACAGAAATACATAATCTGTGAAAATTTCAACTGTCTATCACGGTTCATGAGATACAGCCTGGTGACAGACGGACGAACAGCGGAGTCTTAGTAATAGGGTCCCGTTTTACCCTTTGGGTACGGAACCCTAAAAAGTTAACCTAACCTTATCATAGGATCAAAAACAGAAGAATGCTTTGATATCACTTCAAATGCGCATGATTAGATGTTGCAATAATAGTATTGAATTACTAGAATGAGTAACGTAAAAGATTATGTCAATGCAGTACCTACCATAAAAGTACCGTGAAATCATAAGTGAAGTGAGTTTGCAGTAAGCAGTGTCAATAGTGTTAATCCCTAATGACAGCTCACTCCACGCTCACTTCACCCAAGTTTTCACGGTGAGATGGTTACAGAATCGCACGGCTGGATTACGTTACATAACATATTAAAACATAGGTACCTACTTTAGTAAAGACTGCTCTATTAGTGCAATTAAAATAAGGTATTCAAGCGCTTTGGATAAGCATTGTTTAGGGTTCCGTAAAATAGTAAAAAGGGAGGGTCCCTTTTATATGGTGCGACTCAGTCTGTCTGTCTGTCACATCTGGATATCTCAAGAACTACTAATGCTATCAACCTGAAATTTGGAATACTTTTACATGACGTTTGCCCAACTATTTTGCAAATAAGAAAGAAATATATTTTATTTTTTTGCAACAGGGACTGAAAGCGGGTCTTAAAAATTCGAAGTGAGGGCATGTGGGGTATCATACGAAGCGCTGCTTGCACATTCTCAAATACTTTTTTAGGCCGCATACCTTTCGACTTTTGATGAAAAATGAAAAGAAAAAAAAAACCATTTCCCCTTCTTATCTCCGAAGTTTACAGAGAGAAAAATCTGAAATTATTCTATTTGATAGAAGTTTATGTAAAGATTACAGGAAAAATAAAACGATGTCTCTAAATAGCACACTTTTTCAGAAATCATCAACAAAAAATACATTAGTTCAACTGTCGGTCAAGAGATGGCGCTGACCTAAAACTGGAATATTCTACGCCGCAGTGTTAAAACTCTCTGACGAATATAGGCCATGCCGATGAAAATTTAATATATGGTACGGAACCCTCAGTGTGCGAGTCCGACTCGCTCTTGACCGGTTTTTTCCTTGTTTAGATACGAACTTTGTATGAGAATAGCTCATGTTGTAGTAAATAAGTATGCAGCCAGTCAGTCAGCAAGATGGTAGCATGGTTGGCTGTCTAGGGTACGCCCCATCATCATAATTTCAGCCCGGAATAGTATTGTAGGGTATAAGCCTCCCCTTTCTTCTGCCATACTTCTCGGTTCCCTGCATCCCTCATCCAGGTGTTCACCGCGACCTTGACGTTATCATCAACCCAACGCGCTTGAGGGTACGCCCCACGAGCATTAAAAATCTAATAAGTACCTAAGTTTCACTCGCTTCTCGAAGTGTTTATTAGATGATACATCAAAATAATGCCTGGCTCATAAAATCGTTCCAAGTTTAACAACTCAAAAGTCTGTCTCTCTACACGAAGAGAAAAATCTTTGAAAAATTACTGTGCTGTCTAATAATCTGAGTGCATTTGAGTGGTAATGGAAAAATTACCATGCTAGCACAGTAAAATGTTTTATGCTGTACAGTAAAATTTATTGGACAAATAGTGAATTTATCCCAATCTCACTCAGAAACAGAAAATTTTCTGTATATGTCACTTGCACTTACTTTACAGTGACGAGCACGGTAATTTTTCTAAGAATTTTCTCTCCGAGTAGAAGACTAAGGGCGCTTTCAATTTAGACGGTTGGTGTCGGACTGCTGCAGTCCGGGTATCGTACTGCGCACGGGCGGTTATGATTTTTCATCTCTCGCACGACCTTGCGTCGAGACATTTTGTATGAAAAATCATAACCGCCCGTGCGCAGTACGATACCCGGACTGCAGCAGTCTGGCACCAACCGTCTAAATTGAAAGCGCCCTAAGGTTTAAAGTAGTCACTCACTAACTGTATCATGATGGTCTCAACAGTCGGCTAAGTCAGCAGATAACATGAAAAAAACTTAAGTTTTTTTTTAATACGTAATAAATTAATGCCTCATCCAGTAAAATTTTCGCAAATCCACACCATTTAATCAATGTAATACACACCCCGACTCACGTAGAGCGAGTCTACGGCATTATGGCGCTGTTATAATGTACAGACGCCAGCACATCAAGCTACTACAATCTGTCACAGCAAGTTCGTCATGCTCCCTTAGATGTCACTGCTTGCGGTAGCGTCGGGGGTCGGGTTGTCTCCTTCCCTCAAATATGACGAGGGGGGTAATGGCTGACCTTTGCGTTATGCTCGTGAACGGGTGCTGCTTGTGGTGACTGGTCGTCTTGCTGACCATGGTTTTATTATTGTTATCATTATTAATAACTTGTTTATTTAGTTTCCTTCGATGGTCCTAGTTTATCATTTGTGAGTTCAAGCGACAGCTATGTAAACAGAACCCAGCATTGCATAAATATGTTAGCGGTCACGCCCTTTATACCTGGAGGCTTTTATTTAATTTCCATTTATTAATTTTTGCTTGAGTACGAATAGTTTTTTATTGTATTTCTTGGTATATTGGCGTTGCTAGCTGACATATGGCAAATAATTTAATTTAGCGTTCTGTGTCTTGTAATGTTAATTGCTTTGCATAGCTTGTATTGTATTCAGTCAAGTATTTTCTAACTGAACAGACAGCTGTGCTGCTGGGGAGTTTGTTGCGCCACTTCTTCTTCCCAGCGAAAGCACTAGGAAGTGGTGAAGGGCGGGCGTTTTGGGGGACTGTCTTTTGTAATTTTGACGTTCGAAAAGTGCTGGTTCTCAGCCTAGTTTGAATAAATGACTTTTGATTTTGATTTTTGATTTTGTCAAATTTCTATAATAGATATTCAATTTCATCGCTAAAGCATAAGGTTCAAAGTTGATTGGGAAAGTTTGACAGTTTCTGGTAGCTTGATGTGCTGGGGTCTGTACCTACAATTATTTTTGCTAGAACTCAAGGCATGATTATTGGCTATCGGAATTGACTAGCGTATTAGGTAGATACTGTCTCTGGCAACTGGGCAGTTTACCCAAATGGAAACAATAGCATGATTTTTTTACCGTCTCCAAATTTTTACAGCTGATTTTTTTCGTGATTTCAGAGTTCGTCCCATAGTGAAAGTTGTACATATTCATGGGTTTAACACCCTGTAAAAATTTGGAGACTGTAAAAAAAAAATCATCCAGTATGATATACAGTGTGGCAGGGCCATCGGAGCGCAAACTGTAACCATGATTTCAGCACTTGATGCTTGACCCTCCTAGCGTCGAAATTTTTCGTCGGTTATTTATTTATTTAAACTTTTCGCACACAAAAATGTACAGACGCCAGCACATCAAGCTACCCGAAACTGTCAGATTTTCGCAATCAACTTTGAACCTTAAACTTCAGCGATAAAGTTGAAAATCTATTAAAGAAATCTGACAGATTGTAGTAGCTTGATGTGCTGGCGTCTGTACAAAGGCGGACTAATGCCTTGGGCATTCTCTACCAGTCAACCAAGGGTGGTGAAGAGATTAGATAGCAGGTGCTTTGGTTGAACCGAACAATGACAAAAAAACATCACCCGAATTTTACCCACTGTTGAGCGAAGGCCTCTCTTTTCAAGTGCCTATGCCAGTCTCATCCAGCCACGATGGTAACAATGTCGTCCTCCCATCTCGTTTACTTTTTTTTTTTTTTTGAAGTGAAAACTTCTTTAGCGGCGTTGTACACTTCTTTTGTAATGGGTAAAAAATGTTAAACTCGCGTCAGGACACGTGACCTGATCGAAAATTCGTAAGACGGATGGAGAGTAGACAGCCGGCGCGGCGTAGGAGAGGAAGTATCCTTCTCTCTTTCTACGGCGCGGCGAAAATGTATGCCTGCGCCTGCTGTTTCGTTTAGGCGGCGCGGGGCGCTTGCGCGAATGTTCGTGTGTGTTTAAACTTTTTAATGTAATATAAATTGTCATGTTTGTGTACGATAGCGCAATAAATAAATATTATATTCTACCACATAAATGATAGTACTTTTATATTGATAATTAAAGCAATTCGTGCAAAATTATTCCCTAACCATTCCAAAATATCAAAAATTCACAACGTTAATATTCAAGTTTTCACTTCTGCCGGCACTCCCGGAGTGCAACCCGTCGTTTTTTTTTTTTGTTAGCCTACTTTGTGTCCCACTGCTGGGCAAAAGGTTTCCCCTTGTTTCTTCCAAACCTCCCTGCTTTGTGCGATCTCTGGCCATGTTGTCCCTGCAATACCATATCGTCGCACCACCTTCTACCTCGTCGGCGATATCCTCCCTCAGGCGTCCAGTGAGTGAGGATCATTGCCCATCGCTCCGGGTGCATTCGTGAAACGTGTCCGATTATTAAAAATAATTAATTAAAAGAACGCATTCTCTGGACGGCTGAGCCAGTATCCAGCCAAGGAACATATTTACTCTCGTAAAGCGCGGGGAGCGTAATTCGCTTTATCACGACAATGGCGCAGATTCCTTTTTTCACAAACTAAACTAAATTTAAGTTCAATGCATCTTTTTCTTTCTATTTCATTAAGAAAAGGACAGAAGATAAATATTAGT
The DNA here is from genome assembly GCA_949629135.1 of Eremobia ochroleuca. Lineage (NCBI taxonomy): Eukaryota > Metazoa > Arthropoda > Insecta > Lepidoptera > Noctuidae > Eremobia > Eremobia ochroleuca. The sequence continues at coordinate 3,329,928 of OX451411.1, read as the reverse complement.
ACTCGCATAGTCCTGTCAAATTAGTCAGCGCCTAACGTAAATTGACGTATTTTTAGTAGCCAATTTTTTAATCACGTCTAAACTTGTCTATGGAGTATCTTAATTTGACAGGACTAAACTAATATTTATCTTCTGTCCTTTTCTTAATGAAATATAAAGAAAAAGATGCACTGAACTTAAAGAACAATGCCCATTTTCGGCCCACGCGTGGACAGCATGATAAAATTTAATTAAGTCACATGACTTAATTAAATTTTATCATGCTGTCCACGCGTCAAAAAAGAGAAAAAAAGATAAAAAAGAACGTTAAAAAAGATATTATTTTAAATATAATTGATTACATAATCAATTATATTTAAAATAATATCTTTTTTAACAATTGTTGAAAGTACTCCAATAATCGTTATTATTTATTATATCTAATGAATTGTTATTTTTATTTATTGTAAGATTACTCTACTTTTACTGATATTTTCGGTGATACTAATAACGTGGCGGATTTTTCTTTAGATTTTTTTTTTGTTTTAGTAGACATTTATCTAACTAATACAAATAATATTAGTGTAATATTTAACCCTTAAATGCATGATTTATTTTATCGTATTGCAAAAATTCTATTGTATAGGTATTTATCTATAGAATTTAGATAATAAATATATAATAACTAGCTGCGAAACCCGGCGTTGCCCGGGTTATGATACATCCCATGTTTAATGGCATGAAAAATTTATGCACACCAATATTTTTTTAACTTACATATTACAGATTCTTATCTCCGATATGTAGATATCTATTTCGGCGAGTTCAGATTCCGTAATAAAATAGTTGGCGAGCCAACTTTTAATTTAAGGCAGTGTAATGACATTTCTGGAACATTCAACGAATTTTAAAATTCAGTAGGAAAATTCACGCTTTCATCTTGGTCAGTCATTGTATCAATTGACATGTAAACTTTTTCTTCTCCTGGAATCATTTCTTGGACGATCCTGTTGATGTTGTTGACAACGTCGTTCTTTGTCGCTAGAATAATTCGCTCTCGTAACCATTCTGAATTGGTATGATTTTCGAGAATATTCGGGTATACTACATTTATGACTTGTTCAGGTGTTTCAACAATATTACATAAGTTATTAGTCAATACGATTTGGCAAGTATTTTCATCTACTGGATAGGTGCCTTCTGCTTTTTGTAAAAGTTTTTCAGAAAATTCTTGTGCCCTTTCATCTCCTGAAATGTACGCTCTCATGTTGTCCTGCAGTTAGTAATGCTAAAGTTCATTGCCCCCATAGATGTGACTCCAAAATTTCTACATATACACTACCGGTCAAAAGTTTTTGCCCACCCCATAATCCATTCATTAAATTTCAAAATAGTACACTTTAGTAAATTTCTCTTTCATATTGTCAAGCGAAGGTCAAAACGGTGTTTTACAAACCAAAAATAATAAAGTCCGTTATTTGGTTACTTTATACGAGCGCATGTTTATATTTTGTCGGTGAGTGCGACAACTTTAAACTTGCAGGTACCGGCCGATTTGTTTATTATTCTTTAACTGTGAATTATTTCTTCGGTGTTTATGATTTTAGTTTAGTCCCAGTTAGCCCTGTGAGACGCAAGAACGTGCTGTGATTTATACTTTTTGGACAAAGACATCTTTTTGTGAAGTTCGTCTACGAACTGTTTTCGTTCTCGCAAATTCAGACTTCTAAGTTTTAAAATGGGTAAAACCAAGGAACTATCGGTTGAAACTCGTGCATTAATCGCAAGTCTTCATAGTCTAGGCAAAAGTAACCGTACCATTGCCGCCGAATTAAAAATACCTCGACGTACCGTGGACTACAATGTGAAAAAATATGCATCCACCGAGAGCTTTGGCGATAGAAAACGTTCAGGGCGGCCTCGAAAAACCACAACCGCTGAAGATAAACGTACTGTATTGATCAGTAAACAAGATCGACGACTCACGGGCCCAGAGATAGCAGCTCAGATCAATGAATCTAGGGATTTGCCTTTGAGTACTTCTACAGTGAAAAGAAGATTGAGAGAAGCTGGCCTTTTTGGAAGGGTGGCAGTGAAAAAACCTCTTTTAAGACGTCAAAATAAAACTAAGAGGTTGCAGTGGGCTAAAGAACATAAAAATTGGACGTATGAAGACTGGGAGAGAGTTTTATGGAGTGATGAGTCAAAGTTTGAGGTTTTTGGGTCTAAGAGAAGTGTTTGTGCGCAGGTCAAAGGAAGAACGTATGTTAGATCCACGTGTAATCCCGACTGTAAAACACAGCGGAGGCTCTGTGATGGTTTGGGGATGTTTTGGAGGTAAGGCGACTGGAGACCTGGTAAAAATTGAAGGGATTTTGAAGAAAGAAGGCTATAAAAAAATATTAAAGGAAAATGTAGTACGTTCTGGCCAGCGCCTGATCGGCAGAAAATTTATCTTCCAGCATGACAACGATCCCAAGCATTCCTCGAAGCTGTGCAAAGAGTATTTGAAAGAATTGGAAATGAAGAATGTACTGAAAGTAATGATTTGGCCGTCACAGTCACCCGACCTCAACCCAATTGAGTTGTTGTGGGACAAATTGGACATGGAAGTCAGAAAGCAGTGTCCTACTTCCACTTCACATCTTTGGAATATCCTGAGAAATGAATGGAACCAAATAGACGACGATTATTTGTCGAAGTTGTTACGGAGAATGCCAAAATTGTGCACCGAAATAATAAAAGCAAAAGGAGGTTACATCGATGAATCAAAAATTTAAATATGTAACAATTACAAACTTTAATTTTATTATCACTACATTCTTATCTATAAATGTTCTTTAAAATATAAATATCAAAATCAATCGTATTGTTTTTATTTGTTGTGTATCACACAAACTATAGGGTGGGCAAAAACTTTTGACCGGTAGTGTATAGTGTCTGTATTCATTTAATAAGCATGAAGTTTCACTTCTATCGGGCGTGGTTCCCACGCACAACCTTTTTTTTTATAAATAATATAGATCATTCTGGAATTTTCGAGAACATTCTAGAACGTTTGGGAGCATTCTGGTGAATAATAGACCGCTCTGAATCATTTTAACATCTCTGAATTATTTTTTGAATAATCTAGATCATTTTGGAATTTTCGAGAACATTCTGGAACGTTTGGGAGCATTATGGTCAATAATAGACCACTGTGAATCATTTTAACGTCTCTGAATTATTTTTGAATAATCTAGATCATTTTGGATTTTCCTAGAACATTCTAGAACGTTTACGAACATTTTAGACGATGACAGACTATGCTATATCATTTTAAAATTTTTGGCTAATAGTAGATCATTTTAGAGCATTCTACAAAATTCTGGCAAATAGAAAAGTTTCTATGTGTTACAAAAGGACAACAATATATTATTCCAAATTTTCGCCACTCACAACCATCCACTTTTACCCACCGCGAGCAAACTCCCTTATTCACAGCAGGAGACCACAACGTATTCACCACCACAACGGGGAGTAGATTGCCGTTGGTGGTGATAGAGAAAACTCCGGACGTACATTCGCACACTTGCTTTTTATATATAAAAATTATGATATGTATAGATTCGTCTTTTAACGTAAATATGCACTCATTTTGAAACTTTCTAGATCATTCCAGAAGTTTCTAGAACGTTCTCGAAGATTCCAGATTGATTATAATAGTTTGCACTCATTTCGGAACCTTCTAGATCATTCCAAAAGCTTCTAGAACTTTCTAAAACATTTGAAACTTCCTAGATAATTCCATATATTTCTAGATCTTTCTTGAACATTCTAAATCGATTATAATAGTTTGCACTCATTTTCGAACTTTACAGATTATTCCAGAAATTTGTAGATCATTCTCGAACATTCCAAATCGATTATAACGATTTTACTCATCGCTCATCTTAAAACTTTCTAGATCATTCCAGAAGTTTCTAGAACTTTCTAAATCATTTCAGAAATTCGAATCTTCGAGAACATTTTCGAAGGTTCTAGATTGATTATAATAGTTTGCACTCATTTTAAAATTTCTTAGATTACTCCAGAAATTTGGAGATCTTTTCATAAGTCCTTATGAGTTAGAAAAGGACAGATATATATTTATTCACATTTTTGCCACCCACGTCCACCCACTTTCACCCACCGCGACCAAACTCCCTTACTTTCACTGTGAGACCAAGGGGTGTTTACCACCCCAACAGGAAGTTAATTCAAGTTGGTGGTGATAGCGAAAATCCTGTCTTTACAAACGAACATTAGCATTTTATATATATATATAGATTATACAATAATATTAATATTCATAGAGTATATATATTGTTTTGACAAAAAGAGGTGCGTACAGAAACTCACAGCTATCACATTCTTAAAAAAATTAAATGACGTGCTTTGTTGCCATTTGGCAACATTATGCATTTAAGGGTTAACTGTCCATTTCTGGGCCTAACGATGTATGACAGCTGATGGGCCTTGTTCTTTAGTTTAGTTTGTGAACAAGGGAATCGGCGCCAATGTAGTTGTAGTATTATACAGCGTGTAACGGAAGGGGGTATCAACCCTGAAGGAGGTGAATGTGCTCATGAAACTCAACAACTTTCCCCAAAGAACATAGGTCGAAATATGAAAAAAAAATTTGGCCCTCCCATAGTAAATCAAACAGCTGGTAGTCAGTTTTGTAAGGGAGGGCCAAATTTTTTTTTCATATTTCGACCTATGTTCTTTGGGGAAAGTTGTTGAGTTTCATGAGCACATTCACCTCCTTCAGGGTTGATACCCCCCTTCCGTTACACGCTGTATATACGTGCGAATTGTATCTACGGTCTGGCAGAAATAGCAGATTTCTGCTTTTTGCCGATTTTTGTTTTTTCTCGGGTGCTAAGGGTCTTAGTGTGATATTGAGTAGCCTGTAACCTTGCTCATAATTTGGGTTATCAAATGCGAAAAGATTATTTCAAATCCGACTTGGTAGATGCCGAGTATAGCGCGTTCATTTTTTTTTTTTTTTTTTTTTTTTTTTTTTTTAATATGTATTGCACACAATTTGATAAAACATTCATTCCAAAGACATTATCAGTCAATAGTAACGCTTCCTTCAGTGACTGGGCCACCATTGGTATACATAAAAGTAGAAAAAGACTTTATGAATTATATGATGAACGAATTTGTATAAACACTGCTGAATTTAATTTATATGTTAAAAATTATTCTAAAATATTTAAAACAGTCTGTAGTATGGCCAAGTCACGTTATTTGAGTTCAAAAATTAAAAATAGTAATAACATTATTAAAATGACTTGGAATGTCATTAATAGCGAAACAGGAAGGTCATGCAACCGAAGTAGTGACTACAGCCTTGCTATTGATGACAATGTAATTAGATCAGATTCCCAGGTTGCCGCGGCCTTTGAAAATTTCTTTGCAGAGATTCCTGTGTCAACCACTAAATCTCTAAGCTCCTCACCCACTGCTGCAGAGTCTTTACTTAAGGAAAACGTTCCAGTTTGTGATTCGGAATTTCACTTCGAATTTGTCACTTGTACAGATATAATTAAAACTTTTCACATGTTAAATGTAAAAAAGACTGCAGATCTATGGGGTAATTCTGTGGATGTTGCTAAGACAATTATAAACATTGTAGCACCTACTTTAGCTGTTATATTTAATAATTGTATTCAATGTGGTGAGTTTCCTGATCTTATGAAACACAGTAAAATAATACCATTGTTTAAATCAGGTAGTACATCAGACCCTACTAATTATAGACCTATTTCCGTACTACCCACCTTTAGTAAAATTTATGAAAAACTTATTTTAAATCAATTGCAAAGATTTTTCAATAACAATAAATTACTGAATAATAAACAGTTCGGTTTTACAAGGGGTCGTTCAACTACCGATGCCGGAGTTGAACTTTTAGGACATATTTATAATGCATGGGAGGACAAATGCGATGCTTTGGGCATCTTTTGTGATTTGTCCAAGGCATTCGATTGTGTTCTTCATGAAACCTTAATCAGGAAACTTCACCACTACGGAATCCGGAACGCCTCTCTGGATCTTCTCACTTCTTACTTAAGTGATAGGATTCAGAGAGTTGATGTTAACGGGAAAAGGTCACCCGGATCTGTAGTAAGAATGGGGGTCCCACAGGGCTCAATACTTGGACCATTTTTATTTATTGTTTATATCAATGACTTGCCTTACCTCATAAAGGATGAACATGATATAGTTTTGTTTGCAGATGACACTTCACTTTTATTTAAACTCAAACGTCAACAGCTGGTTACTGACAGTATAAATAGTGCCCTCGCAAAAGTAGTTAACTGGTTTAATGTTAATAATTTACTTCTTAACGAAAAAAAAACCAAATGTATTAAGTTTACGATACCAAATGTTAGACAAGTAGAAACTAGTGTTCTCATAAAGGGTGAAGAGTTAAAACCCGAAAATACCACAGCATTCTTAGGCATAACTTTGGATGCCAAGCTTCAATGGGGCCCCCATATAGATAAATTGTCAAAAAAGCTTAGCTCTGCAGCATACGCCGTTAGGAAAATTCGTGACTTAACTGATTTAGAGACAGCCCGTTTAGTTTACTTTAGTTATTTTCATAGTGTGATGTCATACGGTATTCTGTTGTGGGGAAATGCCGCCGAAATTCAGATAATTTTTATTTTACAAAAAAGGGCAATTCGTTCCATTTATAAATTAAGTCCCAGACACTCCCTCAGAGACAAATTTAAAGAGATTAATATAATGACTGTGCCTTCTCAGTACATTTATGATAATCTTTTGTATGCACATAAAAATATTAATCTGTTTAAGAAATACAGTGATATCCATAATATAAATACTAGGAACAAACATAAATTTGTTGTTCCTACAACAAGGCTCAAGAAAATAGGTGGCTCGTTTAGATGCCAATGTATACGTTTTTATAATAAACTTCCTAGCCACATTCAAGAACTAAGCATTAATAAATTCAAATCTTTTATAAAGCTAAAACTATGCCAGAAAGCCTATTATACTGTAAAAGACTATATTGAGGACAAAAACGCTTGGGATTGAGCTGCTCCAATAGGTCTAGACAGTGAATGTTGTTTATTTTTTATTTTGCTGATTTACACTTTTGTTATTTTTTTTTTCTTTCTAAATATCTATTTATGACATGACATGAACATTTACTGTTTAAAGTCTTATATTATTTTAATTATTGTGAATGTGAGGACTATGTGGGTCATTGTTTCCGTTTTAATCATGGTCTGGCAGTTTGAGTGGTTTATGCGGTCTACACAAATGTTCTGTCCTTGGTATTGCTCGTCGAATCGTTGAGCTCCTTAAGTTCTGAGTTGAGCTGCACGGTTACTGACGAATGCGTGCACTGACTGCACAGGTCCACTCAATCTGTGTGGTTCTTCCCTCAAAATACCACTTCAGACACCAATCTACATGGTCCTCAAAGATCAAAGATGATGTCCGGATTTTTATATACACATTGACATTGATGAATTTTATATAAACAATGACATGGATATTTACTTTGTATAGTATCTTATTTTTTATTATTATTATTGTGAGTGTGAAGACTATGTGGGTCATTTCTTTTTTCTTTTTTCCTTCTTAGTTAGTTTTAATCATGGTCTGGCAGTTTGAGTAATTTATGCGGCCTACCCAAATGTCCTTTCATTGGTATTGTTCGTCGAATCGTAAGGCTCCTCAAGTTCTGAGTTGAGCTACACAATTTTTGACAAATGCGTGCACTGACTGGACAGGTCCGCTCAATCTGTGTGGTTCTTTACTCAAAAGACCATTTCAGACACCAATCTGCATGGTCTTCACATGATCTGACCAAGATTATGTCTGGACTTTAAAAGAGACTGTGACCTCTGAGTTTGTTTCGGCCTTTCTTCTCAGAGTAGTCAGATAGGAAACGCCGACCTCATCTAGTTTAAAAAATATGATTGACATGTAAAAGTGTTTGTACAAACCTACTTACAGAAAATAAATCATTTATCATTTATCATTTATCATTTATCATACAACAGCAGGCAGGCCTGTTGGTCTAGTGGTCAGTGGCCCTGACTGCTATACGCAAGATCGTGGGTTCGATTCCCACCCAGGACAAATATTTGTGTGATGAGCATGATCATTTGTTCTTTGTCTGGGTGTAATTTATCTATAATATGTATGTATTTAGAAATATATATGTATGTTTATCAGTTGTCTAGTACTTATAGCACAAGCTCTGCTTAGTTAAGAATTTTCTCTTCGTGTATGAGGTAATCTCTGGAAGTCATCATCTGCCTAGTCTTTTCCCAACTATGTTGGGGTCGGCTTCCAGTCTAACCGGATGCAGCTGAATACCAGTATTTTACATGGAGCGACTGCCTATCTGACCTCCAGAACCCAGTATCTAGGTAATATGATACCCCCGTAAGACTGGTTGTCAGACTTTCTGGCTTCTGACTACCCGAAACGACAGTCAAAGATCCACGAATGACAGCCGGGACCAACGGCTTAACGTGATTTCCGAGGCACGGAGGGGTCTCGGTATGTAAATATGGTCGCCCATCCACAGACCAACCGCGACAAGCGTAGCTTAACCTGATCGATCGACCTGTGCGGCTGTTATTATTTAGCCACGAGCCCCTCCTAGACTAAGTAATCTCTGGAAGTACCGGTACGATTTAATTTTTTTATTTTATGTTAAAAAAAATCATTAATAGAAAGCTACACCGAGTGCCATAACATTTATGGTATTGTCGCGGCATCTACACCGCCACATGCGAACTACGTATCACACTGACGTCACGCAAAATCCTGCATCGCGCAAGCAGAGTTTACCGCGCGACTAGCTTAGACACAACGTCCCGACATCAATCGTCGGGCTTATAATCCGATCCAGTCTGACCCTTGCTGCCCTCCCCCAGTAACGCCCTAAGCCGACGTCCGTAACCCACAAGGGATGCCTTTAGCGTAACATGGGAGTTGTTTAACTGAGAAATGACGCGGCAGTTATCCTACCTAATAGAAATTTATAATAAAAAAAAAAAGGTTTTGTCAAAATATATTTTATTAATAGGAATAACTCAATTCACAATATAATATACAAGTAGACATAACGTCAAACAATCTATAAAAAGTCTGTAAACACTTCAAAATGATGGTTTAATGATGGCACGCAGTGTAATTTAGTTTTTGAAGTCAGAGCTCCTTGGTGGTTATTACTGAAGCAAAAAAACACCCTGTTAGCCCGGGCATGCACTAAACCCATTGAACACATAATACAAGGCTCCCTTATCATATAAATATAATACCCAGTACATAAATAAGGGCTATCGGAAGCATTCATTCTATTTTCGTCCAAAACCTCCTTTGTGACGTAATTTTTGGCGCCAAATTTGACATTTGGGAATTTATTTTTTAAATACAGAAACACATTGTTGTCTATTCCAGGCAAAGACATGTCCTCGGTGTCAGCTGTGTTCCATGCGCCGCCATTTTGAGTTTTTGCTACATTGTCTATGGCCAGCATTGCTGAATGTTGTACAGGATGAGTTTGTCTGTCATCAAAAGATATGGCTACAATAGAGCTGATTGATGGATCCACCACAACAGTTGTATTTATATCTCTTAGTAAAATATCTGAAAGTTCCAAATTACAGTTTGTTTCACTCAAATAATATCTTGCAACTTCAAATGCAATGCCCATGTAGAAGCGATGTTTCATAAGGTCATCTTCTGCAAAGAATTTGCTCCCACATAATTTTTCTAAGTACTCACTAGGGTGGAAATTACAGGACCAGACCCTGCTGTATTCTGTATGTTGCTTTTTTAATTTCGGAGGCAGTGATGGCAAACCCATTACTTTAAAATACTCAAAAGAGTCTTTAAGCTCATAAACTCTTTCTTCAACATACTCCTGGATTGATTCTTGTGTTATAGAGTTTAAATACCTAACTGGGCATAGTAACACTTCCTTTTTCCGGGCTCTTTTCAGATGCTGTAGTTCTTTGAGAGGTATTTTCTCATTCAAAATTGTTATAATCTTTGATAATTCCTTCACGTTTTTCACTTGACCAACATAAACTTTAGTAAACACTATCGGTTTGGTAAATTCGTCACCGACAACAGCTTGAAGGTTCTTGTTGGAAGACATGATGTTTTGTATAAAACTGTCTATGGTTTCCACCATCTTGGCTTTTTTAAATGGTGGTTCTGTTGTCTCTGACATAGCTGACTGTTGTATTTTTCTATAGAAATCCCCAAGCCTTTATATCATTTTCAGTATTGCCAGTTTTGAAGTAAAAAAAGGATGCTTTTCTTGTATTTGGTTAAGATGTCATGTCTCTCTTGTAATATCCAATGTCTCCAAACTTGTTTTCTTCAGTAATTGCTGAAAATAAACAAAGAACAACACTATTCATTACACACACTGCATTTGAACTGAATTTAACACAAAACAAAAAAAATTGGTTAAAAACATTAAAGTCAAATCAACCATTTTATTTTTTCTTCTGATACCTCAATATATTTTTAGCTTTTTGATTAAGTGTTTTATTTATTTTATTTTTGCATGTATTAATCATTTAAATATGATGGATATAATTTATTAAAATATTTTTTTATTTATATATAATAGGTATAGTTGTTGAAAACCTCAATCAATTTTTAATTTTCTTGTGGAAAGTGTATTGCTTTAGTTTAGAAACATTGTTAAACAGCTGTAGTAGCCTTTTTTTTTTAATTTTTTCATGAAATTCGTGTGTTGTGGCAGAATACAAGGTTACCTTTGCCCAGCAACAGGTAAAATAAACAAAGTTTGACATTTTAAGAGGTCAAAAGAGTTAGTGTTAATTAATGATAAAGTATCTTTGGCTGTACCGAGATAGTTCTATGAACATATATCAATGTGTGAATATTAAAAGTAATATTATTAAACATTTATCTCATAATATGAGGCCTTAATAGATAATATCAAAACAGATAGAAACACAGATGAAAGTTTTATCTATACCTTCTAGGCGAGAACAAAATAAATTATTATGCAGCATAAAAACTCTTTTGCTTTTCTCTTTTAACTCTTTTTTGTTTTTTTTTTTTTGTTTTTTTTTGTAATTTCTTATTAGATTCAGCATGATAAAAATGGCATACTTAATTTTTCTCTCATTAATTCTATTTTCAATTAAACAACCAAGATAGTGTAAAATATTAATAGTAGAAAGAATTGTAAAAGAATAAATTAAGAGTACAGAATACTTATTTTCGTACTAAATAATCACGACAGATCAAGTTTCAAGATAATAATGTATGTATAAAACTTCTGATAAAAGGTTGTCATATAAAATGTTGAAATTTCAGTCCCTACAATATTCAACTACAGTAATTACCCGTCGACAGTTTTACTACATTTTAGATAATCGCCCAGCTTGTCAATTACGGCTCGTTGTTGACAAAAAACTGATAATCATACCTTCTATGCTAGTGCACTTAAAAACAATTAAAACATGACGTTTTTCTCGTAATAAGAGGCCGAACTTAAAAATAAAGGCACCGGCAACATCTCTGTTACACGAACACGCTGGAATTACACGGATTTTTAGCTAAAACACGCAAAATAAATAAGTAAAATAATCTTAGATTTACCTCGAAATGGACTTCGGATATAGATGTCAATTTCTCTCGTAGACGAAATGTTTTCTCATAGCTTAGGTAAAACTCTCACGGTGGATACTCGGCCGACCCACAGTCAATATTCATTAATTGGTTTAATAACAATGGAAATTTAATTTGCCACACACGTAAATCGCAAAAATGTAGCAGCCATTAGACAGATTAAGATTAGTTTTCGTTGTGAAAACGTGTTTCTTACTCGAATATTCTTATTGGTGCGGTAGTAACTGTGTGATAAACATCCAATGAAATGAACCAATTTTTTGACGTTTGTCGCACACAGATTCCTTAAAATGACAAAACTTCATTTCTTATCATTTTGTAATTTAGAACGCACTTGTTAATAACATTCCGTTTCATGTAGACGCCGTGAAAATTTTTATCGAGTCGCGTTTTATTATTATTTTCTACCTAGAAAGTTGCTTTTTCAGTTTTGCTCATTGCCGTTAGCCCATTTCAACTCCAATAACCTAATCAACTAGCACATATTCTTCTTCTTAGCGTGTTAATGACAATCTATATTGAGTCAGCCCACAACTTGGAACATCATCTGCCTAGCCTTTTCCCAACTATGTTGAGGTCGGCTTCCAATCTAACCGGATGCAGCTGAATACCCACAACTTGGAACATTATTGTTTAATGTAAGTATTTAAAAACAAGGTAATCAAAAATGCAATTCCAGTAAATAATAACTAGATACAGTCGGTATTTATAAAAGGAGCAGATAACCTTTGGTTATCAATGGAAATTAACTCTTCGAGTATCAATATCGAAAGTATTTGCATAGGTAATAAGCATTATTCCTACATACAGTTTAAGACCATAACATGGACCAATTTTGCGTCCAAAACCGCTGTTAGTTTAGGAGGCCATTAGCAGTAATCCGTGTATGTATACATACGCGATGAAATCTCTGGGTCCCTCAAGCAATTAACTGTGTTCCAACCAAGTCTGTCGGAGTTGTTAAGTGGCTAGTGGCTACTTGCTCTGTGAATATGAAAAGGATTAAGGTGCGTATACATTGATAGCAAATATCGACTCTACTATAGGCAAACCGCTTAAGGCGCCTCCCCGACATAAACGCCGCGCAAGCCGTTTTTGTGCAGTTTTTCGAAGCTATCTACTTCTTATTTAAAAGAAATATTAACAAAAAAAAATACATTAAAATACATAGTGGAGGCCAAACTGGATTTTAGACGGAGCACTTGTGATATTTGAATCAAAATGTAAAACAGGTGATTATCACGATTCTATGAATTCTATTCTTTCGTGAATTTCGCTAAATGGATAAATGAAAAAATCATGCCTAATCTACCACCAAATTCTGTCATATATTTCATTATTTTTTTTGCGTTATCCATTGATAACGCTGCTTATTACTCGGTTTGAGAAGAGAAAAAGCAGACTATGGCTTCATTTCTTCTTTCTTCTTTTGATGATACATTTAGAATGGATTATTTAACCCTTAAATGCATGATTTATTATATCGTATTGCAAAAAACGCATATTGTATAGGTATTTATCTATAGAATTTAGAAAAAATAAATATATAATTATATAATAATATTAATATTCATAGAGTAAATGTATTGTTTTGACAAAAAGAGGTGCGTTCAGAAACTCACAGCTATCACATTCTTAAAAAAATTAAATGACGTACTTTGTTGCCATATGGCAACATTATGCATTTAAGGGTTAAATCAATTAAAAGCTATTACATCTATACTATAATATTATAAAGCTGAAGAGTTTGTTTGTTTGTTTGATTGAACGCGCTAATCTCATGAAGTACTCGTTCGAATTGAAAAAATATTTTTGTGTTGAATAGTCCATTTATCGAGGAAGGCTATAGGCTATATAACATCACGCTACAACCAATAGAAGCGGAGCATCAATGAAAAATGTTGCAAAAGCGGAAAAAAATATTATTTTTGAGAGCTTCCGTTGCGTGCGCTGCGTAAATGGTTAAAGTTACGCAAAAATCATGTACGACGGAATTGTTCCCACTTAAAAGTTCTATAAAAAAGTCCGCGACAGCATATGTCTATCTTTTTTGGTTGACTCACTATAACTTTTTTTTATGGTATTCAAATTGGTTCTTAAATAATGCATTATTTGCGAAGGTGTTTTCATAAACATGATCCTTATCCAAATAAATGCGTTATTCATCACAAGTATTTAATTTTTAACAAAATTGCCCTTGGCATCATTTGATTCCAATGAATATCTTAGGAGATATCATAGTTTTAAAATAAATCCGCACGGCCGCCGGTAGCTCTGCGAAGTTCACTATCTTACTGATCATAGCGTGACGTTCCTAAAATAGCTTCTTACAGTAAGTATTAATTTAGTAAGTAATAATCATAAGTAATGGAATATTAAAAAACGTATCTAAAAAGAGACGGAATGATCTTGTATGCTTATCTAATGCAACCTCAAAACATGTCTTTGTAGAAAGATTTTTAACTTTCCTAGGCCCATTCCTGTACAATAGATTAAATAGAAAACTATGTATCTATTTAATAAACTAAATTACTATAACTGTAAAAAAATTATACTTAAGTATTTACTAACCCTCGACTATGCACAGACAGAAGACCTACTTATTGTCTGCAAATAAAACTGCTAACATACTATTTTACTTTTATTTATCTATGTTTTAATTTAGTTTTTACGTTAAATTCAGTGTTAATTTATTACATGTAAGTATTCATGCATTTTCTAGCCTGAAGCACAGGTTCAACCTAGTTCTGGCAAATTAGCAACTGTGCGCTATCGTAATTGTTAAGGTATTAAAGTGTAAATGTTATCCCCTTTATATAAATAAACGATTTTATTATTATTATTATTATTATCTCCTTTATTTAATTAAATACATATAAATTATATTTTTAAATATTAGAATATAATAAATATAAAAACATTTAAAAATATAAAAAATAGTAGCCCACCGGTAACGGGAACAGGGTCCAAGCTACCGGCAGTCAGGGCTCCAGAGAGAGGAACCTCCTGACAATGCGAGCCGTGTCCAGAAGTACCGCTTTCTGAATCAAGCCCTTGATCCAGCTGCCTAACGAAAGCCTCCTCAGGTGTTGGTTGAGGCTTTTGGCTATTAATCCATTGGCTGTTACGACTATCGGCACAATGATCGCTGAGTCCACATCCCACATGTCGACGACCTCGCGAGCCAAGTCAAGATACTTAATTTGTTTGTCTTTCTCGACTTTCACGAGGTTTTCATCATGCGGGACGGCTATGTCAACAATCATTGCGCGCCGCTCTGATCGATCCACCACCACTATATCAGGCTTATTGGCAACAATAGTCCTGTCAGTGATGATGGATCGATCCCAGTACAATGTGATATTTCCATTTTCGAGAACTGGGTCGGGCACATACCTGTAGTACGGCACCTCAGATTCCACAAGGTTGTATTTTACAGCAAGTTGCTGGTGGATTATCCTGGCTACAAGGTTGTGTCTATGTAAGTATTCTCCGTTAGCCAGACGAGAACACCCGGAGATAATATGCCTGATTGATTCCCCCGGCCGGTGGCATGCCCGACAGATGTCAACCGTGCCGTCTTTCATAATAAATCTCCGGTAATTGTTCGTCATCATAACTTCGTCCATAATTGCACAGACAAAACCTTCGGTTTCTCCAAAAAGGTCACCGGAACGCAGCCAGGTTACGGACGCTGGTATATCTACATCGGGTCCATGTAGGGCCCGGAAAAAGCGTCCGTGAAGCTCCTTACTCTGCCATACCTCCATGCGATCATTAGTGTCAAGTACTACTGGCTTGCGCCAATTCTCTTTAGCCAAGGAGAGCGGGGTGAGGCCCTTGTCCACCGCGACCACATCTCGATGCATCCCCACGTCGGCTTCTAGGAAATATTCCCTGAGACTGTATATCTCACGATTGTGGAGGGTCTTAGCGTTTAAAAAGCCTCGACCTCCACACTTTCGCGGGATATACAGCCTCATTACCGATGATCGTGGGTGATGCATTCGATTTGCAGTCAGCAGAGTACGGACTCTCCTATCCAGGGCGTCGAGTTCAGTCTGAGTCCATTTAAGTATGCCGAAAGAGTACATCAAAACCAGCATGACCCAATCGAAATGTGGAATCCGAGAGTTGGGTTCCCACGGATTCCACAATCTCGCCTCTCTTTACATGCATGACTGCACATTTGTCCACACCAAATTCCATCCTGATGGCACTACTGAAAGTTTCAGTTACTTTCAATAGCTCCATCAGTTGTAAATTGTTGGGGGCAAAGAGTTTTAGGTCATCCATGTAGAGGAGGTGAGATATAACCTGACCACCTCTCCTCAGCCGATAGCCTAGACCTGAATCATCCAGCAGTGTGCTTAGAGGATTCAAGGTTAAGCAGAACCAAAGTGGACTCAAACTATCGCCCTGAAATATGCCTCGCTCGATCCTTATTGGTTCGCTATTCCTCTGAATATTTCGACATCCTGGATAGCGAAGGACCGTCCTCCATTGCCTCATACATGACATCAGGAAGATGCGCAGAGTTGCGTCAATTTTATACAACTCCAGCACCCTCATGAGCCATGTATGTGGCACCGAGTCATAGGCCTTCTTATAATCTATCCAACATGTCGATAGATCCTTTCGGGAACGACGAACCTGTTGGCTAATGGCCATATCAATGAGGAGTAGCTCTTTAGTACCGCGGGACCCGTTTCTACATCCATTTTGAGAGGCAGACATGATGGAGTTGGTGTCTATATGTTTGTTAATTTTAGCTCTCAAAATGGATGTAAGAACTTTATAGACCGTCGGTAAACACGTGATCGGTCTATAATTTTTGGGTTCCGCAGTGCTACCTGATTTATGAAGTAGGTGGGTAACTCCTGTTGTTAGGAACTGGGGTAACGAACCAGACCCCAAAGCTGCCTGGAACTGAGATGCCAAGCGAGCATGCGACCTTGTGAACCATTTGATCCAGAAGTTATGCAGTCCGTCCGGTCCTGGAGACTTCCAGTTAGGCAACGGACGGACTGCACGAGCTACATCTTGGGGGCAGATAGTAATAGCCCCCATTTCTGGTATAGGATCGCAGGCTCGTTCGACTTCCCGAGCCCAATCACCTTCGGTGTGATTGACAGGTACCGACCAGATATTGCGCCAGAAGGAACACATAGTATCATCATCCGGCAGGCACGTGTCAACCACTGCTTGGTCTGGTCGTTCCCAACCCCTATAAACCCACCTTTCATCGCTCTGGAAGGTGCGATTCTGAGTGTATCGTTCTACTCGACGCTTATACCGACGAATACGGTTCGCCCATGCATACACTTTCTGCTTCAGGAAGTCGATGCGCTCTGTGACACAGGACATATAGTCTTGAGGACTGATATCAGTCCCTGAAAAGGCCCGCCTCACAAAGCGCATCACTCTAGGGCGAGTATTGCCCTCCCTGAAGCAGATTAGTTTGCCAATGAGTGTTCTGGCCTCACCAATACGGCGCTCAATTCTGCACTGCCAAGCTGGTATGGCTGGTTTCGGTCTTGTAGCTCTAGAGTCACTTGCAAATTTGACGTGAGCTACACGACATGCCGCTACAGCCGCGCAGTACAGAATTGAATGAGTATCGGTGAGGTCTTCGCAGGCATCAAAATTATTTGATAACTGCGTATCCAGAACCGCCACCAGCGTCTTATTTTTGTTATGCATGGGTAAACGAGGTAAGCGTGGTCTAAGTTCGGGCGACATGAACCGATATTCTCGAATCGCAGCCTCCAAAGCACTCCTCAACTCCTCATTGTACTGGGTACTTACGTTTGTAGCCCTGTCATTACTACCCTCGTCAGCATGACTTGTGTTGGACTGCGGTCGTACTACAGCAGTCTGCGACTGGGGAGCGATGACATGGCTACTCTGTATTTCACTTCGCAAGCGATCAAGTACAGTGTCATCCAACATATGATTACGTTGGATGACCCGCACCTGATCCGATAGTCGTTGTGCCGAAACGTTGACAGCTGGCTCAAGCACCTGAAAAAGAGAGAGCATCCGAACACGGTACGCGGTCAGATTGTTTCCCCCCTCTGTAGCCCCATAGTATGAGCGCATGACATTCTCATTGATGGATTGTGTCCATCTCATGCGCTGCACACTTCTGCCGGGAGCTGGGACCCTATCGGAGGCCGGTGGGCCTCGAGGTCCTAAGCCGTCCGGCAGCCGGTGTCCTCCCCGTCGACGAGCAGGTGGTGGTGTCGAGGGCGGGGTGATATACTCGTCGCTCGAGCTCGACGCAACTGCCGCGGCCGATGTTGTCACAGCGTTCACAGTAGGGCTGGATACCGGCGGCGGCGAGGCGGAGCTGAGCGAAGAGTCCGGAGGTGGTAGGCGTGCACGGCGAGCTGCTGATCTCGTCAACATTAGTTCTTTTTCACAATCATATACATATATATATGGACTGGAAATACCTACGAAAAAAGGGTGCCTACCTACAACTCATATTGTCTCAAAAAATGGCTGCCATTGCTAGGGTTGTATCAATCAAGGAACATTGGTGTTACTATAACGAGTATCGATACTAAATACGAGTCGTACTAGTTATCACGTTTGGATCATAATATAGTATACTAACTTATAGTCCGTTCTAACTAAGGTTGCCTACTTTATAGTAACGTATCCTAGTTTATTTTCGATAAACATACTTTATAATTTTGCATAAAAATACAGTATGCGAAAATACTTTATTTCTAATCTTTTGTTATGCGTAAAAGACTCATATGAACTATTTATCGATAGGTACAGACGCCAGCACATCAAGCTACCCGAAACTGTCAAATTATCGCAATCAACTTTCTTCCCTGAAAATAAAATTAATGCCAAGTGTTTTTTCGGCACAGAATTAAAAAACACTTTTTAATTGCATCACGTTTACGTATTAAAGTGAAGGAAAACAGCGTGAAGAGATATGTATATCCATATGCCCAAAAACAGGTGCTTTCGCATATTATACCTTTGGGTTGGAAGGCCAGAGAGCAGTAGTTTCTGTTAGGTGTGCGGACCCTAGTGAAAAACAAGATAATCACTAGGGTGAATGAATAATATAAACTTCCTATCACATTCTCCGTGAATGGGATGGGATGCTTATATTATTGTGTTAATGAGTGGTGGAGTAAAAATAAAATAAAAGTATTTTTTTTGCCTTTGTTTATTGGTATGATAATGATTAACAAATATAACGTTCAATTAACGTTCAAATATAACGTTTGATTAGTAAAATAGGCTTACAAAAGTAATACTTTGCGAATGCGATGCTTTGGGCATCTTTTGTGATTGGTCCAAGGCATTCAATTGTATTCTTCATGAAACCTTAATCAGGAAACTTCGCCACTACGGAATCCGGCACCCTCTCTGGATCTTCTCACTTCTTACTTCAGTGATAGGATTCAGAGAGTTGATGTTAACGGGAAAAGGTCACCCGGATCTGTAGTAAGAATGGGGGTCCCCCAGGGCTCAATACTTGGACCATTTTCATTTATTATTTGTATCAATGACTTGCATTACCTCATAAAGGATGAACATGATATAGTGTTGCTTGCAGATGACACTTCACTTTTATTTAAACTCAAACGTCAACAGCTGGTTACTGACAGTATAAATAGTGCCCTCGCAAAAGTAGTAAACTGATTTAATGTTAATAATCTACTTCTTAACGAAAAAAAAAACGAAATGTATTAAATTTACGATACCAAATGTTAGACAAGTAGAAACTAGTGTTCTCATAAAGGGTGAAGAGTTAAAACCCGAAAATACCACAGTATTCTTAGGCATAACTTTGGATGCCAAGCTTCAATGGGGCCCCCATATAAAAAAAAACGAAAAAAAAAAAAAAAAAAAAAAAAGAATAAATAAAAAATAAAAAAAAATGATAAATTAATAATGATAAATTGTCAAAAAAACTTAGCTCTGCAGTATACGCCGTTAGGAAAATTCGTGACTTAACTGATTTAGAGACAGCCCGTTTAGTTTACTTTAGTTATTTTCATAGTGTGCTGTCATACGGTATTCTGTTGTGGGGTAATGCCGCCGATATTCAGAGAATTTTAATTTTACAAAAAAGGGCAATTCGTTCCATTTATAAATTAAGTCCCAGACACTCCCTCAGAGACTTTAAAGAGATTAATATAATGACTGTGCCTTCTCAGTACATTTATGATAATCTTTTGTATGCACATAAAAATATAATTTGTTTAAAAATACAGTGATATATATAATATAAATACTAGGAACAAACACAAATTTGTTATTTCTACAACAAGGCTGACGTTTCATAAGTGCCCATGTAGGTTTATGTGAAAGAAAATATTTTGATTTTGGTGCTGTGAACCACGGGCCGGACCTAGCAAGGTCAATCGGAGCTAATAAGACGCAGGACTATTTATGTTAACATAGCAGAATATACCGATATCGTTCCAGCGGAGGAACTAGTTCCGGAAACTATTAGGCAACGGTACAACACTATTCTATTATGACATATTATTGTAAACAAACGAATGAATTAACAAAATAATAAAAAGGTCTGTTATACGGAAATTCACCCAAATATCAATACTTTAGCCATAAATTCATGATCGCGTTACAATTATATCATCGAATGTCTATTATTGTATGTGTTATTGCATGAAAACCGGCTACTAACCTGTGCAAAGAAAGTTGAGGTTGATTTTCATTCTTCCTTGCACCACACTTCACAATACAACACACAGGCATGTTGAATGGCTGTTTTTCAACATTTAAATGCAGTTTTAAAGGTAAAGTCCTCGTAATTTTCTCGCAAATCTCAATAATACAAAAAATAAACAACCATTTGACAGCTGAACTACCACGAAACTTGGCGACAAAGATGGCTGCTCTGGCACCTACCTACAACCGTGTATAGAATAACAGGGCATCTCCTGTTATATCCCATCTCAATGTTCACAATCATTTTCTTCGTGGGTCAAATTTGACAGCCGTCATTTTAAATGTTTTGATGTTTATTGTGATTTTCATGTTATTTTTTGTTATTGATGTTTATTGAATTATGTTTTATTGATTCTAAAAGTTTGTATATGATATTACCGAATAAAACTTAGGAAAATGAATAAAAACGGGAAATACGAGATATGAAAAAAAAATGTACGTTGTTGACGTATCAGTGTTGCCACTGATATTATTATTATTATTATTATTAATATATTTTAATAGGTTTTTTCCTGAAATTAACGCGGGTGAAACCGCGGTGCATTGCTATATTGTAATAAGCTTCACTTAACATTTAGTGTTTATTTCATGTCAATCGGTTCATAAATAAAAAAGTTATGTCAATTTAAAGAATCACGGCGAACATTGTTAAGGTATTCTATCAGAGTACGTACACGCCTCGCACCTGCGCGTCCGTGGCTATACAACGTGTAACGTTAAATGCGCAAAACCTCAGACAACCCAACTGGTTTTTAATTCAATAGACCTATTTCAGAGAGAAAATAAGTCATTAAAAAATTGTAAAGGTTTTATGTGCTGTTTTAGTTTTACTGGCCATTCTGATCGTTTCTTGCGTCTGCGACGACGCTTTACCGAGGGAGGAGTCGTCACCGAGCCGCTGCGCCGCGCTGACATTGGCTTGCTTGACCTATTAATAAATAGACACCGCAACGTTTATAATGAAGATTTTTTTTTTAAATGTGACCTATTTTAAAAAGTGGTTCAAATTAATTCTGCTCGTTATTCTGATCAAACTATTTTCAGGTTTTGCGCATTTAACGTTACACGTTGTATAAAGCGCGCTGAGAGCCGCGCCGCTACCATCAAGCCCGGTTAAGCAGTCGACAACCTCATAGGTTGAACTGCGAGTTGCCATTCAAAAAAAAAAAACGCCATAAGGATTCAGTAAATTCGTAGCTCCTGGACGCCTACTTTTAATTTTATTTTATGTGCTGGTAACATAAAATAAAATTAAAAGTAGGCGTACCCATAATGCTTCTTAGAAATTTCTAGGGTCGGCAGACTAAACCACATAAGTCAAAATGTCATACTTTTCAGGAACAGCAAAAAACTAAATTAAAAAATAATGTTAAACATTTTTTTACATTTTATTAATTTAGTAAGGTCTACAAAATAATACTAATATACAGTATAAACTTCAGTAAATAAAAAAATAATAAACAGTTTTTTTCGTGACTTATATTATTAAGAACACCTACGTTATACTATAACTAAATATTTAACTATGACATATGTGTATAAGAACAGTATAATTGTATGAAAAAACAAATAAAAAAAGGTGTAAATTAATTTCTATCTTACAATACAATATCTAAGTATTAACTGAGTATTCAACTTAGGTGATCTAAAAGAAATATATTATTCATCGTCCTCACTATCTACAATATCGGGGTCAGTGTTTCGTAAATCGTTCGCAGTAGGTAAATCTCTGTAATAGCTATGGAAGACATAAGGTATTAAGGAAAGTAAAGAAATTAAATCGTCTTTTTTTTCCTTGGATATCGGTAATGACTGTAACGATATTATGGGAATACTATCAGGTGCAACAGAACCTCTTCTTTTCAAGCAAAAAATTAAAAAATGGTGTGTCTTCTTCTAAGTTGTTTTTGTAAGAAATTACTCCGAATTCATTGTCATAGCGCATCCATCTTTTATCGAGCCATTTAAATTGTTGTCCATCTACGCCTTTGTGTCTCAATACTAACGGACCCTTTAGCAACGAAGAGAAGTCTAAAAAATCGGTGTTCTTCATTTCGACCACTTCAAATTTTTTACTGCTTGATCTTATCAATTGTATTGTATCTTATCCAATCGTGCGGGTGATAGATTTGTAGTTCGGTTTTTTTCTTTTTCTTTTCTATAATCCCATGGTCAGTATCAACTTCTAAATGGCTGTGACCGGCAATCATAAATTTGTGGTCAATAATGGCTATGTTATGTTTTTACAAAGTCCAGGTAAACATTGAACTTACATGAGAATTTCTGGTCTGGCCTCCACATGTATCTGAATAAAATACGACATGTTTTGTGTTTTCGGGAAGATATGTTTGGAGGTACTTATAAAGGCAAGAGGCTATCTGATTAGCTCCTCTTGCAGCAATGGTTTCATACCATATGTAGCATAGGTACAGCTTTGCCGGTTTTGTTATCATGAACTGTTAAATTAAACGTCCACACCTGACGTTTGTAAAACGCTACAGACGAACTTAGAGCTGGAGTCGGTAAACATTGCTGCAAATCAAAAGTGTACACTTGAACAGACCTGTCAATCTTCCACATTTGTGTATCAGTTTTCTTGCGTTCGTAGGCTTGATCAGCAGCAGCCTTGTGCTCATTATGTTGAGCAACTAATTCAGCTGTGGCCTGACTATCCTGTGACAGCTGAATTTTCATTTTGAATTTATCACACATATAACATGTATCGGCACGAGGTTTTTTGAAAGATAATCCTAATTTATGGAACTCTTGGCTGTAAATTTTTATTGACGGCGGGTCATCTCGATTTTCACAAAATAGGCTGTAGATTTTATTAATACTTAAATGAGAAGGCAAATATTTCTTCGATGTACTCTTCCTTCCAAGTATCCATATTGAGTATTAAAATTGTATTTTGTTTAAAAAAGTCAAACCAAACAAACTTTTGAATAAGCGTATCACTAATTATTATGTCGCACGTTTCGAATGACTCGCACTTCAGTGTTTTTAGTCAATAAATTATAATTTTAATGACCTACCCTCAAGCTAGCAATTCGATAACGTCACCCACTTAACGTTCCTAATCACATAAGTCACTAGACATCGTCTTATCAAGTACAAAAATCGAATGCGACCGTTTCACATAAGTCGTCTTATGTTGTTTATAATATCGTAAGATATGAAGGGAATGATAAGGTTCAAAAGGTACGCATTAGAGTTTAAATTGTTATGACCGACTGTGACTTATATGCTTTAGTCCGTCGATGTATTAATTTATTTTAACGTTGTTGGTATAATAATAACAAAAAGCATTTTTTTGACTTATGTGGTTTAGTCTGCCGACCCTAGATTTAAGCCCCCCAAAACTTTGCAATGGCACCAGGTTAAAAGTGACCAATTTACAACGAAATCTGATAGAAGCAGAGATTTTAACATGGTGTGAAAAAGGTGAAAGTGTTTTCATTCCTCGGATTCCTCACATTCCAAACAATTTTCCATTTAGTTTTAAACGAGTCCAGTTTCCAGTCAGCCTATGTTTTGCGATGACAATTAATAAAGCCCAAGGTCAGACGCTGAAAGTTGTGGGTGTAGATCTAAGTATCAGCTGTTTCTCGCACGGTCAGTTGGATGTAGCTCTGTCATGGGGTAGCAATCCTAGGAGCCTGTATGCTTACTGTAAAGTAAATTTTTAGGTGTGCGTTCGCGCAGCGGAATGTTGTTGAATTTAAAGATTTTAACTATGCAGATATTTAGTGTATGACGTCGTATAATTGTGTATGGTAAAAAAAAATTTGTGCACGCAGCCATTGTGGAGAAATTCACCAAAAACTGATTCCGCTGGGCGAACGTTGTCCTGGCGGAACTTTTTTTAATCCATAGACTTTAGAAGAAAAGAGATGTGTCCAAAAATTAGTGTGTATTTGCGTGTAATTGTGTATGTATGAATAAAATTAGTGCATGCATAAACTTCGGAGAAATTCAAGTTTCCGCTGCGCGAACGTTTGGCCATTACCTAGTTTTCATATAAAGCGCTTACATAGAAAGCTGTAGATTTTTACATACGTTGTTTTGAATTTGTTTATATTTGTTTAAAAAACAGATTTAGAAAAAATCGTAGGGCTTAAAAGATAAAAATATAAACGTAAAATACGCTTATTAGGTCTTAGTTCTTAAAGTATGCACTTTGGGGTCTAGATTTTCACGTTTATACAAACCTTGTAAGTGTCTGCAACATGTTGCCAAGTATCAATGATGTTCCGTTAGTAATTAAAGAGTTATAGGACAATTTACCATGAATAGATCACTGTTTACAAAGCAGTCAAATATCACAACGTTCTGAAGGAATTGCATGGTAAAATGTATGCTAATAATTAGTGTATTCATTCAACTATTCACATGCAAAATTTCATGTCATTAAATTCAGTAATTAAAGAAAAACAATTATAATACTGACGAAGCATCGAAAACCTACATAACCCGACCAAGTTCGGATGGCTACAAAAAAGCGGCCGTGCAATATATTTAGGTAACATCCCAAAATTTACAGTATAATACCGGTATTGAATTGGTATAGGTGATAACACAATTGTTGTTTCGATATAATTTATAGGTCATTTATTTTTGTACACTTACTTTTTTAAATGTATTTGACTATGACATAAAGTAGGTACTATTTACGTAGGTACTTTATTTAAGTATGCGCTTGAGACTTGAGATATAATCTAGATATATTATTTAAGACAAATAAAATTCATACAGCTAATTTCTATTGAAGATTTCACGGATCAGGATTCTAACTATAGACCCCTTAGGGAAGTTAAATAATTACCACATGTAAGTACTACTGTTTAGGTAAATATTTATCATATTGTAGCTTATTACACTATTTAACCAATGGACTAGGCATGCACGAGCGTTCCCCTTTGCAACTTTAGTGGATCAAACAATCTAATAACTTAAAAAAAACTACTTCTTGAATCGATTTTTTAATTGATGTAAGCCGTTGTACTGGTAGTGACTTATGTATGTGAGCGTGTTCCCCCGCACCCCACCAAAATATGCAGAATTATTTTGTTCGAAGCGGTACGCTTAAGGCTAGTCCTTTGGTTAAATAGTCTAAGTATTGTAGTTATGAATTGATCAAAAATATTCTAGTGTGAAAAAATAGACAACGCGCTGCGCGCAACGAGCGATAGGCGGCTTCCCGCTTGAAACGGTACTTCCATCCTTGAAGAAAAGAGAGGGCAACATGTTTTCATTAGCCGCGGCCCGCGCGTATTCGTTTGCTGTTGAACTTGAACCTGATTTTGTTTTATTCCCAGTCACAAACAAATGTGCAGTCAAGGACAATGTGCGTATGCGCTGTTGTTTTGCTATGCATCGCCAATTCTCTGTAATAATAATATTGACAAAGTGTGTTGTTAATGTTATAGTGTAACAGTGAAGCTTAACATAATTATGTAGGTATATTGAGTGAGTGATAGTGAGAAGCTGATAACAGATATAAGGTAAGATTTTATAATAAATTAATAGCTATACACTTATTCATTTACGTAGTTTATTAGGCAGATAAATTATAATAATTATGTTGACATTGGACAGACACCATAAACCCAAGTTAATATCTACGGATTGATCTAATCCTATATCTATTTACTTAAATTCGTAATAATAAATTATTATACTAGACATATATTATAATAAAATCGTAACAAAGTAGATGTTTTTCCTGGTTAAAGACAAACTACTGAATAGAAAATTACAGAATAACTACTGAATTAACTAAACGACCGACCAGATTGTAACGAAATGTTGAAAAGAAATATTGTTATTAAATAATCACCTTATATATTTTATTACCTATATGTAATGATATACGTATAAGGCAGATTTTTATTAGCTACTTTCTTTTTGTGGGATTATGTGTTGAGATGGCAATAACGGCTGTTTTTCAATAATTAATTATGCATATGATTCTATATCACTAAGACATACTCCCCTTAAAAGGAAAGCAACTAATAAAGTAAAGTAAAGTAAGTTATTATTAAAAAAATATTTTTCATTCAAGAAATGCAATTGTTTTGTTTTTTCTTAACGCTTGTTTACGCAACTGTACCATATTAATCACTACATAGTATAAAACAAAGTCGCTTCCCGCTGTCTGTCCCTATGTATGCTTAGATCTTTAAAACTACGCAACGGATTTTGATGCGGTTTTTTTTAATAGATAGAGTGATTCAAGAGGAAGGTTTATATGTATAATACATACATAATATAGTAGAAAAACACCGATAATTTTAGAGATTTCTAATGTGATGTCGTAAATAAACACTTTTTTGGCGCTTACATTGCAAACGCTGGCTGAGCCCTACGAGATATATCAAAATAATGTACTACAGTATTGTACACCTTAAAAAGGTCTACAAAAAAATCCACAATGGTATATGTCTATCTCTTAGGGATAACCCACAATAACGATTTTTTATCCTATACTTTTTACGAGAAATAATGGCTCTAAAATTATTAGTGTTTCTCTACTATATTATGCATGTATTATACATATAAACCTTCATCTTGAATCACTCTTATCTATAAAAAAAAACCGCATCAAAATCCGTAGCGTAGTTTTCAAGATCTAAGTATACATAGAGACAGACAGACAGCGGGAAGCGACTTTGTTTTATATGTACTATGTAGTGATCAGCATTGCACCCGTGCGAAGCCGGGGCGGGTCGCTAGTAAATACTATATTGGAAGGTTAAGAACGTTTCTTAGATATATGGCACGGCCGCTTTTTTGTAGCCATCCGAACTTGGTCGGGTTATGTAGGGTTTCGATGCTTCGTCAGTATTATAATTGTTTTTCTTTAATTACTGAATTTAATGACATGAAATTTTGCATGTGAATAGTTGAATGAATACACTAATTATTAGCATACATTTTACCATGCAATTCCTTTAGAACGTCGTGATATTTGACTGCTTTGTAAACAGTGATCTATTCATGGTAAATTGTCCTATAACTCTTTAATTACTAACGGAACATCATTGATACTTGGCAACATGTTGCAGACACTTACAAGGTTTGTATAAACGTGAAAATCTAGACCCCAAAGTGCATACTTTAAGAACTAAGAACTAATAAGCGTATTTTACGTTTATATTTTTATCTTTTAAGCCCTACAATTTTTTCTAAATCTGTTTTTTAAACAAATATAAACAAATTCAAAACAACGTATGTAAAAATCCAGAGCTCTCTATGTAAGCGCTTTATATGAAAACTAGGTAATGGCCAAACGTTCGCGCAGCGGAAACTTGAATTTCTCCGAAGTTTATGCATGCACTAATTTTATTCATACATACACAATTACACACAAATACACACTAATTTTTGGACACATCTCTTTTCTTCTAAAGTCTATGGATTAAAAAAAGTTCCGCCAGGACAACGTTCGCCCAGCGGAATCAGTTTTTGGTGAATTTCTCCACAATGGCTGCGTGCACAAATTTTTTTTTACCATACACAATTATACGACGTCATACACTAAATATCTGCATAATTAAAATCTTTAAATTCAACAACATTCCGCTGCGCGAACGCACACAATTTTTAGCTACCCAAACGACGGAATATGTAATTCCAAATATGCTGCCCGAAAAGTCACTATTCCACGCGGACGAAGTCGCGGGCACAGCTAGTAGAAGATATTTACAAAATTGACGAGTTTACATAGTTGAAAAGAAACGGACTTTAAGTGTTGCGTATGCCTCCATACCTTGGTGGTATGGAGGCATACGCAACACTTCATGTGACCAGCAGGTCGATTCTGTAAAAAATCTCACCGTGAAATCATAAGTGAAGTGATAATTTAATCTTAATAGTGTTAATCCCTAGCGAATGACAGCTCACTCCATGCTTACTTCACCAAAGCTTTCACGGTGAGATGGTTACAGAATCGCACGGCTGAACCCAATGGAGTTGGTCTGGGGTGATATTAAAGGACAGTTAGCACAAAGAAGTATCGACTCTATTCACAAAAAAAAAAAAAAAAAAATAAGTTGCAGGGATTTTCTGGATATTTCGTGGAGAAGTGGAAGCATTGTGTTAACCATGTAGTTAAAGTTGAGGACGAATACTGCATACATGACAGAGTTCTAGATGATGTTGTTGATTTTATTATTAATGTGCAGGACGATTGTGCAGATGATTCTGATGATGGCTGCCTCGAAAGTGAAGAATCAAGTTCCAGTAATAAATATGGACATAAGTGATTGATTTATAATTTTGATAAATCTTGCATATAGTAAAAGTACATAAGATTATTACCAAATATTTTAGTTTGTTACCTACACATAGCTGTTTCACATATTTATGTAAAGTCATCAATACATTTTCTAATAAAAAATCACCCGTTAACCACTGTGACGTCACATATCTTAAGAACTGTCCGGTGCACATTTCGCCTCTTTTGTATCATGCTACGAGCGCCCGTCGTCGCCCGCACCTCTCCTGGTACCCGTTCTCTTCATACCCCCGCACCCCTATACCCCGCAGGCGAGGACTCAATTAAGCGGTTTGCCTATAAAGTGCCAACGCGACGGTCACTCCACAAGATGTAAACGCGGCTTTAGGTTTTTGTTCAAGGGCAGTGGCGTAGCTTGTCCTAAAGGGGCCCTGTATCAAAATTTGTAGGGGTCTCTTCTTACCCGAGTGTGGTGAAACTCTAAATGAGGGCATTGTTTCAAGTTGTTGTAAGGCGCCTGTCTGGGTTCGGACCCACAACCTACAATTCGTAAGTCGGCGTCGTTACCACTGTGCCACCACTGTTCCAAGCCATAAGCTAATAAAACGATATTGTTAATATTTTCATTGGATATTCATTCATTACAGGCCTCTTATTGGTCAACAAGAATTTCAGATTCTGTATATTATTTAAAAACAAATTGGTTACACACGTCGCGTTGGGGGCCCTGTAGCTCGGGGGCCCCGTATCATTGATACGGCTGATACAGCGGTAGCTACGCCCCTGTTCAAGGGCCTCATTATTTTTGGAGAGTTCTTGTGGATAAGATGGAAACAAACCAAGTGAAAGATGATAAATTATTTATTTACGATTACATAAGTTTTGACTAAATAATTATATGCTAGGACATTATTATCACATCACAAAAGGCTGCATTTTATATATAAGTCAGTAGCTCCAGGATAATAATATAGCTCACTTATTTTCTAAGGTTTGGTACCACGCCTGACAGGTTTCGGCAGCAATCTCGCATAAAGCCGACAATGCTTTACCTGTACTGTCGTATTCTGAAATAGAGAAAGAAAATATTAATATCATTTTATTAATATAAAATACCATTATATGGGACTTCAATCAACTCAGCCTATCGCAGTCCACTGCTGGACATAGGCCTCTCCCAGACTGAGCCACAACACCCAGTCCTCCGCCTTCCGCATCCAGTCTACCCCAGCCACCTTCTTTAGGTCGTCCGTCCATCTAGCACATGGCATATGGGACTTAAAATGGGCTAAATATGGGTGTATTACACAAGGTGAATTTAAATAGTGTTGTACCTGAAAAGAGGCCATTGAATTCATCATTACGAACAACTTTTACTATGCGTAACACACTAGTGTTACGCAATTAGGGTGCAGGTTTGGTTACTCTCAGTTTGAATCATTTTGAAGCATATTTCTAATCCATTGCTCAATATGTTGGTAAAATGTGTCTGCTCAACAACGTAAATGTTTTGAAGTGTCAAAATGAAACCCATTGCTACTGATAGTGTGTTACGCAATTACCCCGCCGGTGTTAAAGCATTTCGGTAAACAGTAGATAAATAATCATAATTTGACGATAACTTGCCAACAACTCCTCGCTTGCCGAAGATAGAACCGTTGAAAGGAGGCTTCCTGTATGTAGCCTCAGCGTCGTGGATGCACATGACGATGGCGAAGAAGCACAGAGCTATGACGAAACGCATCTTTGTGGTGATCTGAAAATAATGTAAGAAGAACTGATTCAATCAAAAATAGCAAGTCAAGAACGAAAGAAGAATGCAAATTGAAAGGTTAGCACCGAAGACTAAGGGTTTCTTGTTGACAACGGAACTCTAAAAAGCATAGCAGATGATGATGTGAGGCATGCTTGCTAAGATTTATAAAATTACTGTAATCCAACTTTGGAAGGTCTAACTTCAAGTCATGCTAAGTAAATATTGCTTACTTACGAGTCATCATCTGCCTAGCCTTTTCCCAACTATGTTGGGTTCGGCTTCCAGTCTAACCGGATACAGCTGAATACCAGTATTTTACGTGGAGCGACTGCCTAATGACCTCCACAACCCAGTTACTAATAGTAATACGGTACCCCTTGGTAAGACTGGTTGTCAGACTTTCAGGCTACTGACGACCCGTAATAACTGTCAAAGATCCACGAATGACAGCCGGGACCAACGGCTTAACGTGCTTTCCGAGGCACTCAGGGGTCTCGGTATGTGAAGATAGTCACCCATCCACCGACCAATCGCGGCAAGCGTTGCTTAACCTGATCGATCGACTTGTGCGGCTGTTAGGTATTACTTAGCCACAAGCCCGTCACGAGTAGTAGGTACTTACTACTCTTACGGGTAGTAGCTTATTTACGAGTAGTTTCAGTTTATAAAGCTTACGATGTAAACTAAAACTTACTTGGTAACAAACTCAAGACTTCTTGAAGATTGAAGAGTTGAAGATCAACTGATGCATCAATCCTGTTCCAACCCTCTTTTATACCACAACTAACCCCATAATTAAATTCACAACCAATCTACTGCAATTTTGTGTCCAGACGAAGTTAATGCGAATATAATGAAAAGGAAACCGTGTTAGAAAAATTGGGTTTAATATTTTTTCTTAGTAACTAAGCTGTCCAATCTCTTTTGGATTTCATTAAGTTATCAATCAGCATCCTAATTGCGTAACTATTACTCTCAATTTGAATCATATTGCTAATCCATTGCTCCATATGTTGGAAAAATGTGTCTGCTCAACAACTTAAATAACGCAATGAATGTTGTTGAACTGTCAAAATGAAACCCATTGCTACTGATAGTGTTTTACGCAATTACCCTGCTGAATGAAATAGCAGCCGTGCGTGACACAGAACAAAAATAATCATTAAAATTGCAAATAAGTTGCAAGCAAGTTCAATCGACATGTTAGGGTGCGTTTCCGCAGAAGCGGAGCTGGGCGAAGCGGAGCAGAGACTTTCAGGAATCGACTAATCACAATGGTTGAAATCCTCATCGCGTCACTCGTCTCGTCTGTGATTAGACGATTCCTACACGTCTCCGCTCCGCTCCGCCCAGTTCCGCTTCAGTGGAAACGCACCCTTAGATTTGAGCTTATTTTTTGTCGGCATAGTGAAAACTACTGTCCGTTCAGTTATTTTATCTCTGACAGCAGCAACCCAACATTATCCTTATTGTAGCGGGAATACAGATCACTGTGATATTGACAGACTTGTCAGTTGCAGCAACCCAACAACAACCTTATTGTAACGAGAATAAGGATCACTGTGATTTTGTCAGTAATGCATAATCAGAGGTACCAATAACTGCGAGTTACACCAGTCGGCAAATGCCAGGTTTTTAGCAGGACCGATAGGTATACTGATGCCCAGGTCAGGGTTCAGAGTGTGTCGTACCAGTACTTTAGAGTCATCATCATTGCGTAGATCATGCGTTGTGAATAACGACGTGACATGAGAATATTGGAAATGTTGAAAAGTTTGACCAAAGCAAAACCAAGGTGAGTGGACCGTTTTCTTCGGTTTTTCCGTAGATAATCAAAAAGCAACCTTCAATTTAAAACCTGCCGTGCGATTCTGTAACCAACTCACCGTGAAAGTCTGGGTGAAGTGAGTGTTTTAGCTACAACCAAGGGATTTTTACCAAAAAATAGCTAATACGATGTAGAATAACATAAAATAAGAAAAAAGTAGGGTAAAGGTGACATTTTTTTGATAAATTTTACGTTTATTGCAAAAATTGGTAGAAAAATGGTAAATTTTCTTCAAAAAATCATTAATAATTAATTTATGAGGTTTATTTTTCAAAAAAAATTATGGCTTTATTAGCTCGGCCTATTATTAGAGATCATTATTAATTTTGTTTTGTTTTAATATCACATTTAGTTTAAAAGTAGTAACAGTTTGTTTGCATGGGGTACCAAGACGAGAATAAAAAAAATTAAAAGCCCATAAAAAATTCAATTTTTTTTTAGATTTTTTTGACATTTTTTCCGTCGATAAAATTGTTTATATTTTCACCCTTTTTAATATGTGCACTTTATGAAGACTCACACTGTATTAAGTGCTCACTTGACTTATGATTTCACGGTGAGACTTTTACAGAATCGACCGGCTGTAAAACTTTAAACTAGACGATAGAAGATGTGATCTTTGGCAAGAATTGCTTAAACCTCCTGAATTCTTTACTGAACATTCAGAGAGACTCACATCCGGGCACAAGTTACCGTGGCCTACTTAGAAAACCTTATATAGACTTCATACCCAAGCAGGCCGCAGCAAGAACAACCTCCACAAGTGGGGGTACATGGACGGCTCAAACGTCCGGTGTGTACGAGTCTACGGCTTCTTTCCACAGACAATGGCTCACCTTCCATCTTGCACCGCAAGCCCTGTCACCTGCACTCGTGAGGATCTACTGGAACTGCGTCAACGGTATCTATTCGCGTTGCTGAATTTTGGGCCAAATAAATATAAAAAAAACTATACCTACATATTATTTCGTGTTATTTTTGCCATCGACACGTTAAGAAGAGGAAGATTAAATTATTATTGCCAAAACATCCCTAGGTGAATTCAACTACAAAACCAAAAGCGTTCATTATAAGTTCTCTACCTACCCCTTACCAATGTGTATAACGATGGCCGCCATCTTCACTCTATTCCAACAACTAATCTTATGCACTAACGAAGTTATAATCCTTTGAGAATACTCGGGAATCTCTGCCAATATGTGGTCAGTTTCAAGTAATCCAATAATGGGATGGACAGTCGCCATCTTTTGTTTTCAGAGTATAAATTGGCGGGAAAATCGTCTCACAGCATCAGTTGACATTCAACCACTTCAGTGTTACCAACAAGAAATACTTCGCTTAATACAAGGTAATTTTTCATTTTTGGCTTTTATGTGTTTTCTCATCATCACAGTGAGGTTTTCCTGACAAAGTAAAATCATCATTAAAATTGGCTAAGCCTAAGTTAAGCTAAGACTTCACGAATGGCTCTCTAACATTGATCCCTTTATTTATAAACGTTGCTAAGTGTTATGAGATGTTTAAACGTCAAAATTATTTAGTTTTACAGTCGCTAGTAATTACTTAACTTTAAGCAAGGTTTATACATAAACCCCTTAGTGTTACTGTAGGCGATAACCAACCTCAAAGAAAAAAAAAATATTTTTCATCAGTTTTCATTGATTTTTGTGTTTCATTTGATGCGTTTTACATAGCAATGTAATTAATCATTACGATTAATTGCATAATTGTGCTTGCAAAAAACCGAAGAGACCAGTGTTTTAATAAAATACTTTATTTTATGTTTCTGGATGTTAACTAGTGTACTCGAAGTAATTTAAATTCTTCACATTTGCTTTGCTATTCAAACACGTATTTATTTCTTATTCGTCTTTCAGATGTCCGGAAACATGATGCGTTGCACCATTGGCGTCGTCTGCTTGGTGGCGGTGCTCCTCTCCTTAGCTGAAGTCAGCGAAGCCAACTATAAGAACGCACCGATGAACGGCATCATGTTTGGCAAGAGGGGACCTACCGGTAAGGAAAGAAGACCGGTATTACATTTAATGTATGGTGGCCCATTTTCCCTTATTTTGGGTGACACCTAAAAGAACGCCAGAATTTAGGCACACTGTTGGATTTCAATCCTCAGGTGAGCGCCGAAAGTTGCGACTCCAACAGCGCGTTTATTTAAGCATTAGTTTAGGTGTCGCTTAATGTTAGTGAAAAGGAGCATAAGCCTCCAGTAATGCAGCGTGCTCTAATTTAACGTTAGAGTGCTCTTAAGAAAGGAGTGCCGAATGTACGGTTAATTCACCGGATAGGTAGGTGATGGTGGATTTATGCACCTTGTTGTGACTGACACCTGATCCATAATGTCCTAACAACCAGTTCACCGTATCCAGGATTCCAGCACCCAAATTGCATAACACACTTTCAATACTTATCTGAATCATTTTGAAGCATATTGCTAATCCATTACTTCGTATGTTCAAAAAATTTGTCTGCTCAACAACGGAAATAACGCAATGAATGTTGTTGAACTTTCAAAATTGAAAGCCATTGCTAGTGTCAGTTTGTTACGCAATTACCTAACAGAACAACCCCATTAACTATTTGTTATACACATATTGTATTGTTTTCAATTAATATCTAACATTCAATATCTTCTGTTTCAAAGAATACGACCAACGCGGCAAGACTTTCACCGCATTATGCGAGATCGCCACAGAAGCGTGCCAGGCGTGGTTCCCTTCTCCAGAAAACAAGTGAAAAACTAATATTTAAGACAAAAATGTAACGACAATAGCATTTGGATTTTGGACTGCGGTAGAATAATGTTAATTTGTAGGGAATTTTTGTATTGAGCATTGCAACACTAATGCTTCTGCCATTTTCTAATTAAAATTAACGTTTTTATTTATCTATCATAAAGGCTGGGAAATTATAACTTAATAAATGCTTTTGAATGACTTCATGCTTTTGTTTACCTACCTCGTTGTAGTAAAATTACGCTCTGTTTCCCCTCAAAACCTAGACAAAAGGTAAAAAGCAAGATGTTATGGTATGACTAAACGGTATTTAAATGAGAGTCATGTCAGCCGGTCGATTCTGTAAAAATCTCACCGTGAAATCAAAAGTGAAGTAAGCACTTAATATATAGTGTTAATCCCTAGCGAATGACAGCTCCACGCTCACTTCACCCAAGCTTTCACGGTGAGATGGTTACAGAATCGCATGGCAGGTGCTGGATCCGTAACATATTCTTACTACATGAGTGCAATAAAATATTCGAGTTTGGGTTAGAGACACAAAAAAAACCGATGATTTGGGAACCTCTTCCTTTTTAGAAGTCGGCTAAAAAGCAGCTTACCGCACTATCGCATACAAAATTCACGACGGGGTATACCCATTCAATAACTGTTAAAGCATCAACACTGTAAGAAAGATTATTACCCAACCTTCTGTTGAATTTTCCCCATAACCCGAATCCAAAACTCCAGAATATTTTTTCAAAAATCGATCGATTCCTTTCATAAGCCTGCGTGTAATGAAGCGTAAATTTGTCCTAAATACGCTTTTTTTATTATGGCAGCCCCGACCGTGGGAACTCTAAAGATAAGCGTAACTTTCGATTTGTATTGTTGTCAAAGGTTTTTGTCGTACAATTACATCCCAATAAGAATCACTTCCTAGTAGAATAGAAATCATGAAATACTCCCACAGTGAGAAATCAAACAGTTTTGTGCATTAATTTATTTGTGATATTGATAAAAAACTGATAACACTGAAAATAAAATGTCAATAACATTGCAGTGACGTTTCGCATTCACAAAAATCGTATTTCGAATCTACCTTACTTTATTAAAATGGATTATTTAAGTTCTGAACTCGTGGTGAAATAATGAGTTAATATAAATTATTTATTCAATTAATCAAAAATTATATAAAATATCAAGATGACTACGAAGGAGCTATACACGAAGGTAAAATTTTAAGTGAAATGTATGTATTGTTTTTTGTGGTAGACCCATTTCGAATTTAGAATGCAAAGTTAATTAAACTTTTCTCCTCCCTTGCATGCAGTTACTCCGTATTCGGCTTAATTTATTTACGGGGCAATTATTTTGATTAATTACTATCAGAACAGGGAGTGTTTATGATTGACCTTCTTCACTCAATTTATTGAAGAGGACGTCATTCTCATTCGTTTACTTAGCGATCGCAAATTTTTGCATCATTTATAAATATTTCGCGTGTCAAGAAATATCGCAAGTTCCGGGATGACGTCAGGCGTCACGTCGCTTCAGTTCGCCCTACTGTTCCATATTCAATAACAATAACATTGCCTATTCTTTCACTCAGTTTTCCAGAAATACTTTTTTCCGATTTATCGGAAATGAATAGGGTTTCCAATAATAATCCTGTTGAGACTGTATAATAAATTAACATAATCACTTTTGCTATCTAAATAAGTGATTTTTTCATGCTCATGAATTATTTATAAACTGCAATTACACAGTATTTGAGCACTCACTGTCTGTGAAATATGTAACATAACATTTACAAATTGTTAAAATTTGGAAATGATTGTTATCTTGAAATACATTATTAAATTACCTTATCACCTGTCTCGATGCATGTTGTGTTATCTTGATGACAAAAATATGTCTTTTAATTGCAGTAAGTATTTGTTTATTGGTGACATATTTTTCTTTTGTCAAGCTGATGCAAACAGTTTAAGCAAATAATTCAAGACCTGCTTGGTCTTGTCCTTCCTAATAGGGTCTCTCACTAAAACTAGCACAGTGCTGCATTTCAGTCTAAATGTCTTAACATTAATTACATGTTGGCTAAATAATTACAGCTGCACAGGTCAATTGATTCGTGATGATTAATGAAGTAATAGGTCAAGCAAGTCAATGTAAGCATGTTGCAGCGGTCCAGTGATGACTCCTCCCTCGGTAAAGCGTCGTCGCATATGCAAGAAACGATCAGAATGGCAGTAAAACTAAAACAGCACATAAAACCTTTACAATTTTTTTAATGACTTATTTTCTCCCTGAAATAGGTCAATTGAATTTAAAAATCACTTGGGGTGTCTGAGGTTTTGCGCATTTAACGTTACACGTTGTATACCTATTTATTTATATATTTTTTTTATTTTTATTTATTATTTATGTTTATTTTGGGACAACAAACAGCAGTGTAATAATAAGTAACAACGGGTAGAACTTAATAATAGAGGTAACAAATACACTACTCACAACGTTATCCACATATTACTAAACAGATCTACAAGATGTTAGAAAGAATGATATAAAAATAAACAGAATAAAAGTAAACATTACTTAATTATTACGGTCCTGATCACTTAAAATAGTAACAAGTAGATGTTGCATGTCTTCGAATTTTTGGTTCTAGGACATCGGGAGGATACTGTCATGTCAGTTAACCCTTTGAGAACAGTGTTGGTGAAATAATTTTCACATAGTAAAGCACCAGCACCCTAATTGCGTAACAAACTATTACTCTTAATTTGAATCATTTTGAAGCACATTGCTAATCCATTGCTCCATATGTTCGAAAAGTGTGTCTGCCCAGTAACGTAAATAACGCAATGAATGTTGTTGAACTGTCAAAATGAAACCCATTGCTACTGATAGTGTGTTACGCAATTAGGGTGCTGTCTGGGTTCGAACCTACCTACTTGTAAGTCGCGGCAGTTGCCAATGGGCCAGCACTGCACCACCATGGTCTTATGAAGTAGAAATACCTTATGCAATAAGTATGATTTGGTTTTTAGGTCATCCATAATCAAGCTTAATTGAGTGTTGTTTTTTTCTTCATTAAAATACAATTATTAGAGTTTTATTGAATAAGACTGAAATATAATATTACTATGCAATCAATCGATCTGCCTAGCCTTTTCCCAACTATGTTGGCAACGGCTTCCAGTATAACTGGATGCAGCTGAATACCAGTATTTTCCATGGAGAACTTGAATTTTTCTATCTGACCTCCACAAACCACTGGGTAAGACAATAACTCTTGGTGAGACTGGTTGTCACAATTTTTGGCTTCTGAACACTCGTTATGAATGTCAAAGATTGACGAATGAAATCCAGCCGGTTGATTCTGTAAAAATCTCACTGTGAAATCATAAGTGAAGTGAGCTTGAAGTGAGCAGTGTCAATATTGTTAATTCCCAATGACAGCTCACTCCACGCTCACTTCACATAAGTTCTCACGGTGAGATTTTTACAGAATAGCACTGCTGGAGCAATTGTACCAACCACAGCAAGCGTAGCTTAACTTTAGATTGTCTAATGCGGCTGTTATTATTTAGCCACGATTATTTATTTTAATTAGATGTCAAGTCGGAGGGGCCCGTGGCTCAATAACAGCCGCACAGGTCGATCGATCAGGTTAAGCTACGCTTGCCGCGGTTGGTCTGTGGATGGGTGACCATCTTTACATACCGAGACCCCTCCGTGCCTCGGAAAGCACGTGAAGCCGTTGGTCCCGGCTGTCATTCGTAGATCTGACAGTCATTACGGGTAGTCAGAAGCCCGAAAGTCTGACAACCAGTCTTACCTAGGGGTATCGTATTACCCAGTAACTGGGTTGTGGAGGTCACATAGGCAGTCGCTTCATGTAAAATACTGGTATTCAGCTGCATCCGGTTAGACTGGAAGCCGACCCCAACATAGTTAGGAAAAGGCTAGGCAGATGATGTTGTGAAGTTATTGCAACTTGGCTCCTATCTACATAAGGGTAGGGTTCTATTTCCCTTGACACATGCGCTAACAAAAACTTGAAGAATGTTTGCTTTTAATGATGTCATACATACTCGTATCTTTATAAATACCACACATTTGATGCATTTGCTAATGCATTCAACTTCTAGTCATCATTCTTACGAATTGAAAGTCATAAATTTAACAAGTGTTTTGTTTTTTGTGCTAAAAAAAAGTGAAGAATTAAATAAAGCGAGAATCAGCATTATAATGTTTATTTTGAGCTTTGATTTAATGTTACTACAAAGATTTATATTTTACAATTTGATTTGATAATAAAATTTACAGTTATCATAATATTTATACAGCGTGTAACGGAAGGGGGGTATCAACCCTGAAGGAGGTGAATGTGCTCATGAAACTCAACAACTTTCCCCAAAGAACATAGGTCGAAATATGAAAAAAAAAATTTGGCCCTCCCTTACAAAACTGACTACCAGCTTTTGGAGGGCCAATTTTTTTTTTCATATTTCGACCTATGTTCTTTGGGGAAAGTTGTTGAGTTTCATGAGCACATTCACCTCCTTCAGGGTTGATACCCCCCTTCCGTTACACGTTGTATAATTATTAACTAACTATTTACACTAGTTACTAAATTAAAAGACTAACTGTACAACGTGTAACGTTAATTGCGATTTAAAAATTACAATTTTTTTAATGACTTATTTTCTCTTTGAAATAGGTCAATTGAATTAAAAATCAGTTGGGCTGTCTGAGGTTTTGCGCATTTAACGTTACACGTTGTATAAATTAATACAAAAACAAAAGGATTTAGGCGTCGAAGTACTCGTCCGCATCGCTGTCATCCGGAAACGTGCCCAGAAGACTGGCAGCATTGCCACGTTGAATGGCAATGCTAATTCTTCGGCCAAAGAACGACCCAGCCCTCTGGTCACGTGAAGTGTCGATCAGCCGGCAAGAATTTTTTTTAATAAGGAGACGCGCACTCGGGCCCCATGACCCGAGCGTTTCGACCCCAAACGGCTCAAAGCTGTAGTTACCCATCAACTCAGCCTATCGCAGTCCACTGCTGGACATAGGCCTCTCCCAGACTGAGCCACAACACCCTGTCCTCCGCCTTCCGCATCCAGTCTAGCCCAGCCACCTTCTTTAGGTCGTCCGTCCATCTAGCGGGGGGGCGTCCCACACTACGCTTGCCGATACGCGGTCTCCACTCCAGGACTCGTCTGCTCCACCGGCCATCGGCCTTCGACAGACATGGCCAGCCCACTGCCACTTCAGTTTGCTTACTCTGCAAGCTAGGTCGGTTACTCCGGTTCTTTTCCGGATAATTTTTTTCCTGATTTTATCCTTCAAAGAAACTCCGAGTATAGCTCGCTCCATACCGCGCTGAGCGACCTTGAATTTGTGGACCAGCCCGACCGTCAGTGTCCACGTTTCAGCACCGTATGTCATGACGGGCAGGACGCACTAGTTGAAGACCTTAGTCTTCAAACACTGAGGGATAGGCGACGAGAAGACTTGACGAAGCTTTCCAAATGCTGCCCAACCCAACTGGATCCTTCTGTCGGCCTCTTTCTCAAAGTTGTGTCTACCGAGCTGGATAACTTGCTCTAGGTAGACGTAAGAGTCTGACAGATCCCGCCGCCCGCCCCAGGGCGGCGGACATCCATGAGGATTTTCCACCCCAAAACAAAAAAAAAAAAAGGTAGACATAGTTTCCCATAAGGTTACAGTATTTGCGCCGCTTGAGGATCTCAGCAGCCGCAGCAGCGGCGCTAGTACAGCCCGCCGTGCTAAGAACATGAGATGTCGCAAGGGTATCGACACAGGATGCGTCCCACACCAGAGGCCTACCCACCTTCTAAGGCAACAAAGTCATGCCGTCTGGTCTCTTCCCATAAAATACACAGGATGAAATTGAAAACTTGCGCCAAATCGAAATAGGAGGTGCAGTAACAGTCACATAATCAGTATGGATTGTAATTCATAATTCATCACCCAAAACTAAATTCTTAAAAAAAGATACTGTAATTATTGTCTCTGATATAGTGCAAACTAAGTTATTGCTTCAAGTAGATACGAATTATCGTAGTTCCAGTTTTTTTTTTATTTTTCAAATTTATTAGAACAAATAAGAAAATTAAAGTATCAGTTGTAGCGCGCGCCCGATAAGCAATTTTTGACAATTCAAAAGTGGCCGTAAATGGTTTAATTGAAATAAATGCTTTTCGTTTGAGTTTGAATAAAGGTATTTCCTTTCTTTCTTTCTAAATTCCATGTTTTCTTTGTGCCAGGGTGCCCGAATATGGGTGGAGCATCCAGAGAAGGTATGGGAGAGCGCCACGGTGACGTCGGACTACCGGTCTGGCGTCCTCATCGCCAAGATAGACCAATCCGGAGAAATTCGGCAGATAAAGGTCAGTATGCTGCAAAAGTAATCATTTATGTGTCCCTCGGGCTTAGAATAACACAAAAATGGCCTGTATTTCCCAACGGGATAGGCAAAGGGGGTAGGGTAGACCCACATCTCACCCACACATAAATAGACCCACATATAAAACATAGCCAGTCAAAAACATAACCCTCCTTTGACTTTGCCGTACAAAAAAAAAAAAAAACTAATATTACTTATATCAAATTATCTATTCGCTAGAATGCAGCCGTGCGATTCTGTAACCATCTCACCGTGAAAGCTTGGGTGAAGTGAGCGTGGAGTGAGCTGTCATTCGCTAGGGACTAACACTATTAAGTGCTCACTTCACTTATGATTTCACGGTGAGATTTTTACAGAATCGACCGGCAGGTATACAAATAAAGTGGTGAAGGATTAAGGTTGAACCATACTTCTGCCCAAGATTCGATATGCAAAATTTAAATGAATGAATACGGCTATAATAAAAATAATAACATTAAACACAATTGCTTTGATTGTTCAATTGACAGATATTTTTTATTCGTGGCATAAAATTGACGTCTGACAGTTTTTCCATAGAAAAACTGTCAAAAATATAAAATGATTCCTCTGGTATATCATATAATTATCTGGCGTAGGAGAAATCAGCCCTTAATATTTAAAAATTAATAATAATAATAGTAATTCCAGAAGTAAAAACCCGATAACGCTTTGTACGACCTGGGAATCGAACTCAGGAACCACGTTCAGAAGTCGTGCTTGCGACCGCTAGACCAACAACGGAGTCTACGTTACAAGTGTGGGTCAAAATATAAAAATTGACAGTAAACCGCGTGAACCAATCACGACTGACACGATTCTTTCATACAAACCTTGTCCTGGCAATACCAAAAATAACAAAAAAAAGAATTATCCAATTTGGCGCAGTAATTTGGAACCTACGTGCGTACAGACATTTTTGTTTCGGCGTCTTTGTTTTATACTATGTAAGGACAAATATTACCTACTGTCAAATGGAGTAAGCAGAGGAAAACACACAGGTATTAATTCTCCTTATTATGAAAAGACAAAACTCACATTCACAAAGTATCAAAATCTAAATGTTTACGTTGAAACGAGAAATCAAAAATTGACAAATTTCATGTTTTGATAGGTCTTGTCATGAAGACTAGAGAAAAGGAGTCCAAACTCTAGGGCATCGCATACGGAAAATTTGTCCCGAAAAATTCTTAGAGCAATAGTTCTAAAACCAGCCACCAGCCGCGCTGCATTACCTAGTGTACCGAGTGAATTTAGCGGCATGTAAGACGCGTGAAGTTAGTTAGCAATTATGCATTTAAATATACCGGGAATTTCCCCCTCTACCTTGGTAACTTAGCGACCTCAGCGCACTCTGCCCGCCAACGTTATTTTTTCAAATTTCTGGCACAACTCTAATGTACAGAGTTTGGACTCCTTATCTATAGTCTTCATGGGTCTTGTCATGACAGTGTCAGTCAAGCAGTGACATCGTTTTTCTTTTTTTTTTAACACTGTTTTGACTGGTTTTGACAAATTCTTTTTGTTAGTTACCCAATAGGCCGAATGCCATTTTGTAATGCACAATCTTGTTGATATGCCGGTCGATTCTGTAAAAATCTCACCGTGAAAACTTGCGTGGAGTGAGCTGCCAGTGTCATCCCACTGATGCTAGGGATTGACCAAGCATTATATATATTTAGGTACAGTCATAATCTAGATTTGAATAATATCTTTTATGCTAATTCTGTTGATGATTTTAAAATTTCAAAGCTAGTATTTTAGTTGTCTAGTTCTTCCATAAGTAAATTCCTGTACCATGGGACTTTTGACGGGCGAAATTATGGTAGTACTACAGTACATTCGCAGTTATTTTACCTCTGACTTCAGGAACTTAACACCAACCTTACTGTAACGATAATAGTGATTTTGAGAGACTTGTCGGTGGCAAAAACCCAACAGCAACCTTATTTTCATGAAAATAAAGATCAATGATATTCGGACAGTGATGCAAAATCAGAGATAAAATAACTGTTGTTATACGCACCCTTGCCTACTCTCAAATGTAACCTTTTTATTTCTCAACAGATAAAGGATGAGGGTAAGATGCCGCCTCTTCGGAACCCTTCGCTACTCATCGGGCAGAACGACCTCACATCCCTTTCGTATCTGCACGAACCTGCTGTGCTACATAACCTTAGAGTTAGGTAAGTATTTACCTAAAAAGCTTGTTCAATCAACTCGGTCTATCACAGTCATCAGGCCTCTCCCATGCTGCGCCACAACACCCAGTCTTCCGCCTTCCGCTACCAGTCTTTCCCAGACACCTTTTTGAAGTCATCGGTTATCTAGCTGGGGGCGTCCCACACTACGCGTGCCGATACGCGGTCTCCACTCCAAGACTCGTCTGCTCTGCCGGCCATCGGTCCTTCGACAAACAATGGCCAGGCCACTACCACTTCAGCTTGCTTACTCTGCAAGCCATGCCGGTAATTCCGGTTCTCTTCCGGGTAATTTCGTTTCTGATTTTATCCATCAAAGAAACTACGAGCATAACCCGATTCATAGTGGGTAATTTAGCTTGATAAATGGTAGGAAATATTTCTCATTTCCTCGAAAAATCTTGGGTAATCCGTTGCCTTGCTGCAGAACTAGAATTAAGTTATACTGAATCCACTACCAGTATTCGTAAAACCCCGTTCATATCTGCGTGTGACCGCGGCAAGTGCGTTTTTCGAGCGTACGTCAAGCGTTTGCTCGACGCTTCAAGACATAGGTAACACGGGCTGGTGTCCGCAACTCCACGGCAATGCGCGTATTTTGCGTACTCTTCAAGACATGTATCTACTGTTTTAAAAGTACAACATTTTTATCCCCCATCGTGTGCTGGAACTTGCTGAAGCTTGTAGTTCGGGGACGTGTGGCAAGGGGGCTTGTGGCTAGAGCCGCATGGGTCGATTGATATTCGATACGCTTGCAGCGGTTGGTTCGTGTATTATCCATCTTTACCTTGTGTATGAGCGGCGCCTCCGTGCCTCGGAAAATACGTTAATCCGTTCGTCCCGGCTGTCATTCGTGGATCTTTTTTTTTTTTTTTTTTTTTCTTTTGGCTTCGCACGGTTTGTGCATTCAGCCAG
Source organism: Eremobia ochroleuca (assembly GCA_949629135.1). Taxonomy (NCBI): domain Eukaryota; kingdom Metazoa; phylum Arthropoda; class Insecta; order Lepidoptera; family Noctuidae; genus Eremobia; species Eremobia ochroleuca. The sequence continues at coordinate 3,285,382 of OX451411.1, read as the reverse complement.
TTCGTGGATCTTAGACAGTCTGACAACCGGTCTTACTTAGGGGTATCGTATTAGCCCAGTATCTGGGTTGTGGTGGTTAGATAGGCAGTCACAAAATCTAAAATACTGGTACAGTCAGCGGCACGTAACTTGGCAAGGTTTTGCCGTAGTGGGAATACGTTTGCGCATGTACACTCAGTGCAACAAAAAAAATATCACTTTGATTGCTTGTAATTATTCTACGGTTATTTCCATAATTTATTTTAAACACGTCTGTTTAGAAGAAAGTTAAAGAATGGAGAGGAAATGGGGAGGACTCTTGCCAAGTTATGTGCCGGCTACTGTATTAATCTGCATCCGATTAGACTGGAAGCCGAACCCAACACAACTGGAAAAGGCTATGGAAGCAGATGATGTGTGCTGGAACGTAGATTTACGCGAGATATAATGGAAAATTGAGTTAAACTCAATCATATTCGAGAAGTCAATTATTATTAGCCAGGATTGACATTACTCTGTTTCCACCTCTGTCCTGCAGGGTAATTGCGTAACACACTATCAGTAGCAATGGGTTTCATTTTGACAGTTCAAGAAAATTCATTGCGTTATTTACGTTGTTGAGCAGACACATTTTTCGAACATAAGGAGCAATGGATTAGCAATATGCTTCAAAATTATTCAAATTGAGAGTACTAGTGTGTTACGCAATCATGGTGCAGAGCTGCCAAGTACCAATCTTTATTAACCTTTTGAACGCCAATCACTTGTGTAATACGAACTTGTATACAAGTGATTGGCGTTCAAAAGGTTAAAGGCGTCCAGCTCATCCCGCCACCTTCGTCGGGGCCTGTTGCGATGTCGTTTGCCATTAAGCGTCAATTATTATTATTATTATTTTGTGTTCTTTATTTTTCTTCTCTTTCGAGAGAGTTTTACCTTACACGCGAGCCGGAGCCAAGGATGTAAGGGGGTTAATTTAGATTGAAAAAGTGGATGATAATGTAGAAGAAGTCAGGAACTTGCGGGTGATGCGACAGGTGTTGAGGAGTGTAGCCTTTTGAAGCATGTATGATGTGTGTGAAGGCATTATACAATATGAGAAAAAAATTCTTAAGAAATAAGCAGTACCTTTGTACTAAAATTATTACTATGTCATATCCATATGTTTTTTACTGTGTGTACATAAATAATAAAATAAATAAATAAATATGGACGGTTTGTGCTTTCCACTGAGTTATTATTATTATTATTATTAAAAGCCTGTGGGGTATAAGGAATGCAATCTCGTTCTCGTGAGATCTTGACCTTTTTTAGCGAGATTGATCTCGGACGAAATCTCGGGAGTTTAACTCAATGAATGCCAATCTCGCGAAATTGGGGCTCAAGCGAGATCCCGCAAGTTTATGAATAACAATACTGCGAGATCTCGCCAACGTCGAGATCTCGCGAGTTTGGCAGTTTTGTATGTTTTTTTTTGCAAATAATCACAATATTAGAATAAATTAGGAAAAAAATAGTAAAATTAGTTAGCTAGCAACAACTATTAGCTAACAAAACAAATGCACGTGGATGACGCGAGATCTCGCCCTTTTTTCGCCCGAGATCAATCTCGCTAAATAAGGCCGAGATCTCACGAGAACGAGACTTTGCCTCAACTAAAACAATAATTGTTTCAACAAATACCATAATGAGTGAGTTTATTATCTCACTGCACATTTTATTCCCAGTAGGTTAGTTCTGATTACATAAAGATGTACCAGCAATACCATTTAAAAGAAAAAAAAGTATTTTCATGAATATATTTTTTTAAAAATATTTTTTCCTTACTATAGAGCTAATCTTACATCCAAATAAATTGAATTTGCTTAAAAAGTAAAAAAAAAGGGTTAAATAAAAGATCGCCCCCACAATAGGAGATTTCCTCTTCGCCTTTTCTGGATAATTCAGCTCGGCTCGTGCCCAGTTTAATGATAAATCCATTCGTTTCCGTACTATGTTCTACGGTCATGACGAAATCATGAATCATGTCACTGATAACGATTGATAACGTTTGTATTGCTACAATCATACAACAGTTATTGTATGTGAAATATTTGCTCTGATTAGTATTATAGGAATGTAGGATTCGTTTGAGGGGCTCATTGTTAAATTATACAGACGTGATAATTTCAAACTTTGTGTTCACAGTGCTAAAACAACTCTTATGCGTAAGAGCATCTTTTGTATGGCTCCGACCGTTTTTAATAAATTGCCCAAATCATGGAAAACATTAAATATATCGGCTCTTAAAAGTAAATTGAAGAGTTTACTAACTGTAAGAGCATATTACAGTATAGCAGAGTTTATGAAAGAGGACAATTTTCTTCGTTTTTGAGATGACAATGTTGTATTTTTGACATGTTATTGTAATGTACTAAGTTTTTTTTTTTTTGTGTTTGGAATAATTGTAATTTTAATTGAAATTTTCAATGACAGTAAATAATTCATATTATTATTGACCATTTTATTTAATGACTAATTTGCGTTGGATTGCATCTAAAAATATGCTTATTGAATTGTAATTATAACTAATATTTAATGAATAATGATGAAATGTAATTTTGATGAATATCATCACGGTTTATGCACCATCTCTCCCTACCAATTTGTACGCCACGATATGCGGCTGAACATGTTAGAACTTTTCTGTATACCACTATTATCCTGCATGCAATGTGTGTACACCATGTTTAAACAAATAAAACTTACTTACTTGCTATAACAGCTACACGGGGTCGATCTTCAAGGTTAAGCAACACTTGCCCAGGTCGGTCCATGGATGGGTGACCACCTGTGGTGACCACCCATTACATAACGAGACCCCTCCGTCCTTCGGAAAGCACGTTAAGACGTTGCTCCCGGCTGTGATTTGTAAATTTTTGATAGTCTTTACGGGCAGTCAGAAGACTGAAGTCTGGCAACTAAGGGGTATTGTGCTATTCAGTAACTGGTTTGTGGAGATCAGATAGGCAGTTATTACTTATACAGTATTCAGCTGCATCCGGTTAGACTGGAAGCCAACCCCAAAATAGTTGGGAAAAAGCTAGGCAGATGATGATTTCTTGCACCTCAAAACATAATACATAATCATTTTTCGGCTTTAAAAAACTATTTGTGGACAATGATTTCACACATATTTAAAAAGTCGGTAATTTTCATAATCTCATAAGTATGTGCCACTTGTCCAAACACTGAATCATGTATGGCATTGTTAATTTGTAAACTGAAAAACGAAAAATCAATCTTAGACGCTTTGGTACAGAGTTCAAAATTGTTTTTTATTATTATATTGTGCTACGACTTTGTGGATGAGTAGGATTCTAGAGAGATATGGGATTTGAGTCCTTGTCTACACTGTAAGGAATTTTGTTTAACATGTTCACTGTCCATGAACCACATGTGGGTCATTTTGGGTTGGAACGAGACGTCCGTGCCATACATGTAGGTCACTGCACTTTTCATACATAGGGGCCCTTTCCCACGGCAAAATCCCGTTTTTTGCAGGCACGGTTTTTTGCAAGTTCCCGTTTAGTGGTGTACGTGTTTAAATAGTATACATATTCACACAAGCAACCTGTTTGTAGTATCCGGAAAACAAGATGCCTGTGTGGCTATGTAATGTGACGGCCATCGCTCTTTTTAACCGACTTCAAAAAAAGGAGGAGGTTATCAATTCGACCGTATTTTTTTTTTTTTATGTTTGTTACCTCATAATAACCGACTGGGTGAACCGATTTTCATGATTCTTTTTTTATATGAAAGCTGGTGCTTCCGGTGTGGTCCCATTGTCACCATTTCAATATCTGATGATGGGATCTTGGAGAAATCGGGGGAACTCTTCAATAAATAACAGCAGATTAACCGAGATTTTTGCTATAGCATATCTAAGCATTGTTTACACCATCACACAACATAATATCACGCCTGTACTCACTACAAAGGTTATAATTTTTTTTTATTATAATAATAATTAATACCAGTAAAACAACCGCGATTGCTGCTATCGCATATGTATGCACTGTTTACGCGTCTGTACCCTATAAACGCAGATGCAGCTTCCTGTCACTGATATTTTTTACATAGCAAGTAGTGTTTATATGAATTTGATTGGGGTAGATATAACTAAAAAGTGAAAAATAAAAAAAAATATATAAAAAAAAACAACCGACTTCCAAAAAAACACTACAAAGTGAAAAATAATTTTAATTTCGGAAGTCGGTGTCAAAAAACCAAAATGCGGAACCAACGACACCGACTTCCAAAATTAAAATTATTTTTCACTTTGTAGTGTTTTTTTGGAAGTCGGTTGTTTTTTTTTTTTATATAAATTTTTTTTGCAAACCGTGGCTTGACTCAAATAAATGTTTCGATTAATTTCGGATTCCAAACGGAACGGAGTCGAAACTATTCGGACAGTCCCGAAACTTGAACTAAATTAAAACTGTAGTCAATAATCATGAATTCACGAAGGATAATACAAGATGGAGACGAAAATAGAATAATAAATTAAACCTCGTATATCTAAATGCTCTTCCCAGTCTGCACACAAAAATTCAACAAAATATATCCAATAGTTTGTGGCTATGTAATAACAGCCGCACGGGTCGATCGATCAGGTTAAGCTACGCTTGCAGCGGTTGGGTCGTGGATGGGTGACCATCTTTACATACCAAGACCCCTCCGTGCCTCGGAAAGCACGTTAAGCCCTTGGTCCCGGCTGTCATTCGTGGATCTTTGACAGTTGTTACGGGTCGTCAGAAGCCCGAAAATATGACAACCAGTCTTACCAATGGGTTTCATATTACCCAGTAACTGGCTTGTGGTGGTGAAAAAGGCAGTCGCTCCATGTAAAGTACTAGTACTGAGCTGCATCCGGCTAGACTGGAAGCCGACCCCAACATAGTTGGGAAAAGGCTAGGCGGATGAGGATGATGGACAAAAAGCTTGAAGATATTAACACAACTTCACACCTTTTATTCCGCGAGAGGGTTAGGCAGAGGTATACCTATACTGCCGCCCTAAGTAAAAGGGGCGCATCTGCCGAAAGGAGAATGGAGAAAAATGAGCCTTAATGGATGCGCATTTTTTGTTTAGTAAGGTTAATTTTTCTTTACATTTTTGGTCAATATGCGTCTTTTTCGCTTACTGCGGCAGTATAGTGCACAAAGATTTCGTCAGTTATGTTAAAGTCCCATGTAATAGGGGGGCGAGTTTATTGCTATGAACTGCATGTCGATTCTGTAAAAATCTCACCGTGAAAACTTGCGTGGAGTGAGCTGTCAGTGTCATCCCACTGATGCTGGGGATTGACTAAGCAAACATTTACAATAATCATCGAGATTTTAGTAATATTTTTATGCTAATTCTATTGATCATTTTATATAATTTCTAAGTTAGTATTTTAGTTGCCAAAACATCGCTATATAAGGACTAGTCTAGGAAAAAAAAAACAACATCGAGATTCTGACTAGGTTCTGTTTTGCTTTTTTTAAAACCCCACATAATAGTAATGTTTTGGCAACTAAAATACTAGCTTTAAAATTACATAAAATGATCAATAGAATTAGCATAAAAATCTCAATTATGACTGTAAATGTATGTTTGGTCAATCCCTAATATCAAGTGGGATGACACTGGCAGCTCACTCCACGCTCACTTCACCTTAGTTTTCACGGTGAGATAGTTACAGAATCGCACCGCTGGAACAATTAACAGGAACCAGGATAAGATTTATTTATTTATTTAAACTTTACGAACAAAAGGTACAAAGGCGGACTTAATGCCTTAGGCATTCTCTACCAGTCAACCAAGGGTGGTGAAGAGATTAGATGGCAGGTGCTTTGGCAAGATTCAATGAAGATTATAAATAGATATAAATACATACTAAAAAGGACCTCATGCTTGAAGATATATTTGATAAAAATGTCGTCTTGTCCACAGATTCTGCGACCGCAACGCCATCTACACTTACTGCGGCATCGTGCTAGTTGCGATCAATCCTTACTACGATTTACCTATTTACGGTAAGTTCTAAGAAAACTAATAAAACTTCCATTTCGTCCGATACCAAAAATTCTACAGCGTGTAACGGAAGGGGGGTATCAACCCTGACAAAACATTAAAGACTAGTCCTTATTATAAGGAAAATGATATTCTGACTTAGTTTCTGTTTTGCTAGTAATGTTTTGACAACTAAAATACTAGCTTTGAAATTATATTCATTGATCAGTAGAATTAGCATAAAAAAATATTATTAAAATCTCGATTATGATTGTAAATGTTTCCTTAGTCAATATCTAGCCATCAGTGGGATGACACTGACAGCTCACTCCACGCAAGTTTTCACAGTGAGATTTCTACAGAATCGACTAGCTGGAGGCTAAACCAAAGACACTACGTTCTTCAGTTTATTTCGGACACTATCAGAATACCAGCGCTGCGGTATATATTTTTTTTTAATATCGCAGCATTATGCTGAGATAGGAGGAGCCTTTTTGGCCTTTCGCTTATGTTTTTTTTTTATTTTTTTTTTTAATGCAACATAATTATGTTGTTTTAAATGCTCCTTTTTTACAATTTGTATTTCTTGTGTGTGTCCCAAATAAAATATTGTTCTTTCTTTCTTTCTTATTACACTAGTAGCGCCCGGCGGTTTCACCCGCATAAGTCTCGATCCCGTGGGACTATCGAGATAAAAAGTATCCTTTGTGTTAATCCTAGTTATAAACTATATGTAAGCCAAATTTCATCCAAATCCGTTTAGTCGTTTTTGTGTGAAAGAGTAACAAACATCCATCCATCCATCCTCACAAACTTTCGCGTTTATAATATTAGTAGGATTACGTTTGAAGTTCAACATCGTAATTTTATCATAGTAATATCAGATGATGCTATTGCCCTAACCTGGGCACAAATTCAACTCTGGGTTGCAAAAAGGGCTGGTAGAGAAATCCCTAATGTCAAACCCAATAACACTTTGTCCGACCCAGGGATCGACCGTTGAGCCTTAAGCGCGACAGTCGTACTTAGAACCAGTAGACTAACGAGGCAGTCTCTTCCACGAGAAAATCATCATAATACATTATTTTCTTTATCAGGCGATGAAACAATAATGGCGTATCGCGGTCAAGCGATGGGCGACTTAGATCCGCACATATTCGCCGTGTCTGAGGAGGCGTACACCAAGCTGGAGAGGGAGAGGAGAGATCAGAGTATTATTGGTGAGTTATATTCATATTTTATGTGGAAATTGGCAAAGGCACGTTATTTTAATCTTTTAGAAACTGAATTTTTGTTTAACTACTTTTTAATTTAAAAGAGTTCTCCATAGGAACCTATTACGCTTTGGAATGGGCAACTAGCTTCATCTTTCTGACTGGCTGACTCTTCGACAGTTCAAAATTCATAGGGGCAAGAAACCACAGACACTCCTTTAAATCAATCATAGCTCTATTGTTCTATAGAGCTATGATTGAGTTAAAGGAGTGTCCGTGGAGTTTCTTGCCCCTTCTCCATAGGAACCTACTACGCTTTGGAATGGGCAACTAGCTTCATCTTTCTGACTGGCTGACTCCTCGACAGTTCAAAATTCATAGCTATGACGTTTTTAAAGGAGTGTCTGTGGAGTTTCTTGCCCCTCCTCCATATGGCTATTTCCCATTTAGTCCACTTCCCAAAACGACAACAAATCTACAATGCCCAAAAAGTCCACTTCCCGTAACGTCAACTCTCAAAACGTCCACTTTCCAAATAGGTTTCTTTTTTATCAAAGTGTTAGGGCTCTTTCCCACGGCAAGATCCCGTTTTTTGCAGGACCCTAATTAGTAGTGTACATGTTTAAATATACATATTCACACAAGCATCCTGTTTTCCGTATACTGCAAACGGGATGCTTGTGTGAATATGTATATTTAAACACGTACACTACTAAAAGGGATCCTGCAAAAAACGGGATCTTGCCGTGGGAAAAGACCCTTACTGGTTCCAGTCCCGAACAAGACAACTGGGAAGTGGACTTTTTGGGCATTGTTGATTTGTGGTCGTTTTGGGAAGTGGGCGAAATGGGAAATAGCCCTCCATAGGTACCTACTACAACGCTTTGGAATGGGCAACTTCGTCTTTCTGATTGACCGACTCTTTGACATTTCAGAAGAGCTTGTAATTGGTATATGAAATCATTGGTTTGAGTTTGAAGTTAGTTTTTACATCCTAGTAATAAAAAATAAAAAAAACAACTTATTTGATTTATAGTGAGCGGCGAATCCGGCGCCGGGAAGACGGTATCAGCTAAGTACGCGATGCGTTACTTCGCGGCAGTGGGCGGTAATGCGAGTGAGACGCAGGTCGAGAGGAAGGTGTTAGCGTCCAGTCCTATCATGGAGGTAAGACGAAGAAGCTGGCAGTATCATCACAACGCTAATATTTTGTCATTTTTTGTCTTATTTCTTTTTAGTATATTCATGTATTTATGTATTTATTTGTGCTTATATTTATATATAATTAGGTGTATATTATATTTAAGCGTATCTTTATATTTAAAATATTTATTCCTCAATTTTCATGATTGCACCTACTACTGCAGTGCTATTCTGTAAAAATCTCACCGTGAGAACTTACGTGAAGTGAGCTCTGTCATTCCCTAATGGTAGGGATTAACAGTATTAAGTGCTCACTTCACTTATGATTTCACGGTGAGATTTTTACAGAATCGACCGGGGAAAATATGCAGTATACGGGATGTCCGAAAAGTCATGGATTACCTTTTACCTGCTGATGGGCCACATTGAGATCTACCAATAAAAAAAAAATGACCTACCAATAATTTTTTTTTTCACCAGGGCCAATCAAAAATAAGGTAAAATTTTTTTTGGTGAAAATTTTAATTTTCGAGCCTAAATTTTAGGTATTTAAAAGATGATATCTGTAACTTTCTTGTATTCAATCGACAGTAGGATGATTCAAGATGAATATTAAAAAAAACCTGTACTCGAAAAAGTTTTCATTCGTAGAAATGGCATGGAAAAAACTGATCAAAGGTAGAGATTTTCCAAAATTTCATTAAACATCAAAAAACTCAGAAACCATAAGACTTTTATGGTCGTTTTTTTTTATTGGTAGATCCCAATGTGGTCCAGCAGCAGGTAAAAGGTAATCCATGACTTTCCGGACACCCTGTATAATTTTGTCTTGTCTACTATTATCATTGAATATTAAATATGTCGGCGCGAGCGTGGGCGTAGCGATAATAGGGCCATCATCATAGTTTCTTGGTACGGGTTCCATGAGGAAGGTGGGTACTCGGGCAACCCAGTAAAACGTAGTTTGAAGCACAAATCACAGTCACGTTTATTCGGTAATTTACAATCACTTTATGAGTAGTAAGAAACAAAGGTTTGTACGATGAACATGACAGTTCCGATGGTATGCTCACAACCGTCCGGCGTGCGCTCCGCAAATCGACTGCCGGCCGCTCTCCAATCGGCTCTGTCCACGTGTAGAAAATAGCGCGAAGTTATAGCGCCACCTCACGGCGTTCAGTGTACTAACCGATCAACCAATGAGAATTAAGTTCCGGTTTGACCAATATTATGAAATCAACCGGAAGTAGTATTTTGATTATTTTGTCGTCTTGATATCGCTTGCGACGACAAATATAATTATGAGAAGAACTTGATAACTTGAAAATATTGGCCAGTGTGCTGGAAGTTCAATTAATAAAAGTGTAATAAGCGTTTGTGTTCCCTTCCACGTATAACCCGTTTGACTTCAAACCAAGGGTGAACATGCATCTTCTGGGCACGCTCGTTCCATCAGACCTCATCCATCGCTTTCCACCAGGCGAGATCGAGGTCAGGAGTTGGCCCCTTTTGCAATAAAAAAAAACCTGATGTAGCTATTTGCATGCTGCCCTTTATATAGGGTGACTGGTAATTAGTGACCGATACTTAAACACATGATTCTACTCATGACAACAAACAAGTTTTATAATGGGACAAAAAGTGAAATGACGAAAAAAAAAATCAGCTGTTCCCTACATTTAGGGAACAGCTGATTTTTTTTTCGCGATTTCGGATTTGGTCCGATAGTAAAAGTTGTTTGTAATGATGAGTAGAATCATGTGTTTAAGTATCGTTCACTAATTACCAGTCACCCTATATACCGTTTAGCGCCACCCTGTATGCCTTTTTAGGTTCATTCCCATAGCTAAACCATTCCTCATATTGCCATATTCAGTCAATTAAAAACTAACTAACCATTAAAAAATAACTAACTCTTTTTTTCGTCTCCAGGCAATAGGCAACGCAAAAACAACTCGCAACGACAACTCCTCTCGCTTCGGCAAGTTCATAGAGATTCACTTCGACAACGTGTACCGGATATCCGGTGCGAGCATGCGCACCTACCTGCTGGAGAAGTCGCGCGTGGTGTACCAGAGTGCGGGGGAGAGGAACTACCATGTGTTCTACCAGTTATGTGCTGCAGCCAGGCAATTGCCTGAGTTACAACTAGGTACGTGGTCTATCACTTACATAAAAAAGAAAAAAAAAAAAATACCACCCTGTTTAACCTTCAAGCAGTCGCGCGGCGTCGAATCGACCGCGATTCGATCGATTCTCGATAGATTTATGATGCCAAATTGCTTACAAATCCAAAGAAAATTAGAATATTATTTTGATTTTATATTTTTGTTTATGTCCTAACATAATGATAATGTGGTAAATGCAAAAAAAATATTAAATAATTACTTTTAAATCCCTGAAATATACTATAGGTCTTTTACGTTACGCGCGACCGCTAGCGTTACAAATGACCGCGCGAAAGCTTGAAGGTTAATGATATTGGCCGATGTAATAATATCACCTGTGCAATTATATCACCGTGTATAGAAATATCACCTTTTAAGCCGGCGAGCGTAAGGTTGGGTATAATACACCCAGACCATAATAAATCGCTCGATATTTTGTGACATATATAACATTTTATCCTCTGTTTCAGTTTCCTATCTATTATAATGATAATGATTTAAGAAAATAATTTAAAATTAATATTAAACCGTAAAAATGACTAATTTATCATATGGGCTTGTCACACCCATCTTATGCACCATGTTGCAAATTATAAAAATAATGCCGGCCTGTATAAAACCGCCACCATGGATAAAAAACTGCCCTGTTTAAAACCCTCCTTTTGAGCTTGGCCCCAGTTGTGTAAAAATACAACTTGGTATAATAATACATTACAATATGATAATACATTTAGCTATTTTTAGTACCTACCTAGATATTTATGTATCTATGCATTTTTTTTCTAAAGCTAAATTCTAATCCGTAATCATTTTCGGCACGACATGACGTTTGGCAAAGATGGCGGCGATTAATGTTATTAGTCGCGTAAAATACTTTATAATGTTCATTTTGGCACGCAGCTAGTCCGCGTTACAAAAGTATTTGCAAGTAATATAATAAAATAGACAATTAATTATCGTCTATGTCCGATACTTGTGTTGCATTCTAGACAATGTCTTTTCTTCCTTTGGGCTATCAAATTCAAAAATATTTTTTAAATCCGACTGGTAGTTCCAGAGATTAGCGCGTTCAAACAAACTTCAACTTTATTATCATAGATATGGAAACCTTCACCGAGCCAGGAAAAAAATCTTCGTTTGAAACCACTTACATTTATATCGTTTTGTTACAGATCATCAAGAATCGTTCCACTATTTGAACCAAGGCGGCAGTCCAAATATAGACGGTGTTGATGACCTCAAGACTTTTAATGAGACGAGAAGTGCTCTCACCACATTAGGTAAGTCGTACGTTAAAATCTGCTGTTCACTATAGAGCAAATATCTCTAGTAACTAATAACGAATCTGGTATCTGGACTTCGATAAAAATATTAATGAACAAAACTTGTCGAATGAAAGTGTCGCTTCCCCATTGTGTATTTTTTTTTTTTTTTGTCAATCGAATTGATTGATTTATGTATTCTTGAACAATTACAATTGTATACGAATATTAAACTTAAAAACTATGATCACACACGAACTTAAAACAAAACTAGGACAGTAATGACTAATAATAATTAAATAAAAAAAAAAAAAAAAAATAAGTTACAAAAAAATGTCAATAAATAATTTAGTAGGTAATGTCAATGATTAATTTAGTAATAGTAATGTCAATGAATAATGTAATAACAATGTCAATAAATAATTATAGTAATAAAAATTAAATTTACAATTCGTCTAGGGAGTAGAGGCATCCAAGTCTCAATATGTCTTAAATCGAGTATGAATATTATAAATGGAAAAGTAAGCCTTCGTAACCTCGAGCGATTTTTAAACGCCGCAATTTTTATCATACACTTGATTTTTAACGCACTGTTTAGCGCCGACACTTGAAAATCCAACGGTGTATTTTTTGATGCGCTATGATGCACTCCTCTAGGTCAACACCGAGAGTTGAAAATGCAGCGCAGTAGAAATCGCCCGTGCGAAAAAATATTTTTGATGTATTCATTTTATATACAAGGTGTAACACACATAACGCACATCCTCTTAAAGGCTTGCGCAGATTAATAGTGGGTCCACACGACACAGACTTTCATACAGACTTCTACAACGTGTAACGTTAAATGCGCAAAGCCTGAAAATAGTTTGATCAGAATAACGAGCAGAATTAATTGAACCACTTTTTAATATAGGTCACATTTTTCAAAAAATCTTCATTAAAAACGTTGCCGTGTCTATTTATTAATAGTCAAGCAAGCCAATGTCAGCGCGGCGCAGCGGCCCGGTGACGACTCCTCCCTCGGTAAAGAGTCGTCGCAGACGCAAGAAACGATTAGAATGGCCAGTAAAACTAAAAGAGCACATAAAACCTTTACAATTTTTTTAATGACTTATTTTCTCTCTGAAATAGGTCAATTGAATAAAAAATCACTTCGGGTGTCTGAGGTTTTGCGCATTTAACGTTACACGTTGTATAGAATTTTGTCTGTGCAACAAAGCAGTACAGACAAATATCGGTGCGTTAGAAAAGTCGCACAGACATAATCCTGTACAAGTCTGTATGAAAGTCTGTGTCGTGTGGACCCACTATAAGGCGGGCCGCGTCGCAACGCAACACTTTGCAAAAATCCAACTTCATCACTTTCGTACATTTTCTATGAACCATCGCTCACTACAGGCAGGCCGCATCGCACTTTTTTGTATGAAATTGCGTTGCGCTGCGCCCCGTTGTGGCTGTAATGTGCGTTTGGCTTTAACGCACTGTTTAGCGCCGAGACTTGATAATCCAACCGTGTATTTTTTGATGCGCTATGTATGATGCACTCTGTTGGATCCTCAATGCTGTAGTCAACACCGAGAGTTGAAAATCCGGTGCAAATGCAGTGCAGTAAAAATCGCCCGTGCGAAAAATATTTTAATTTATTCATTTATATACAAGGTGTAACATACATAACGCACAGCCTCTTAAGGGGTCATTGCACTCATCATTATGAACAACTTTTACTATGGGACTAAACCTGAAATCGCGAAAACAAATCAGCTGTTCCCTACATTTATGTTCGTATAAGTTGTTCATAATTATGAGTGAATTCGAAGCATGAAGGTGTGACCGTACGAAAGTCAAGTCGCTGAGCTTTGGTTCCTGTTTATATTTTAAAACGGTATTGTAAATCCGGCTCTTTTACTTCCCACCCTTGACTACGCTGATGTCAGTTATCCAGATCTTACTGAGGCACAACTAGATAAACTTGAGCGACTTCAAAACTTTTGCATAAGATTTATACTGGATGATATTTTTTACAGGCTCCAAATTTTTACAGGATGTTCTACTCATGAATATGAACAACTTTCACTATGGGACCAACTCTGAAATCACGAAAACAAAATCAGCTGTTTAATATAAAAGTTCAATACCTACTTGACCAAAATGTATGAAACAGCTGCTTAGCCTAGCTGTCAGTCATCATATAGTTCAAGATCGTAACTTAACTCTCGTATTCTTGGCCTTCGCAGGAGTATCAGAAACAGAGCAGCGCGACATGTTCACGATCCTGTCCACTATCCTGCACCTCGGTAACGTGGAGCTGAGCGCGTGCGACCCTGACGCGCCGGGAGATGATAGTGATGACGGCGCTTATATTAGTGTGAGTAACTACGTGATACTGTACGTATCAGAAACTGAGCAGTGCGACATGTTCACGATACTGTCCACTATCCTGCACCTCGGTAACGTGAAGCTGACCCCGTGCGACCCTGGGGCCCGGTATCCACTAAAGTGGAGAGGAGAGGAGACGAGAGGACATGTGCTGCGAAGCTGGCAGGTTATTCCCACTCGAGCGGGGAGGAGATGCGTAGCGGAGAGGAGTTGTGAGCTGTGAGAGCAACACAGCACAGCACAACGTAACAAAACTTGTTAACGTGTTGGTTGTTGTGAACTTAACTGAAAATGTAATATAAAAAAAAATATATATACAAAAGAAAACAACCAACTTCCAGAAAAACGCTCCAAAGTGAAAAATAACTTTAATTTTGGAAGTTGGTGTCGTTGTTTCCGCATTTTCGTTTTTTGACACTGACGAAAAAACAAAAAACGAAAATGCGGAACCCGCGACACCGACTTCCACAATTAAAGTTATTTTTCACTTTGTAGTGTTTTTTTTTGGATGTCGGTTGTTTTTTTTATAAAAAAGTTTTTTTTTATCTTATATTGGGCTCAATTCCTGGCCACACTATAAAACAGTTTTAGTTTTTTTTCTCATATCGTGCTCATGGCTCCTGTGGTTTAATTTTTTCGACTCAAAAACTAATATTGTAAACTCACCATGTGTGTTTATTTGTTAATATATTTCCATATTAATAAATAAACACACAGGTTATTATAACTTATTTAATATATTTCCATATTAATAAATAAACAGACAGGTTATTATAACATATTTAATATATTTCCATATTAATAAATAAACACACAGGTTATTATAACATATTTAATATATTTCCATATTAATAAATAAACACACAGGTTATTATAACATATTTAATATATTTCCATATTAATAAATAAACACGCAGGTTATTATAACATATTTCCATCCCGATATAAAATAGTAACTATGGTTAGTAGCAGAAGTTGTGTCCTTTTACCTTGACAATTGCTAAAAGCCTTTTCAGAATACTGCTACATCATCTGCCTAGCCTTTTCCCAGCTATGTTGGGGTCGGCTTCCAGTCTAACCGAATGCAACTGAGTACCAGTATTTTACATGAAGCGACTGCCTATCTGACCTCCACAACCCAGCTACCGGGTAATACGACACCGCTTGGTAAGACTGGTTGTCAAACTTTCGGGCTACTGACGACCCGTAACCATCCACGAATGATAGCCGGGACCAACGACTTAACGTGCTTTCCGAGGCACGGAGGGGTCTTGGTATGTGAAGGTGGTTACACATCCACGGACCAACCGCGCCAAGCGTAGCTTAACCTTATCGATCGATCCTTGCGGCTGTTATTACTTAGCCACAAGCCCCTCAGAATACTGCTACATGCTGCGGTAAAAAAATCTGAATAATGAGTCTTTTTTTCAGTCGAACGACAAACATCTTGCCGTCGTGTGTTCTCTCCTCGGAATATCTAAAGCCGAGCTGCTTCGCTGGCTCACACATCGACGAATAGCTTCCGCACATGAGGTAATTACTATTTAATGTTTTATTAATCTTTTGACCGCCACGGACGGCTATAGCCGACAAACGAAAACGTGCCAAACACGCCATCGACGTCTACAGCCGTCAAGAAAACGACATTTTTTAAGTACAAAATAAATATACTAAATTAGAAAAGATTTATTTTGTATTTAAAAAATGTCGTTTTCTTGACGGCTGTAGACGTCGGTGGCCTGTTTGGCACGTTTTCGTTTGTCGGCTACAGCCGTCCGTGGCGGTCAAAAGGTTAACGTAGCCATTTTGTTATTGTTATATATTTTTTTAAGGAATAGTAAATTAAACTTTATAATATTTATTGCACTTCATTAGAGAGAATCATAGTTTGCATTTGAACTCAAAAAGGCTATCCCTCTGTCATGATAAAGCTACAGACTGCACCGAAATATGCCCAGGATTATCCAAAATCGAGAACATTTTTGTTGATAACCGAAATGAGCACACATTAATTGTAACTCTCACGTTTATGTTTATTGTATTTTTTTTCTTTAATTCGTTGTTTACGTCTGGAGAGTTCTTTTTCGCTACACGATTGTATAGCGGTGCACAGAATACACCCCCACTCTAATTTTCAACGATAGCAAAATGGCTGTTCCCGACAGACGGATATGACGAAATACAACGGGTTCCGTTTTTGCCATTTGGCTCCGAAACCTTAATTTAAAGGAGATATCTTTCCACCCTTATCTTAACAGTCTTAAAATAATAATATGTACAAGTATATAAAAAGGAGGGGAAATGATCAGAAAATTAAATGATAATTAATCTTTTATCTTTGTTACTTTGACAGCGATATTCTCAAATACTACTAAACCAATATTTAGAAGCATTTACGGTACTGTGTCACAGATTACTAAATAGTTACTACCAGATACTTCACTCAGTAGAAAATTTTCAATACCTACTGCTATAATAGCCTACTACGTCGCGTCGCCAACCGCTGCATGCTAAAATGTGCCTATGTACGAATGAATTTAACGATTAAAATTGAACAACGTGCGTGCGCTTCGCTTGCGAAAACCGCATTGAATCTGGTCCGCAAACGGCCCGAGACCGCTCGGCCGGGCGGTAGGTAATTATAGCGCGCAAGTACATGGAGTGACGGAGGCCTGACGGTGTTAACACGTGTCAGTCTGACGGCATTCGGACTGAAACGTTGCTCCATTTAGCTCAATATGAGTCGAGGTCCTACTCGATCTTATTACAGTTATGACACAACACAAGCTAAATAAACTAAAAACTAATTTTCTTCCATCTCCTTAGGTAATAGTATCCCGCATGGACGTTCAAAGAGCGTCTTTTGCCCGAGACGCGCTCGCTAAGAGAATGTACGGCGAGCTATTCGCGTGGCTGGTGCACGCCGTCAACAGAGCGCTGGACACCGGCCATGCTAAGAAACACTTCATTGGTGAGTTTACTATACAAAGAGTGACATAAACAGCCAGTTCAGGCCTGTTAGTCTAGTGGTCAGTGGCCCTGACTGCTATGCGTAAGGTCGTGGGTTCGATTCCCACCCAGGACAAATGTTTGTGTGATGAGCACGATCATTTGTTCTTTGTCTGGGTGTAATTTATCTATAATATGTATGTATTTAGAAATATATATACAACGTGTAACGTTAAATGCGCAAAACCTCAGACACCCCAACTGATTTTTAATTCAATTGACCTATTTCGGAGAGAAAATAAGTCATTAAAAAAAATTGTAAAGGTTTTATGTGCTGTTTTAGTTTTACGGGCCGTTCTGATCGTTTCTTGCGTCTGCGACGACGCTTTATCGAGGGAGGAGTCGTCACCGGGCCGCTGCGCCGCGCTGACATTGGCTTGCTTGACCTATTAATAAATAGACACGGCCACGTTTTTAATGAAGATTTTTTTTTTAAATGTGCCCTATATTAAAAAGTGGTTCAATTAATTCTGCTCGTTGTTCTGATCAAACTATTTTCAGGTTTTGCCCATTTAACGTTACACGTTGTATTATATTCCATAGTTAATCTGTGAACAGCGTTTGGGCCTTCAATATTGTTCAAATGTTATATGTATCTCTTTTTACACTATATTATATTGTAGCTGTTTGCTGTTTTGCTGTTCCATTTGATTAAAAAAAAAAAAAAAATGTGCAGAGGTCACTTTGGGTGCATGCTTTGGGGCACATACGGTGGTACTGGAGGTGGAACATAGTTTGTGACTCAGCTCCAAATCCACACCCTTCGGCTGTTCCGTCGAGGTAGCCCCACTTTACGAGGTAGGCCCACTTTACGAGGTTCGTCTTCAACTCAGCCTGTTGCAGTCCACTGCTGGACATAGGCCTCTCCCAGACTGCGCCACAACACCCTGTCCTCCGCCTTCCGCATCCAGTCTACCCCAGCTACCTTCTTTAGGTCGTCCGTCCGTCTAGCTGGGGGGCGTCCCACACTACGCACTACGAGGTTCGACTTACACCTTCCCACTTGGGTTCGGAGACGGCTCAGGAACTTCCAAGTGGACCACGTAATAATAATTATACCTAATTAATAATTTATTTTAAGGGCTGATTTTTCCACGTCAGAAATTTTATCGGACGAATAATTTTGAATTTTTGACAGTTCTTCTATACAAGAACTGTCAGACGTCAATTTTATTCCACGAATAAAAACTATCTGTACATTGAAAAACCAGCCCGGAGTCGAATTGTCTAATAGGTAAGTACAGAATATTGGTGTTTTATTACGACGGAGTGATCAACGTATACAACGTGTAACGTTAAATGCGCAAAACCTCAGACACCCCAACTGATTTTTAATTCAATTGACCTATTTCAAAGAGAAAATAAGTCATTAAAAACATTGTAAAGGTTTTATGTGCTATTTTAGTTTTACTGGCCATTCTGATCGTTTCTTGCGTCTGCGACGACGCTTTGTCGAGCGAGGAGTCGTCACCGGGCCGCCGCGCCGCGCTGACATTGGGTTGCTTGACCTTATTAATAGACACGGCAACGTTTTTATTGAAGATTTTTTGAAAAATGTGACCTATATTAAAAAGTGGTTCAATTAATTCTGCTCGTTATTCTGATCAAACTATTTTCAGGTTTTGCGCATTTAACGTTACACGTTGTATACAGGGTTATTTGTAAAACACCAACAACCTCTTAAGAGGACATTGTACTCATCATTATGAAAAACTTTTACTGTGGGACCAAACGTGAAATCGCGAAAAAAAAAAAACAGCTGTTCCCTACATATTTTATGTTCGTACAAGTCGTCAAAATGTAGGGAACAGCTGATTTTTTTTCGCGGTTTCAGGTTTGGTCCCATAGTAAAAGTTATTCATAATGATGAGTACAATGACGTCTTGAGAGGTTGTTGGTGTTTTACAAATAACCCTGTATATTGTTCCGCATGATTTTTCCGAAGGCTATGAAAAAAATCGTAACTATAAGTCTACATGCAACAATTTATTCATATTGGGGACTGCTTCAAACCTTCGGTTCCCTCTTACCGATGTAGCATTTATCTCATACTAGCGGCCCGCCCCAGCTTCGCACGGGTGTAATGTTTTTTTTTTTTCGAATTTCCGAAATTTACTTTCATACAAACCTTGTCCTGGCAATACCGAATACAACAAAAAAAGAATTATCCAATTTGGTGCAGTCATTCGGAAGTTATGCGCGTACAGACATTTCGGTGACTTTGTTTTATACTTGTAAGGATTTTGACCTTTGTCCCCAGGTGTCCTCGATATCTACGGCTTCGAGACCTTCGAGATCAACTCCTTCGAGCAGTTCTGTATCAACTACGCAAACGAGAAGCTTCAGCAACAGTTCAACTCACACGTCTTCAAGTTAGAACAGGATGAATATATTAAGGTATGTGATTATACTATTATTATACAAGGTGAAATTGAAAACATGCGACAAATCGAAATGGGAGATTGTACTCATCATTATGAACAACTTTTACCATGGGACCAAACCTGAAAATGCAAAAAAAAAAATTCAGCTGTTCCCTATATTTTGACGAGTTATGCGAACATAAATGTAGGGAACAGCTGATTTTTTTTTCGCGATTTCGGATTTGGTCCGATAGTAAAAGTTGTTTGTAATTATGAGTAGAATCATGTGTTTAAGTATCGGTCACTAATTACCAGTCACCCTATATTATCGAAGTTAAAAGGAAAACTATCACAGCTAAGGCTTTTAGTTTACGAGTAATAGTCGACCGACTTAGCGGGTTTTTATAATGAACTGAAGACTAAATCTGAGGGTGAGGCTACATTAGGCCGCGACGCGACCTGCGACACATGAGCGATTAAAACAAATAAATGAATGCTCCCGTATATGGCTACACCGTACGACAAATATTACTAGCGATCTTTGATTTTTTTATGCGATAGGAACAACATTACTGTAATCACGGCATCGGCTACATCAACATATCAGCGAAATTGAAGCGAATTTATTAGAAAATTTCTCACTTACACGACTAGTTCAATAGTGCTACTAAATATGCGTGTGGCTACATTATCCGTATAGTAAACCGCGGATGATTTGATCGCATTCTAAGAAAACGACCGCATCAAATTGAGTATTTTTTATGATAGTGGCTACATTAGACACGGAGCCGCCGCCTGAGTCCCTCTTGCTAATTCGTTGTGTAGCATGTGTACTGTAGCCACGTCATCGCTGAATATACGCCAGATTTTCGCTTATAATGTAGCCATACCATGTTTATCACGTTTCGCTCTTCCAGTCGCCTCTCAAATCGCTGCCTACTGTAGCCTCAGCCTCAGTCAGAATAGCGTAAATATGGCGCTGAATAACTGCAGTTCAGGAACAATTATTTTATCGTTTTTTTTTTTTTTTTTATTTTTTTTTTTTTATTAATGTCTTCAAAAAATATCGAAACTGATAATCCTTAACTCCTAACAGGAAGAAATCTCGTGGGAGATGATAGAGTTCTACGACAACCAGCCCTGCATTGACCTGATAGAAGACCGCTTGGGAGTGCTAGCGCTCCTGGACGAACAATGCCGAGTGCCCGGCGGAAGCGACGCCGGGTTTGTGGCCAAGCTACACCAGTCTTGTGCCGGCTATCATCACTTCATGAAGCCGAGGTTCGGGAACCAAGGTGAGTGAGGAACATAAAGAAATGAAATGATAAATAAATGATAAATGATTTATTTTCTGTAAGTAGGTTTGTACAAACACTTTTACATGTCAATCATATTTTTTTTTAAACTAGATGAGGTCGGCCTTTCTCTATCTGACTACTCTGAGAAGAAAGGCCGAAACAAACTCAGAGGTCACAGTCTCTTTTAAAGTCCAGACATAATCTTGGTCAGATAATGTGAAGACCACGTAGATTGGTGTCTGAAATGGTCTTTTGAGTAAAGAACCACACAGATTGAGAGGACCTGTCCAGTCAGTGCACGCATTTGTCAAAAATCGTGCAGCTCAACTCAGAACTTGAGCCTTACGATTCGACGAACAATACCAATGAAAGGACATTTGGGTAGGCCGCATAAATGACGGTATGAAATGAAATGAAGGCATAGGGTATAGAGGTATAGGGCATAGAAATGAAAGGAATAGGTTTCCGCTTCCTGTACACGACACAGGAGCCGCACCGGCGTGAGAACCGCGTCCGCCACGCTTTGTTTTAATGACTTAATCGATTTCAAACTGTCGATATTCAGGGATTTACCGTGGACGACAATAAAATTATTAGGACTCGTAGCGGCATCTACACCGCTACATGCGAACTACGCAAAATGCTGACGTCACGCAAAATTCTGCATCGCGCAAGCAGAGTTTACCGCGCGACTAGCATATAGACGACATCCCGACATGAACCATCGGGCGGTTGCCCACCAGACACGACACCCGTCTGGTGGATGGAGGATCCCTTTTCTATGGAGATTGAGTGAACTTTACACCTTGTTCCTTGTTTTCACCTCTATAACATTATTTTATTCTTCTTGAACTTTTTTAAACTTAATTTTTGATGATATCATCAGTGATCGGATAATCGAGCGCTAATTTACTTAAACTTTACTTTTATTCACACAAAACAATAATACGGACATGCCTTTCAGAATCCCGGATCGCGGAATCGTTTGAAATTCCTGACATTGCTAAAAATGTTTCTGCATATCACGGTATTTAGAGTAAAAACCATTAAAATCCGCTGTCACTTTGTCTGAACGTAAAACGGAACACACATTATCTGTGGTAAAATGTCAGCATTATAATGAAAATATGTTGAATTTTCTGTAACTTTATGATAGTTTTTCTCAAAAACTATATTGTGTTTCTCAAAAACTATGCGTTTGCTGAGTTGGGGAATTTTGTGATAGTGTTTTACATAACAACAATTATACGCTATTCAAACTGTGAAGTTTCGTACGACCGGGTAACCTTTTGAACGCCAATCACTTGTATACAAGTTCGTTGTACACAAGTGATTGGCGTTCAAAAGGTTAAGTAGTACAGTGGAGCCGATTCGACCACTAATCTGTTAGATAGATAAATCAATTTCCACTACTTGACCACATTGTGTACATTATCATTTTTATTGATATTCCATTTGTTTTGAATAAAATAAAGATACTAAATCAAAATAACCACTGCTATAATTTCATTGAGTTTGTTATAGTCGTATTTACAAAATTTTTCAATCCCGGGAACCCGGGATTACTTATTTATTCAGAAAGGAATGTCCATATTATTCTTTTGTGGAAAGAACTTTAGGTATATATAAGCGCCCCATTATCCGATCACTACACGATCTTAAAATCAAAATCAAAAGTCATTTATTCAAACTAGGCTGAGAATCAGCACTTTTCGAACGTCAAAATTACAAAAGACAGTCCCCCAAAACGTCCGCCCTTCACCACTTCCTAATGCTTTCGCTGGGAAGAAGAAGTGGCGCAACAAACTCCCCAGCAGCACATACATACCAACTCCGCATCAGTTCCACCAAACAATTTTAACACCCTCCTTTCTTGCACAGCCTTCATAATCAAGCATTTCGCTGACAACGTGGAGTACCAATCAGGAGGTTTCCTCGAGAAGAACCGAGACACAGTGTCTGAGGAACAGCTGGAATGCATCAAGAGCGCGACCAGCTGTCGTCTGATCCATACCATCTTCGCGGATAGAACGGTGGAAGTGTCTGCTTCCGCTACCCTCCCGCCGCCCTCTAAGAGGAGGACCACGCCCTCCGTGCCTCTCGGCAGCCTCACAGTAAGTTATGTACTAAACTCTGATTTGTATGCTCTGATCGATCTTTTTTGTCATTTTGATAGTTTTTATTAGTACGAGTATGCAGCTGTCATTTTAGTCTTGCAAATAAAAAAATCAGAATGTAGCTTATACCTTAAAAATGCTAACGTGAATTTTTTTGACATGCTGAGATTCACTCTGTTCGATTCTCAATGCTGGGCTCAACACCGAGACTTGAAAATACAGTGCGCGATAAAAAATTGGCGCGTTAATAAAAAAATAAAAAAAATATTTTTATTTCAGACCTAAGTCCATAAGTTATTAGTTGTTAGTAACAGATTATGCTTTTATGCTATGTTAGTTTTGTTAGTAAGTACTTTATTTCAAACCCATTTCTATTTCCACCCAGTACCTCTGGATGGGGCAGTCTCGTCTGCCAGCAATAATTTTCAGGATACTGTTACGAATGTTACGCAAGCGTTGCAGTAAGGCAGCCGCTTTCTTACGCATGCGCGCGTACCACCGAAATCCATACTTTGGGCCTAACTGACGGGCGTTTCCGACTCCGTGTCACTTATGGACATAAAATTAGTTTGGGCCCTGATCTGTATGACACACGATTTGACAGCTGTCGCTACCTGCGATATGTTTATGCCCGTCAGAAAAATTGCAATTGACACTTGTTTTGACGGAACAACTGCCTTCGGACGGGCCCGTATCTTCGTAGCCCAGGGCTTAGGAACCTTGTGAGTAGCATTCCCACATTTACACCAACCTCTTTGTCCACAGCAACCCCCCCGCCGCGCTTCCGGCCAGAAACACACAGTCGGTTCCCAGTTCCGTCAGTCACTGTCAGCTTTGATGTCAACGCTGTCAGCCACGACCCCCCACTACGTCCGCTGCATAAAGCCTAATGACACCAAGGAGCCATTCATGTTCGACAGTGCCAGAGCCGTCAACCAGCTCAGGTGACAGACCGTGACGTACCATGTGACCCAAGCACCCAGAAATGAACACAGTGCACTAATACTGTACTAACTTCAGATTGCAAAATATACAGCGTGGCATGGACATCAACGCGCAAATTGTAACCATGAATTCGGCACTTGGTAAAAAACCAGCTGTTTCATAGAAAAGAGCAATACCTAGTGAAAACTGTCAAAACGTATGAAAAAGCATTTTTTTTAATAACCGTCGAAAAATTTGAATGCAAATTTTTATCCGTGGTTACTTGCGCATCGATGTCCCCCTGTCATCCTGTATGTATTTTGTGAAAACTGTTGTTATTTTGCATGATAATTAGTTAACTCACCGCTTAGCGCCGAGTTGAAAATCCAATAGTTTTTTTGACGCGCTGGGATGCGCTCTGTTGAATTGTCAATGCTCGGTTCAACACCGAGAGTTGAAAATCCAGTGCGAGATAAAATCCCGCCGTGATATTTTTAGACGGTAGGCTTATACAACGTGTAACGTTAAATGCGCAAAACCTCTTAAGGGGTCATTGTACTCATCATTATGAACAACTTTTACTATGGGACCAAACCTGAATTCGCGAAAAAAAAATCAGCTGTTCCCTACATTTATGTTCGCATAACTCGTCAAAATGTAGGGAACAGCTGATTTTTTTTTCGCGATTTCCGGTTTGGTCCCATAGTAAAAGTTGTTCATAATGATGAGTACAATGACCCCTTAAGAGGTTTTGCGCAT
This sequence comes from Eremobia ochroleuca, assembly GCA_949629135.1. Taxonomy (NCBI): domain Eukaryota; kingdom Metazoa; phylum Arthropoda; class Insecta; order Lepidoptera; family Noctuidae; genus Eremobia; species Eremobia ochroleuca. The sequence goes on along the minus strand of OX451411.1, from coordinate 3,260,731 downwards.
TTAACGTTACACGTTGTAAATATAAAATTCGATGCTAACTTCGAGGTATTATTTTATTTGTTACAGAGCATGTGGTGTTTTGGAGACTATCAGAATATCAGCCGCTGGCTTCCCATCTAGATGGCTTTACCAAGATTTCTTCTTTAGGTAAGAAATGGTTATAATTTGGTGCGATACCATTATCGTTCTTGTCCTAAAATTACATATACATTGCATGATTAATTGTTCTCTCATCGACTCGACCTGCCGGTTGATTCTGTAAAAATCTCACCGTGAATCCATAAGTGAAGTGAGTTTGAAGTGAGCAGTGTCAATAGTGTTAATCCCTAATGACAGCTCACTTCCCGCTCACTTCACCTAAGTTCTCACAGTGAGATTTTTACAGAATAGCACTGCTGTAAAGAGTAAATAAAAAAATCAATCCCTGGTAAAATAGTATCCGGACGTACAGACGTCAGCACATCAAGCTACCCGAAACTGTCAGATTTTCCCAATCAACTTTGAACCTTATGCTTTAGCGCTAAAGTTGAAAATCTATTAAAGAAATCTGACAGATTGTAGTAGCTTGATGTGCTGGCGTCTGTACAATCAAAACGGACCAGTGGAGACCGCGTACCGGAAGACGTAGCGTTAGAAGGCCCCCCACAGGGCGGACTGTTGACCTTGTGAAGGCCGCACGAGCGCTAGGGGGAGGTCTATGTCCAACAGTGGACGTCTTGATGATGTACAGTCAAAGATCCTCGTGCTATCAGTGAGTGAGCGAGATGCAGCTATACAAAACGAATAGCTCTATTCCTTTTGAATGGTCTTGAAGCATGTTAACCCTTTCGTTACGAGCGCCGGATATAGCCGGCATCCATTTGATGACCTGTGTGTACGAGCGCCGGATATAGCCGGCATCCATTCGATGACCTGTGTGTACGAGCGCCGGATATAGCCGGCATCCATCCGATGACCTGTGTGTACGAGCGCCGGATATAGCCGGCATCCATCCGATGACCTGTGTGTACAAGCGCCGGATATAGCCGGCATCCATCCGATGACCTGTGTGTACGAGCGCCGGATATAGCCGGCATCCATTCGATGACCTGTGTGTACGAGCGCCGGATATAGCCGGCATCCATCCGATGACCTGTGTGTACGAGCGCCGGATATAGCCGGCATCTATCCGATGACCTGTGTGTACGAGCGCCGGATATAGCCGGCATCCATTCGATGACCTGTGTGTACGAGCGCCGGATATAGCCGGCATGCATTCGATGACCTGTGTGTAGGAGCGCCGGATATAGCCGGCATGCATTCGATGACCTGTGTGTACGAGCGCCGGCTGTAGCCGGCGCCAGCGTGATACCGCTCACCAAACGGCCCTGCGATACTCAGTGTGTCAGTGGCGCTACGCCGACACCAGCTGCAGCTGAATACCAGTATTTTACTGCCTCTCTGACCTCCACAACCCAGTTACTGGGTAATACGAGACCCCTTGGTAACACTGGTTGTCAGACTTTCGGACTACTGACGACCCGTAACGACTGTCAAAGATCCACGAATGACGGCCGGGACCAACGGCTTGACGTGCTTTCCGAGGCACGGAGGGGTTTTGGTATGTGAAGATGGTCACCCATCCACGGACCAACCGCGGCAAGCGTAGCTTAACCTGATCGATCGACCCGTGCGGCTGTTATTATTTAGCCACAAGCCCCTCCAAATCAAAGTCAATTTGGAAATATGCTTTATTAATAAATAAGCGCGGCGTGGCGTCGATATAATTTCTATGGCTGCGGCTTTAGTACTTCAAACAACGGCCTCTGAAGTATTGAAAAAGAATTTACTAATATAATAATTACTTTCCACCAGGTACCGTCTTCTATGCTTATACAAAGAGATAGATCGCGGCAACATTAAGGCCACCTGCGGCCGCATACTGGCGCGCCACGTGAAGGACCCCGACAAGTACCAGTTCGGAGCCACCAAGATATTCTTTAGAGCTGGACAGGTAAAAACAATAAAACAATTAGTGATCTGGAGTTGTTCTACCACCACATACAACATTAGTTTTAGTATATGCGGAACCCGAAACACGTGTCTAGTATTTTTATGTAAAGAATCTATGTACAAAATTCCAAAACTGTATCATGAAAAATCACTAAGTTATAAGCTTGTTATGTTACCTGCTTGTCCGTACAAAAATATGGTTACTACTTACCACTCGCCGCCGGCCGACCGGCCTTGAGTTGTTGTGCGCATATGATTGCGGATATGTACTTAGTGTCGCTCGGTGTCCAACTTGTAACCTTTTAAATATTTTTGGGACAAAATATAACATGGTGTATAAATTATTGGAATCCATTCAGTTACTTATTCTGAACAAACTATATTCATGTTTACAATACACTAAAAATAATATTGTATATTACTGCCCCCAAGCGTTGCTAACATCAAAAAGCGTCTATCTGTTCTGATCCAAACGCTCATCCTCAAATACTTGGGACAATATGTCTCGAGGCGTGTGGGAGACTATGGAGCGCCTTGTCGTTCAGGGTAGAGTGGAGGGCACTAGACCACGCGGACGCTCACCCATTAGATAATATCAATAGATAAAATCCGCAGTGGGCGATCCCTTGTATGAGTGCAAAAAAAATAGCAGAAATCGGAGTAGGTGACGAGAAATCGTGAGGCGAATCACATCAGCCCCTAGACGAGAAACTACATGAGGACCACGACCGCTCTGACAAGAGTGCTACGAAGAAGAAGGAGCGTTGCTATACAGGGTGTCGCTGGAAGTATGGATCAAATCGAATAGGGGCGTGGGCAAGGTCATTTCCAAACTATTTAACCCTGAGAATGTCGGTGTAATTGATAAAATTTGTGCTCGAAAATCGAATACAATTTGTGCCAGCACACGTTTTCTAGCTGCGTAAAAGTATTACCACAGGAAATGTTGGTGCATTATAAATCTCTGCATACCCTTTTGTGAAACAGGCCTGATGTTATGTAATTCATATACAAATTCTTAACAGTTTTCTCTACTGAAAGGTGGCGTACTTGGAAAAGATCCGCGCCGACATACAACGCGAATACTGCGTGCGCGTACAAAGTTGTGTGCGCCGGTTCATTGCGCGACGCAAGTACCTGAGGATAATGTCTGCGTTGAGGGCGCTGCAGGCTCGCGCCAGAGGTTACCTAGCTAGAAGGTAAGACATAATTTGATAATATAAAAGGCAAAAAAGACTGGCTAGTGTCCTAGAAGGGGCAATATTATCTGTTACTTGTGATTCTGAAAAATGCTGCAAATTATTGCAGAATTTACCAAATAAACCGCTTTTAATAAGACGCAAGAAAAGGTATATTTTTACAAATAAATAAAACACGCATTTTCTATATTGTAATAAGCAGCATCTTTCTACTCAAATTATAATTGTCACGTCCATATGTTTTTACTTTGTGTACATAAATAATAAAAGTGCCACCGATTGGGAATTTATTGTGATAGATTTGCTTTGACAAATGACACAAGTCCCATAAAATTAATTAAAAAGCTAACAGACTTAAAATAATAATATGTACAAGTATATAAAAAGGAGGGCAAATATTCAAAGGGCATCAAAAAATTCGTCCGTATCGCTGTCAATAGGAAACGTGCCCAAAAGGCTGGCAGCATTACCACGTTGTATCGCAATGGCCAAAAAATAGGCCCGCCCTCTGGTCACGTGAAGAGTCAAAATAAAATAAAATAATAAAATAAATTATCCCTTCAACTATAAAGAAATCTTCTAGAGATCGGTGATAACAGAAAAAGTAATTGTGTCTCATTAGTGACATTTGAGCTACTACAAACTACGTTAAGTTTTTCGTTCCCCATTACATTAGAAATTTCGCTAGTTATGTTGCCTTACCCCTTTTGGGGAAATAGGCTTGATGTCATGTTTATGTAAAGTATTGTATAATAAATTAAAAAGCCATTGTATTCATTAAAAAAAAACTCGATTTTGTTTCTGCAACTGTCCCTTACTATTAATTCATATCCTGAACTGATTTAAACCCCATAATTATTATTCAATTTGTACCTGTCTAAAATCGATTTCTCATCCCAACAGACGAGCCCAAGAAATCCGCCGCAAACGTGCAGCTATCAAAATCCAACGCAACATCCGCGGCTGGCTAGCAAGACTGAAGTACCAGAGAGTACGTCGCCTAGCCATTGGGTTACAAGCCCACGCTAGGGGTTACATGGCTAGGAACCTGTATAGGGACCGCAGGAAGGTCAAAGCGGTGAGTTATACCTAGGTTACGATTAGTTACGTCGCCTAGCCATCGGGTTACAACCCCACGCTCGGGGTTACATTCTAGGAACCTGTATAAGGACCGCAGGAAGGTCAAGGCGGTGAGTTATACCTAGGTTACGAGAGGTTATGTCGCCTTACCATTGGGTTACAGGCACACGCTACAGGTTACATGGTTATTTTCCTGTATAGAAATCGGAGGAAAGACATTCGAGGTATTATAGCTTAATAAATAGGAAATATCTCTACAAAAAGACAAAAATATTTGGCCGATAATGTTTAAATAATACCAAAAGTGTTTTGTACTTCTGTACTTTAAACTTTTATTTAATTCCCAGGTCATCACAATACAACGCTACGCGCGTGGATATCTCTCGCGCAAACGTGCTAAGAGGTTGAGGAGACAGATTGTCATTGCGCAAGCTTCCGTAAGTATAAGAAAAGATTCTACAGCAAAAGACTAATCACTATACAGAATTAGTGTAGTAAAAAGAACTCTCCTTCTGGGTTTCGCCGAAATCCAGTAATAAAGGCTGCGTTTACAAATCAGGGGCCGTATTACGAAGTATTAATGTCATCATGATTCCAGTGCGAAAAAGGGATGGTGCTATCGGTCATGTATAGCTCCGTCTCTCTCTTACACTGGAATCATGATGGCACTAAACGGTCATAATACGCCACCAGTATGCTTGAATTGATCGCATAGAAAACGTTTTCTGAAATGTTAGTGGTTCGAGATTGAGCTACGCCGTAGCAGATTATATGCTACGCCGTAGCTAAGCGCGTAGCAAGATATCGACTCCGGCGCTACGAGTATTTTTTTTTTCCTTTAAAGGTGCGTCCTGACATTACGAGGCATGTGCTTCGAATGGTAAGCCACGCATATAACGGCTGCCTCTGGCTGAGGCATATGACATATAAAAAAAAAAATCCCTTACGGCGCATGCCTCGTTCTGTCTGGATGCAACCTTAGAATGTTTCACGCATTCGAACAGTGACAGTTACTGAGGTCCAGCCGTGCGATTCTGTAACCATCTCACTGTGAAAGCTTGGGTGAAATGAGTGTGGAGTGAGCTGTTATTCGCTAGGGATTAACACTATTAAGTGCTCACTTCACTTATGATTTTACGGTGAGATTTTTACAGAATCGACCGGCTGTTACTGGGGTCTCGTCAAGTTGTTATTGTTTTTTTTTTCGATTAACCTATTTGCTGCGGCGATAAAAATTAAGCTTATTAGCCAAGTGCGGGACGGTTTTCGTCGCGAACTAGGAAGTGGTGAAGGGCGGGCTTTTTGGGGGACTGTCTTTTGTAATTTTGACGTTCGAAAAGTGCTGATTCTCAGCCTAGTTTGAATTAATGACTTGACTTTTTATTTTATTTTTTTGAACGCCGATGTGCGTCCGTTTTCAAAAAGTTAAAAATTTGGAAACAGCGAGCAGTACCTTTGTTGTATTTTAAAAATAATGTGCATATATTTCAAGTATAATTTTTTGTGACTTTTTTTGCCAAGATATAAGCAATTTAAAAAAAAACGCCGAAGGGCGTATTTCGTACCTGAATCATCATCATCTACCTAGCCCTGGGTCAATACATTCTCAAAATCTTCCTGTAGTTTGAATTTGAAGTTGATAGGAATAGATTCGCTCCCTACATAGTAAATAGGACTCAAAAATTTAACTGGCTAGCTGTAGGTGAACAGTACGAACACCACCCTTACTGCTACGATATAAAGGCGCTGTCAATGTCAAATTATTACCACCGATGTGCGGTTGACTGTACTATTCTCTTCTGCTTTCCCATCGACAAAAACGAGCTCATTAAAACCTTTTTCCTCCGCGCAGATCCGCCGCTTCCTTGCCCGCCGCCAATACAAGCGCCTTCGCATAGAAGCACGCAGTCTGGACCACGTGAAATCCCTTAACAAGGGTCTGGAGAACAAAATCATTAGTCTACAACAGAGACTTGGGGATGCTATGGAGAAGAATAAGGGAATTGAGCCGCTGTTGGCACAGATTGTGGATTTGAAGTAAGTATTATACAAGGGCATAATGATTAACTATAGTAAATTACAACTGTCGCGGCAGTCATATCAGTAGCAATGGGTTTCATTTTGACAGTTCAACAACAATCATTGCGTTATTTACGTTGTTGAGCAGACACATTTTTCAAACATATGGAGCAATGGATTAGCAATATGCTTCATGTTGACGACAGTGTCGCGGTCCGCCCGGCCCTTTAAACCTACTAATATTTTAATTACTTTACCTTAAGTATGTTTCACATTACAGTTGTATTGTTTATTTTTAAAATTAAATCGGAGGCCAACAAGAACGGACTGCACACGGGCGCTCTAATTGGTTGATGCGCGACTCCTTCACCCCCGCCTACCGCTGCGGCCGCCATTGCAATTAATCTAACAGTGTCAAAAAATCACGCGACGACGCCACGCATAAATGCGCTCCCGCGCATTCCGTTCTAGTTGGTTCTAGTTTGCCAAAAGTTTTCGTATTTTCCTTCTCTTCTCACCACCAACCACCACCTAACAGCTACACTTCAAAATGATTCAAATTGAGAGTAATAGTGTGTTACGCAAATAGGGTGCTGCCGTGCGATTCTGTAACCATCTCACCGTGAAAACTTGGGTGTAGTGAGTCGTCAATAGTGTTCACTATTGACGACTTAAGCTCACTTCACTTAAGTTATCACGGTGAGATTTTTCTAGAATCGACCGGCTGGTCTTAAAATGTGGGAACGATACTTATTTACCGTCCTCCAAGTCGCACATTTATGATTACAACTGGTGGTAAACACCAAGAGTCCTGACAGTTTCGTTAAATTCACTTTAGCAAGGACTTTTGTTAACTGTATACTGGGTGAAATTGAAAACATGCGAAATCGAAATGGGAGGTAGTACTCATCATTATGAACAACTTTTACCATGGGACCAAACCTGAAATTGCGAAAAAAAAAATCAGCTGTTCCCTACATTTTGACGAGTTATGCGAACATAAATGTAGGGAACAGCAGATATTTTTTTTTCGCGATTTCAGGTTTTATGTCATAGTAAAAGTTGTTCACAATGATGAGTACAATCTCTCATTTCGATTTGTCGCATGTTTTCAATTTCAACCTGTATAATTAGCTTTTAAATTTGAATGTTTTTCTTTGTGTTGCGGGCATAATGGGATTTTTCGTTGTCATGCTGGAGTCTATCTGTACTTCCCAAACGACTTTCTCTTGTGTTATATTCGAAAAATTGATTTGAAATTAGCACATGGTTTCATTTTAGTAGTAAATCATTTTGTAGTTCATTTCGAGGCTGAAGATTACTGTTCAAAATTCGGAAAACGTGCTTATTAATTTTCCTCATATTTCCAAAAGATGCACTAATACGAAATTAGTGTCGCCGATATTTTCCGCTGCTCTGAGAAAATGCAAAGAAAAATATATCAACTGCCGGTCGATTCTGTAAAAATCTCACCGTGAAATCATAAGTGAAGTGAGCACTTAATAGTGTTAATCCCTAGCGAATGACAGCTTACTCCACGCTCACTTCACCCAAGCTTTCACGGTGAGATGGTTACAGAATCGCACGGCAGTAGTAAAACTCCGAACCACACAACTACTTTTTTTTACTGACAATTTATAAAATTATAACCTCTCTTCCACAGAGCAAAACTAGAAATCCTAAAATTAGTAGAAATTGAAGCCAAAACACTCCGAGTAGACTTATTCAGTAAGAACGACTTAGTGGCGTCTCTGCAAGAAGAGTTAGCGAAAGAAAAAGATAGCAACAAACAGCTGATACAAGAGAAGAAGGCGATAGAGGAGCAGTATAAGAAGGACAGAGTGTCGTGGGAGGGAGAGAGTGAGAAACTGGAGAATGAGTTGAAGAGTATGAAGGAGCGTTATGATCTGGTGATTGAAGGTAAGTTTTTAAGACCTTTTTTTAATAAAGATGGAATAATACAAAAACTGGCTCTTCTCTTTAAAAAAACTGTTACTTATCTAGATTTTTTTTTAAACGTTGCCCCACACTAGGAATGTCTCCTGTATTGTGGGTGCGTTTACAAACATTTAAACTCACATAAACAGTTAGACCCGGAAAAACTACTAGTAGGTCATAAAAATATTTGTTCCGTGCGGGAATCGAACCCGCGACACGCTGCGCAGCAGTCAATCGTTTAACTGCGCCAACTGTGCCGTCTACTCTTTCACTGTCGACAAAGTAGACACAATAGTTAAACAATCAACCTGAACCATATGTGGTTCATGGGACAGGGAAAGGGTTAAATATAATATCACTAGCTTTTCTATCTAAATATAATATTACTAGCTTTTGTCCGCGGCTTCGCTCGCATTAATTTAAAAATTTGACAATCAATTCGCGTTGTACTCTGCTTGTTGTTTGGCCGTTGTACTCATGGGGTCAGGACGGAACATTATTCTAGGACGGTCCTATAAACAATGTTGTATGTCCGGTCTACCGACACGCTAGACTCACAAAATGTATAAGGCTTAAATAAAAAAAAGTTTCTAATATAATTCAATCATGATTCGAAAGACACGTGGCGCCATCTATTATCATAATAACGTTATTGTTGTTTTCCTCGGGAACAGCACTTTTTTCGGGATGAAAGGTACCCTATGTCCGTTTCTGTACACCTGACAACGTATATGCAAAATTTCAGGATGATCGATTCAGTGGTTTAGGCGTGAAAATGTAACAAACAAACATACTTTCGCATTTATAATTTTTTTTTTTTCAAGTTTGAACCTTATACTTTATTTCTGGAAATTAAAATAATAACTAAGCAAATAACAACTAATACCTAATTAATACTAAAAAATATACAAATATTATATACAAGTATATAACAAAAACAAAAAAAATATATAAAGAAAAAGGCAGGAGCTCATTGGGCATCAAAAAATTCGTCCGCATCGCTGTCAATGGGATAAGTGCCCAAAAGGCTGGCAGCATACCACGTTGGATGGCAATGCTGATTCTTTGGCCAAAAAATAGGTAATAAAATAAAATAAATAATAAAATAAAATATAATAAAATAAAATATAATAAAATAAATATAAAACAGTCCAATAAAACCAAAAATTAATATATAATATTAGTTAGGATTCTTTTGCAAATACATTAGATTTGGTAGAGAAACATTCACTTTTACTTTGGTATGATGAAGGGTCATACCGATGCCTCCTAAGTATAATGAGTCAACTGACATTATAGTTATTTTATAGGAGAGCGATTTGAAGGCAAATCGTTTATATTTTAATGAAATCAAATTAATTCGAAATAAAGTAAATGTTTTTTTAATAAAAATTGTAAGCTCTTCCTTTGGTATAAAATGGTTTTGCTGATTTTTGTTTTTAAATGACATTTTATGTACATGACTGGGTATACGCCGGCGGGACTCAATAGTGAAATGGTTTAACTACCAGTTATATTCATGTACGTTGTCCATCAAAATCCATCGTTTACATCAAAATCACATGAAATATGATTGTCATTTTATTAATATAATTTTACTTTTGTTTGTTTTCGGGGTTTTCTGTCTCACTTAATAATAAAATGTTGAAATTATATCACTTGACTCATTATACTAGGAAAGTACTTAGCAATGTTAACATTTGAAACCTCAACGTATACTGGACCAATGTAATTTACCGAGGTTTTTTATTAGTATTTTTTTTTGTAATACCTTACGATATGTGGGATTAATAAAAGCTAGGAAGAAGAACAAGAATCATAAACCAAAAACAACTCATTTTGAAGAATCACAATGTATTTTTCGCCATAATTAAGTAGGAATTTCTTTTTAACATAATAGCTTTACTAAAAGCTACAACGTAAACAAATCACTATTAAAAACTAAAACAGGTACTTCTCCAGTACGTCAATAAAAGTAATAAGAACTAAAAATGGTAACTTACGTTAAACAATATTAATAAAAATAATAGAAATTAATAACACAACAGTCTAGGCATTTCTAATGCTCAAAAGATATAAGGTTTAACAAATTAGAGATCAGTCAGAATCGCTGTTGTTAGCTGCATTAGAGTTCGTTGAAATCAAATTATTAAAAAATAAATGATACTCCCACGGACTAGAAAAAATCTAGTCCGTGGATACTCCTTAGGAATTACCAGTGTCTTACAAAGATCCATCAAGTCTTTGTGCTTATTTTGGTCAATAGGAATGGGTGACTGATAAGCTAAAGAAATATTACAATATCTATATCAATATTTAACTCTCTTCGATTTCGTGTAGCTTTAGGTTTCTTTACACAATCTATCCACTTGTAAGCATCATCTTGGTAACTCGTTTTATAAAACAGCCTAAATGGATATTCCGCTTTAACTGGTACTTCCGTTACTTTATTTCAAGGCATTTTTTTTTATCCATCGTTGGTAGTTGTCCAGTTGTTTATAAGTTTTAGCTTTGATTTAAAGTCTTTAATTAATTTATCCTGAATTCCTGAGACACTTCAGTAACTTTGTATGGCTTTTCGTCGGATTTGGCAAATCTAAAAGCTGTATACCATTGATCAGGCGTATAAAGCATCTTATCTTTCGTCTGTCTTTCAATTAAAGCGTGCATACTGTCGCCTTCATTTTGAGTGTGACCCACTACTAGAAAGCGATGACTAATATCTATAACAAACTGCGAACTAGCTAACATATACATCAAGTAAATTTAAAATTTTTCGCGCCCTGTTTGACTGCATTCTGTTAATAATAAGTATTAATTTAACATGTACAACTATATTATCAGACACACTAGCGACCCGGTTCGGCTTCGCACGGGTGCAATGCTGATCACTATCACTACATAGTATAAAACAAAGTCGCTTCCCGCTGTCTGTCTGTCTTTATGTATGCTTAGAACTTTAAAAATAAGCAACGGATTTTGATGCTGTTTTTTTTTAATAGATAGAGTGATTCAAGAGGAAGGTTTATATGCATATAATACATGCATAATATAGTAGAGAAACACTGATAATTTTAGAGCCATTATTTCTCTTAAAAAGTATAGGATAAAAAATGGTTATTGTGGGTTATCCCTAAGAGATAGACATATGCCATCGTGGACTTTTTTATAGACCTTTTTATGGTGTACAATACTGTAGTACATTATTTTGATCTATCGCGTAGGGTTAAGCCAGCGTTTGCAATGTAAGCGCAAAAAAATGTGTTTATTTACGACATCACATTAGAAACCTCTAAAATGTACAGTGTTTCTCTACTATATTATGCATGTATTATACATATAAACCTTCCTCTTGAATTACTCTATCTATTAAAAAAAACCGCATCAAAATCCGTTGCGTACTTTTAAAGATCTAAGCATACATAGGGACAGACAGCGGGAAGCGACTTTGTTTTATACTATGTAGTGATGATACATCCACGATATATTATATACGAATAATAGTAACTTTACGAAACAGAATTATTACCTAAAATTGCGTGCGCACTCGCCGCCATTCATCGTAATATACTGAGCCGCGCAATAAACTTGTATCAATGCGTCCCCCCTCACGCCCCGCGTACACTGGTACGATGTTATTTAAATCAGTTTACAATGTACGATTTTTACTGATGTTGAAATTGATTTTGTATACGTGAAATTATCTCGGTAATTATTGTTCTTTTTTATTTTTTTTTAACACAAACGTTAAGATCACGATTTATCATGTACGTTTATATAAAAATATAAAAATACCTAAATTTGTTAGTTGACTCAGTATACTTAGGAGGTATCGATACATTTGCCGCCATCCTTTAACCGATTAAATGTCATAATTACAGAAACATTTAAAACAACGTTCAATCAGGGATTTGTGTGGCAATAGGCCCGCATCAGGTATGATTATTATAATTAGAAATAGATAGTATAATAGAAGAACAGTATGAGAAGAATAAAGTCTCGTGAGAGGAAAAGAGTGAGAAAGAAGTGAGTGAGAAGTGAGTGAGTGTTCTGTCTTCAATATTTATAGTCTATTATTAATGTTCTGTTTCATATGATAATATACTATATTTGATTATATGTTACACTGTATTATATATGACCATATTTTATATTGTGGTATATATGATTATATATACGTACATACCTACTACACGTGGAAACTTGTAATTGGCCTTATTTTTGTATAATTTTATTACTTACTGTATCTGTTTAGCTGTAAGTTTTCCTAAAAAATAAATAAATAAATAAATAAACTGAAAATAACGAATTGAAGAGTGTGAAGGAATGGTAAGCCGTCACCTCCTTCTGCGAAGCAGTAATGCTTGCGAAGGAGGAGGCGGAACGCGTGAGGGAGAAGCAATCTTTGCGCCCTCACGCCCCTAGTCGCCACAGGAGACGCCCTGGGCGTCGGGAGTCAAGAGCTGACTCCCGGCCACCGTAGGCGCGGGCTTGCGGACGGCGAGCAATGGGCAGTTCGCCGTCTGGTAAGGACCAGGCCCGGGTCGACGGCGCGTTGTGTTCCACGCGCGCCTCAAAGAGATGTCAGCAGTAATTGACGCGGTCCGCTGGGGCCGATGCTTGCCAGGGTCGCGGGTTGTTCGAAAGAGTTACCGTGGCCCTTGGCGCAGGCAACTGAAGGAACACGGGTGGGTTTTAGTCAGTAAAAGTCTGACACGCCCTCCCGTTCTGCCCAGAGCGGGAGAAGTTATTTGATAATTTCCCACCCCAAAAAAAAAGAGTATGAAAAAAAAAGGAGCATTATGATCTGGCCATTGAAGACGAGTTTAAGGCTTATTTTCTAGATTAAAAAAAAAGATGAATAAGAGGAATTGCGGGCTTCCGCCATAAAAACTGCTAGTTATACAGCACGAGCAGTTTGTTCTCCTGCAAATACACTTGATTTATTTGTGACACTTAAAATTTTACTTTGGGACAAAGCGCCATACATTTCGGTAATCACACTAAACAGTAATATAATAAAGGCGAAAGATTGTGAGTGTGTGTGTGTATGTTTGTTACTTCTTCACGCTCAAACGGCTGGAGCAATTTAGATGAAATTTGGCACACAGATAGTTTATAACCAGGAGATTAACACATAGAATACTTTTTATCCCGATATTCCTACGGGATCGAGACTTATGCGGGTGAAACCGCAGGCGCAGCTAGTTTTCCTATAAAATTTATTTTCTAGAGCCATGTTCAGTCAAGGATTCTGTTGTATCTGTGGTTAATGGGAAATAGGCTTGCACCAGGCATGATTATCTTGTTGTCCAGTATCTGGGTTGTGGAGGTCAGATAGGCAGTCGCTTCATGTGAAATACTGGTATTCAGCTGCTCAGACTGGAAGCTGGCCAAGAAAAGGTTAGAGATTAGATAATGATGAATTACATTTCTATTTCGCCATTTTGAATTTACAAACTAATTCAGACAATTGAGAAAAACAGCCGCTTTTTAATAACATTGTTATTTTAACCTTGAACTAATTATGCTTGTTTTAAAGTATATCTCCGTGTAAGCAAAGTTTATCTTCAATGTTTTTATAATCGCTATGACTAGCCTTTGTCCGACTAATAAATTAAAGTATTGATTAAATAGATATTAAGAGCATACCAATGAAAAACGATTAACTGTCTTGTTTTAGGTTTGTAAAGAAACGTAGCTAGCTTACGGATGTAGGAAAATATTTGTGTAATTAAAAAAAAAAAATTATAAAAAAAAATATTTGTAGAAGTCACCTACAGTCCGCGCGCGAGCTCCGAGGAATGATAAGGAATGTTGACGTAATGAGGTAGAGTTGTGATTTAGTCGATATTGCACTGTCGATACTAATACATCTTGAGCCTCCGCGCGAGTGTAAATCATGAAATCATTCTATGAGGGATGTACTGAAATTAAAAAAAAAAAATGTATCATGTATGTATTTAATCACTGTGGCAATCAGAATAATCAGTACTTGAAGGATTTGATGTACTATCGTCACTCTCCTCACGCACTTCAATAATAAATGAGTTGACAACATTCTCCATCAAGCCATCCCTTTGACAGTAATGTTCCTCTAATGCTAAGACATGATTATCATATCCACACCAATCTTCTTTTGTGACATGCGTGATAGCTTTTTCGGTGATCTCCTTCAGTCTCGTCAGAGAAAAATCTGAAGTAATGTTGTGTTCCCTCACGAGCCTTTTAACTTTTGCCCATGCGAGGTCTATTGGGTTCAAGTCGCACATATAATGCGGTAATCGCATTACATCGTGACAAAACAACATAATTATAAATGCAGTACTATTTATAGTAGAAAATAACACTACCTACTATCGCAAAATTAAAAATGCCTCGATAAGCGTGTTCTCGCGTCAAGGTCGACACTAGTACTGGGAGAGTGCGGGGGATGGAGCGACGGTCGGGCGCGGCGCACACCCGCCCGCTTCCTCAGCCACCGATTCCTCGGAGCTCGCGCGCGGACTGTAGACTTTTGTATACGTATACAAGGTGTAACTTAAATAACGCACAACCTCATAAGGGGTCATTATACTCATCATTATGAACAACTTTTACTATGGGACCAAGCTTGAAATCGCGAAAAAAAAAAACAGCTATCCCCTACATTTATGTTCGCATAACTCGTCAAAATGTAGGCAACAGCTGATTTTTTTTCGCGATTTCAGGTTCGGTCCCATAGTAAAAGTTGTTCATAATGACGAGTACAATGACCCCTTATGAGGTTGTGCGTTATTTAAGTTACAGAGCTGTAACTTTAATACAAGCCCAAACATTCAACGCAGTTATTGTATTTTGTTCTTTATTCAGAGCACAGTAAGGGCTCGTGCATACTGCGCTGTGTATACGAGACGCGTAAAGCCCGCAACCGCGCCGCCACCGCCCCGCCCCGTAAAATCAAGCGAAATCAAATGGCGGCGACGCAGTGGCGTTGCCATCTACACGAGCCCTAAAGTTCTGAATACAAAACTGACATTACAGACACGGGTTTGGCGCCAGTTTTTGATATGTATGATTTTAGAGTTCGATATTCAAAAAGAAGGGCTTGATAGTTCAAAACTGGATCTAAAGATAAACCTTGTTTTGTAATAACGGCTTTAAAAGGTTTTCGAAAAAAAAAAAAAAAGAATTAAGTATGTAGATAAGAAAAATATTTCTTTTGCATAGGACAATAAATTTAAAAACAATTGCGCGTGCAGCACTTTACACGAAAGTACTGCGCACGTGTAATTTATGTGATATAAGTGAAACTTCTTAAAAAATTAAGAATAAGAGAAATTTTGTGCGAGAGACAGAGAGAGATCTTTCTTCTCTCTTATTTAACGAAATATATAATATGTGCCTAAACGTGACGCGTCCTTGAAATTTCACTCTCAATTCTCGTCCAATTATCGAAAGGTTTCACTTCAAAAAAGAAAATAAAATGAAAGTAACATTTTGACTTTGAAAGCATGACACAATAAACTCCAAAACATTTTTCATTTACGAACCTTTAATACAGTTGATAAATGTATTGATAAAACCAAACATTCTGTTAGATAACACGTTGATAAGTTATTGATAACGAAAATATTAATTACTTCCATGTTCCATCGGTTTCGATACAGCCGTGCCGGCAAATATTTTGGCGTACGCGCTAAAATAAACGTGCTGCGTATTCGTTTGAAATAAGTGAAGTTTTGTAGAGAAATAAAAGTGTTTTTTTGAGGTGTTGCGACAATGTGACGAATAATATGCATACTGTAATATTCGAGTTTTAAAGTTATTTGAAAATGTGTGTGTGTGTGTGTGTGTGTAGTAATGTTATGATATGCAGTTGCTAGGGAGTTGTTTACACTATCTCTTCAACCTAACTTAGCATAGAGTGAAGTTTTCTTTAACTTTTGACCGTAAAAATGGAAGATCAAAACTATTCAATGTAGGCGACATTGAATAGTTTTGATCTTGTTGGATTTTAATATGTTATTCATTGTGTGTTAATTTAACCGACTCCAAGAGAAGGATAACTCAGATTTTGCTGTATGTATGAGTGGGATGGCATAGCATGTGAATGGATCGTTTTTAGGGTTCCGTACCCAAAGGGTAAAACGGAACCCTATTACTAAGACTCCGCTCTCCGTCCGTCTGTCACCAGACTGTATCTCATGAACCGTGATAGTTAGACAGTTGAAATTCACATTGATGTATTTCTGTTGCCGCTATAAGAACAAATACTAAAAAACAGAATAAAATAAATATTTAAGGGGGCTCCCATACAACAGACATGATTTTTTGCCGTTTTTATAGATAATGGTACGGAACCTAAGAAACCCTTCGTGCGCGAATCCGACTCGCACTTGGCCGGTTTTTTTTAAGCAACTGTAAAAGAGTATGTAAAGATCGTAATTTTTTGGAAGGAACTGAATAACTGTAGAAGAAATGAAGATCAGATAGATGGATAGATACATCGTTTATTTGGTGCACACAAAGGATAAAGTTCAACATACAAAAGCACGATTAAATAATAACTAATTATATTAATGTTAGGAAATATCTGGAAGGTGCCAACATACAAATAAAAAACGACGGGTTGCACTCCGGGCAAAAGTGAAAACTTGAATATTAACGGTGTGCATTTTTGATATTTTGGAATGGTTAGGGAATAATTTTGCACGAATTGCTTTAATTATCAGTATAAAAGTACTATCATTTATGTGGTAGAATACAATATTTATTTATTGCGATTAACATGACAATTTATATTACATTAAAAAGTTTAAACACACACGAACATTCGCGCAAGCGCCCTGCGCCGCCTAAACGAAACAGCAGGCGCAGGCATACATTTTCGCCGCGCCGTAGAAAGAGAGGGGGATACTTCCTCTCCTACGCCGCGCCGGCTGTCTACTCTCCATCCGTCTTACGAATTTTCGATCAGGTCACCCTGACGCAAATTTAACATTTTTTACCCATTACAAAAAAAGTGTACAACGCCGCTAAAGAAGTTTTCACTTCAAAAATAGAAGAAAACAAAACATTGTGACGGCACTATTGGCTATGCCACACTTTAAAATAATGAAATAACGAACACACAAAGTGTGGTGTGCGTGTCAAGGTTGCACAAAATGGGAGTCCAGCTAAGCATGTGTCAGGCAAATATACCTGACGCTGATATTCTTCTGGATCCCTGCAGTGATACGGACGTTGAGCAGACGAGATAAATTGGTGTTGTGACAGCGTTATGTTGTGTGAATAGTTGTTTCGGATGAGATATTGTACATGTAAGAGATTTGTTTGTTAACGCGTTTGTAAATAACTTTTTTCATAAAACGTATATTTTTTTGCTGCCGGAACTGGGCCCAAATTCACAATGATCATTTAATGATTACTTAATTCGAAACCACGTCAATTCCTTAGCTAATTACGACATCTTCTAATAACGTATTCTCTATGACACAATGAACGAAATCGCGCGAAATGAACGCGAAGTTGACGTGGTTTGAACTGTCAAAATACCACCCTTGACAATCGTACGTTTGGACGTGGTAAGATTACGCGGGGAATAATAAATACCATAGACAATTGGTGCCCAGATATAAATAGTATGCATGTCACATAACTAGCTTTAAACTTGGTCACTTGCATCGGAGTGTCCAACAAATAAAAAAGTGTAAGCTATGGAATGACAATAATATCGACAATGCTAGTGTCGGAAGTGATAAGTAATGTGCCGAACAAGCACTATGAAAGTAGCAAGAATTATGACAATAATCTGGTGGAGTGGTCGCAGGAGTTTAAAAGTCGAGCGCAGTTATGGAAAGGTGCTTTGAAACATGTTTTTTTTTTTCTACTTTTTACTACACTAGTCAAAATAATTATATTAGGCCACTTTTAAACAATATCCTGTAAAGGTGTGTTCATACTATATAACATAACATGTTATAAAACATAGTTATACTATACCACATGTTTCTATAGAGAAGTTAGCAATGTTAAATAGTTTGGACGTGTTATATAAAATAAGTTTATGTGTTATATAACATAAGTTTATGTGTTATATAACATACCGCAACCTAACATCTCACCGTTAAAACGTGAAGTGAGCTGTCAATAGTGTCTATTCCAGCATCAGGCGGAATGACTGTGATGAATGTTTTCACGATGATATTTGGATTTGGAGAATAGGCTGGCAGGCTGTAACGTCGCATTTGTTCAATCGAGAATATAGATTAAACTTGCTTCTATTTCAAGAATAGCCTTTAAAAACAAATTAATACGTTTCCGTTAAAGAGAACTGCCGTGCGATTCTGTATCCATCTCACCGTGAAAACTTGGGTGAAGTGAGTCGTCAATAGTGTCAATCCCTAGCATCAGCATAACTCACAGCTCACTCTAAGCTCACTTCACCTTAGTTATCACGCTGAGATTTTTCCAGAATCGACCGGCAGCTCTAGTTTTAAGACCAAAATATAAATTGCATTATTTTCTAATATAGTTTCGCTAGCGGTGCAATTAATATAATTGTCTGTGTAGGTAATCTAAGGGTGTTTTGTTTACACACCAAAGTCGCCGGCCTGCAGGGTAATTGCGTAACACAATATCAGTAACAATGGGTTTCATTTTGACAGTTCAACAACATTCATTGCGTTATTTACGTTGTTGAGCAGACATATTTTTCGAACATATGGATCAATGGATTAGTAATAATGCTTCAAAATTATTCAAATTGAGAGTAATAGTGTGTTACGCAATTAGGGTGCTGGTTCCGGCGGTTCAACCCGCCTAGCCTCATTTGAAACAAAAAGTTGTCCAACTTGCAACGGGCGCAAACCTTCCGGCGGTTTTGGTGTGTAACCTTAATGAAACAGAAGCAGCCGCTCG
The DNA here is from genome assembly GCA_949629135.1 of Eremobia ochroleuca. Lineage (NCBI taxonomy): Eukaryota > Metazoa > Arthropoda > Insecta > Lepidoptera > Noctuidae > Eremobia > Eremobia ochroleuca. Next base: position 3,241,601 of record OX451411.1, on the reverse strand, counting down.
ATTCTGTTAGAATCTCACCGTGAGAAGTGAGAAGTGATTGACACTAATGACAGCTAACTTTAAACTCACTTCACCCGAGTTATCACGGTGAGATTTTTACAGAATAGCACTGCAGTTCTATTACTTTCTGTCTTATCCCTTCAGTCCAAGCTCAAACCCACCGGAGTCCGGCGTCAAACAGCCTGTTATGTTTCGTCGATGCGTGGGAGTTCCAGTGGCTTAGGCATCTTCTGGGCACGCTCGTTCCATCGTAGACGTCATCCATCGCTTTCCATCAGGCGTGATCGAGGTCAAGAGGGGGACCATTCAGCAATAAAAAAAAACCTTCAAGCCAGTTTTTTGTACAGACGCCAGCACATCAAGCTACTACAATATGTCAAGTGTCTATAATAGATTTTCAATTTTATTGCTAAAGTGTAAGGTTCAAAGTTGATTGGGAAAGTTTGTCAGTTTCGGGTAGCTTGATGTGTTGGCGTTTCCGACTAAGGTAAACTTCTTAATACGAAACTGACCACTAAGACAGGGCTCTTAAGTCCGTTTTTATATTAAAAACTTTAACTTCGTCGGAATAAAGTTCGAAATACAAAAACAGGCTCGTGAATTCAACCGTGGAGTAAAATAGACCTCATTTCATAATAATACCTCTTCAGTTCCCACTCTTTAACAGCTTTGACCCTAAATCGTACTTAAAAATTGTTTTCCTTCCACAGAACGTGACAAACAACACGAACAAGAGAAGAAAGCGCTGAACGCAGAGTTAGAGGCAGAGAGACAGAGTCGACAGAAGTTGTTGTCAGCCCAATATGAGTTGCAGGAAAGGATCGACTCTTTGCAGAGGTTAGTTAACGCTAGACTGGGGCGAGCTGTGCCACAACCAAGAAGGTTGCAGATAAAAGTGGAGGCAACACTCTAAATACTCAAGTGAAGACGACTGTGGTCGGATACTCTCTTTCTAAACACACACATAAGAACGAGACAGAGATATATGTTTTCTCTGTCATATTTACGTATTCAGAAAGAGAGTGTCCGACCACAGTCGTCTTCACTTGAGTATTTAGAGTGTTGTCTCCACTTTTATCTATAAGCTTCTTGGCCACAACGCAACGCATCGTAAAAAAACTTTCTCCATGACTTTCGTACATTTTCTATGAACCAACGCGCACTACGAAATGTAAATAGGATAATGGAATCATTATTACAAGCACCTAATATTATAAAAAAAAAACTAGATGAGGTCGGCGTTTCCTATCTGACTACTCTGAGAAGAAAGGCCGAAACAAACTCAGAGGTCACAGTCTCTTTTAAAGTCCAGACATAATCTTGGTCAGATCATGTGAAGACCATGTAGATTGATGTCTGAAATGGTCTTTTGAGCTTTCCTCACAGATTTGAGTCCAGTCCACTCACTGTAGCATTCGTCAGTAATCGTGTAGCTCAACTCAAAGACTTTAGCTCAACGACTGGACGAACAATACCAAAGAAGGATATTTGGCTAGGCAGCATAAAGTACTCAAAAACTGGCAGACCAACATTAAAACTAAAAGAGAAAGAAAAAAAAAAGAATGACGAACTTTTTTGTATAAAAAAGCGTTGCGCTGCGGCCCGTTGCGGCCGTACTTTGCGCTTGGGTTGACAGCGACAATACCCGGACGTTAATACAGCACATAAAGTTTTGCAAAGAGACTGTCATACAGGTATGAGTAAAAGAGATGACGCTATACAAAGCCGAGCTTTTTCTAAAACGTCATGTGTCTATATTGATGGCTGCGTTTTCGGTATTCGGTTCTCAAACTGTATTAACAGTCTTCGTTGAGTGAGATTTTGAGTTTGAGTTAGAAAAAAAATTCTTACCTACCACGTTATCTCTCTCTTGCCAGGGCCCCTTATTCCCTATGACAATCAATGATTCTTCATCACGAAACCACATCAATTCCTGAGCTAATCACGACATCTGCTAATAACGCATTCACTATGACACAATCATCGAAACCGACACAACGTACGAAATGAACGAGAACTTGGCGTGATTTGAACTATCAAAATACCACACTCGACAACCGTAAGTGGTTTGCTCGTGGTAAAATTACGCGGGGAATAATAATTGCCTTACAGATTGGGGCCCAGGTAGCGGGGTAGCGTCTAAAGTACCTACAGACTGATAACTGAACTAAATTCATAAAAATCTCTTACAGTAAACCAGCACCTAAAGAGCACAGGAGATCATTATCAGATGCCAGCGACAAATCACAACAAGAAACTACCGTTGAAGATGTAAGTTTGTATATAATTATCAGCACTTCTCTGACACTTACCTAGGTTTTTGACAGCACAATCTTAGATCAAAATCAAATCAAAAGTCATTTATTCAAACTAGACTGAGAATCAGCACTTTTCGAACGTCAAAATTACAAAAGACAGTCCCCCAAAACGCCCGCCCTTCACCGCTTCCTAGTGCTTTCGCTGGGGAGAAGTGGCGCAACAAACTCAAACATTTGATCAAGAAATCTCATGTTAACTGTTGTGTTTGTATTGTAACGGTTTAAAGTTTAAACCATGTCAAAATCACCAAATAGGCATGTATTTTCTAAATATTTCTATGCGATAGTTTTCATTGCCATATAATAGTAAAAAAATACATTCATCGCCAAAAAAGCGTACAAAAGTACTTTAAAATAAAGTTAAAAATAGCCAACCGACACGGGCACCTTAAACGCCCCTCCATTTTGATGTGACGTCATAGTTCGTAATATTGACAACGGACTGAATCGCAAACACTCCTATAAGACACATTGACATTTATTGTTGTCATAGACTTTTACAACACATTCGCTCTGACTAACGGCGTCGATCACATTCGCTCTGACTACCGGCGTCGTAAAAAAATCTTGCTCAAAATATAGTCAAAAATTTCTTGCCCAAAGAATCAGCATCGCCATAAAACGTGGCAATGCTGCCAGCCTTTTCGGCACTTTGCTGTTGACAGCGATGCGGACGAATTTTTTTGATGCCCTATGAGTCTTTTGCTTCTTTTTTCATATACATACATATATATATTATTATTTTAAATGTTAGCTTATATTATGTAAATATTATTATCTAGATTAGGGAATAATAATCAACAAAGTTAAAATAAATCAGCTTAAAAATTTAATTAGGTACTGCTGTGAAGTTTTTGTTCAAAAAGTTTATAAAAATATAAAATGCTAGCTATTCCCCGCGGTTTCACCCTCATAAGGCTCTATCCCGTAGGAATATCGGGATAAAAAGTTATTCCTGGTTATAAACTATCTGTGTGCCAAATTTCATCAAAATTGGTCCAGCCGTTTGGGCGTGAAGAGTTAAAAAACTTACAAACACACACACTCAAAAACTTTCGCCTTTATAATATTAGTGTGATTGACGGAGGCGTAATTCTGAAGTAACAACAGTTTATTAAATAAAATATTTGGCCCTCATTTGAATCACATGCATATTCCCTGTTGAGGTTGAAATTGAGTTTTTATACAAAAAAATACCTAATAAATGAAGGTAAACCTTGTTTTGTAATAAGACTAGAGGAAAGTAACCAAATATGGAATACCATTTTGTTTTTTACCGTTAAAAAAAAAACAAATTTTAAAAATCAAAAACTTTTAATCGTAATTATCAACTGACATACATTTTCGCTTTGGATAGTAACAGTCTTGTAAATTATTTATTAATTATAGGTACTATAATTTCTCCAAAACAAAATAAACACAAAGGAATGGAATAGGTACCCCAAATATGGAACAGTAAAAATGAACCTTAATTTCTATGAGATACGATAGGAACTTTGGTCAAATATAAAATGTTACTTAAACTACTTGAAATAATCACAAATCCTGGGGTGGAATTCCTCACCAGCGCAATCATTATATGCCCAGAGTTCGCACCTGAGGCATTCGATCCAGGTTTATCCTCGAGTATCGTTTTCTTACAGCAACAAAACAAAACAGCCTCACCGCGGCTATGTCACTCACTCGACTGTCGAGTTGAAACCTGTACGCGTGTATAGTGTTAGAAAGAGATAGTTGATCACTGCCTACTGCGTCTAGCTGTATTTGTTTTCGAGAAATGCGGGTATTTCACATTAGGGATACTATTCCATATTCGGTTACTTTCCTCTATACATGTTAGTTTTTGGCTCAAAACTACAAAGTAAACCTTTTTCACAGGACTATGGTTACGGTTCAGTCAGATCGGTGGAGAGTACTCGACCGGCGCTGGAGGCTGTTAATTGGTCGGCAGGCTCACACAATGGTCCAACACAACCGGTAAGTTCTCACTGTTCCGTCTAAATAAATAAATAAATAGCGGCAATCATTTTTATCCTAACATAAATTGAGGAGGGTCTTTTCAAAACGGGATATGTGCATGTTAACTCATTTTCCAGAAAGTAGAAAAAACTGATTGTAGGAAAACCTTTTAGTGCACAGAAAAATAATGATACTATACAGCGTGTAACGGAAGGGGGGTATCAACCCTGAAGGAGGTGAATGTGCTCATGAAACTCAACAACTTTCCCCAAAGAACATAGGTCGAAATATGAAAAAAAAATTTGGCCCTCCATTACAAAACTGACTACCAGCTGATTGATTTACTATGGGAGGGCCAAATTTTTTTTACAAATATAAGAAACACTGTATAATGCCTTCTATCTCATTCTCTCACACGTTAAATCCTATGGATGTATGTGTTTATCTCTTTCTACTGTCGCTTTTTCGTTTCATTGAGTATGAAATCACAACGATGCTAAAGAAGTTTTCACTTCTCAAATTGCTCTGCAATACATTTTGACCGCAAAGGTACACTTTTCTATGAGAGTTGATTTTTTTTATTTAATAACTGACGAAAAATTTCTACGTTATAATCATGTGCTGAATTACGCACCGGTTAAAAATTTATCCTGTATACAGGGTTATTTGTAAAACACCAACAACCTCTTAAGAGGTCATTGTACTCATCATTATTAACAACTTTTACTATGGGACCAAACCTGAAAACGCGAAAAAAAAATCAGCTGTTCCCTACATTTTGACGACTCGTACGAACATAAATGTAGGGAACAGCTGATTTTTTTTTCGCGATTTCCGGTTTGGTCCCATAGTAAAAGTTGTTCCTAATGATGAGTACAATGACCCCTTAAGAGGTTGTTGGTGTTTTACAAATAACCCTGTATAAAAAAAAATGTGTGGAATTTCTAAACATGGAGAATATAAATAATTATAGTTTGTTTTTGTAGGTATATCATTTATCAATCATCATAAAATTATCACACTACTGACTAGAATAAAAGAATATCATTACAATACTTACGAGAAATATCACAAAAATCCTCTTCATTGTTGGTTTTTTTAATTTAAAATTGTAAAATAAAAATAAAGTTATGAAAAGAAAATTAATTTCATTGTATAAAAGCGTAAGGTGCTCGATATTGATTGTTGTAAATATATAATTAGTAGTTATTTGTAAACGTAGAGTTAGTATAGAAATATGATAAAAAAATATGATTGACATGTAAAAGTGGTCTTACAAACCTACTTACAGAAAATAAATCATTTATCATTTAGGTAGCGGATGCGGGTCTGGTACTTCGCATGAGGAACAGGATATCAGCACTTCAGAGCGAACTGTCGAGGACACAGAAGAGATCTACTGACCTTGAGGAGAGAATTATGAGTAAGACATATCTGGTTTTTGTTTACTATAACTTATTGGTCGCGACGCCCCCGTTAGGGCATTAGGGCTTCGCCCCCTGGACGCAGATAGCCAAACGGCGGCCCACTAACAATTGTTACTATAACAGTATTTATTTTTTTATTATTTATTTATTTATTAAAATATCCCTTACAACTATCATTATAGGTATCCCTAATGCGATAGTGCGGTCTTAAAATTATTATTTTTTTACAATATAAAAACTATGAAAAGATAAAATAGTTAAAAAATATATAAAACTAGTAAAACTTATAATAACATCTAATAATAATCTTAGCTTAGCCTAATCCACACTGTAACATAAAATAAACAACAGTATTTTTGCGAATTCACCGAAATAGAACGTAAAAACATCGATCTTGACGTGCAGATCGTTAATAATCCGAATTATTTTTATATCTCACGAAGCGACGCGCGCTTTACGTGTGGTAACCAAGTGTACAGACACGTAAATGAAAAGGCTCGGCAGATGGTGATGATCTGTTACTAATAATCACTGATTTTATTATTTTCTCCACCAGACCGCCACTCATCGCCACCCACAAACCCGAACATAGATCGCTACAAACTAGAAGAGCTGGAAATTGAGAACAAGAAGTTACGAGAACACCTGGAGAGGCTTCGAGCTGCTGGAGACACCATGCTCGTCTCCAAGGAAGTTATAGGTATTTATTTTCACTATTGTGTCCACTTACAGAAATAAATTAATATCGTGCTTATACAGTTGAATGCCATAATTACAGAAACAATTAAAAAGCTATTGTGTCTCCCTTGGATCCATGTTTCGGCATAGGAAGGGTTAAACTTACCCGGCGTTTCGACCCGAAATGTAAAGCTCCGAGGTTTCTTCAGTAATATAGACCTGAAGATAAATTACTGAGAAAATAACATAATTTCATTTAAAGAAACATGAGACAAAGCAACGTTGTTGTAGCGTCACTAGCTCCGCTAAGAGGAATAGTGTTCTGTGGTCACTAGACGTTATTTCAACGCCAATGTCAGCAGGTTTTCTTATGAATGCAATATATTTTTGCTATTGTCTTATACAAGGTGTAACTTAAATAACGCACAACCTCTTAAGAGGTCATTGTACTCATCATTATGAACAATTTTTACTATTGGACCAAACCCGAAAACACGAAAAAAAAATCAGCTGTTCCCTACATTTTGACGAGTTTTGCGAACATTAATGTAGGGAACAGCTGATTTTTTTTTCGCGATTTCAGGTTTGGTCCCATAGTAAAAGTTGTTCATAATGATGAGTACAATGACCCCTTAAGAGGTTGTGCGTTATTTAAGTTACACCTTGTATATTACTTATTTAAATCGCATAATATTAGGATTGGTCTAATCCAAATATTAAAAAAAAAAAACTTTTTATAAAAAAAAAACAACCGACTTCCAAAAAAAAAAACAAACACTACATAATGAAAAATAATTTTAATTTCGGAAGTCGGTGTCGTTGGTCTTAAAACCTGATCCTAAGTTAAAAGTATGTACCTTTTATCTTCTAGAACAAATGAACGTGATGCAGAAGGAACTAGACAGGAGAAGAGACGAGTGCGTACAACTGAAGAGTGTTCTGACCAACCAGGTATGTTGTACAACTATTTTTTATTTTTGCATTTAAAAATAGCCTACCAGTATCGGGAACAGGGTCCTAGCTCCCAGCGGCCGACCGCTTTCTGAATTAAGCCCTTGATTTAACTAACTTACGAGCACCTAAGAGCTTCTGCAGTACGGTGTCTGAATTTCCACCCAGTTAATGGCACGAGGAGTTAGGTTGCGTTTCCACAGAAGCGGAGCTGGGCGAAGCGGAGCAGAGACGTGCAGGAATCGACTAATCACAATGGTTGAAATCCTCATCGCGTCACTCGTCTCGTCTGTGATTGGACGATTCCTATACGTCTCCGCTACACTCCGCCCAGCTCCGCTTCTGTGGAAACGCATACTTAATTGATCCATATTAAATGGGGCTTATGTAAATACTGGGTGATTTTTTTTTACAGTCTCCAAATTTTTACGGGGTGTTCTACCCATGAATATGAACAACATTCACTATGGGACCAACTTCAAAATCACGAAGTAAAAAAATCAGCTGTTGAATACAAAAGTTCAATACATACTTGACTAAAATGAATGAAAAAATTAAAATTCACTGTAAAATAAAATAAATAAAATGATGAGTACAATGACCCCTTAAAAGGTTGTGCGTTATTTACGTTACACCTTGTATAAGTGTTTTTACAAAATTCAAGCTATGTTTATATACGTCACATTAGACGGACTTATCTTAAAAGTATTCGGGCTGTCACTCTCATTTGTGATAAGGCGTTGATATCATAACTGAGCTGTTTGTTCATGTCACAGAAATATCCGTATATACAATGTGACGTTTGTCTGTTCGTGCGGTTATAATAACTCGAGAACGATTTTTCCGATTAATGTAATTTTTCTTTTGATTCCTATTTATGTTATTTCGGTGTTTCTTCACACAGTAGTTAGACAAGAAACACTGAACTCGTAAAATTAAAAAAAAAAAAAAATGGCCTGTTAAAGAATCATTTCTCATATTTTGTTGGAATACCTCGTTGGTCTAGTCGTCGCGAACGCGACTGTCGAACAAAAAATCTTGGGTTCGATTCCCAGTTCAGGCAAAGTTTTATTAGGTTTTACCATTATTAGCAGTTTCTCAGTAGCTGCCTGGAGTCTGATTTTGTGCCCGGGACATGGCATCAGCTGTATCTATAACATGGGATTTATAACTACCGAAATGTGGATGTGGTACACTTCTCTCTATGCACTTCTGCTTACAACTTCGGAAGATATAGGCGTAATGTTATGTTAACCACTATGTCATTAGAAGTACGGAGAGAAGAACGGAAAATCGAAAAACAATCGAGAAAATGCAATTTAACTTTTAGGCGATTATAAAATATTCTAAATTAAGAAGCAAAACCGAATAAAAATATTAGTATGAAACCTAAATATTTTACCTTTTCGTAACATCATGTATTTGTTGTGGATCAAATCTGACACATTTCCTTTTAACAAGCGGAAATACAAAGCGCTGTGTTTATTTTGAAATAATGTCATAATTTCATTTTTATTAAGACACTGGCCAGAAATAAAGTATCCGTTTTCACGATATTTGTTCTCTTGAAGACTAAAATGAATACGTATACATATAAAGTATACTTTGAAATTGTTTTTTTTTAATAAGAGTTTGATAGATTTTTGTTGATGATCCGTGTGTGCTTACATAATATGAATTGTAAGGAAAATAAATACTACAGTGAAGTGAGGGTTGCTTTTTAGTGAATTTATTTTAAAATGATCTTGCTTAGTTCAATAAGTGATTTGTGCTTTGTGGTAAATAGTGCCAATATGACACTTTCTTACTTCAATAAGTCTTTCTGCAGCCAAGAAGCTTATAGATAAACTAGCGGCCCGCCCCGGCTTCGCACGGGTGCAATGCTGATCACTACATAGTGTAAAACACAGTCGCTTTCCGCTGTCTGTCTGTCTCCATGCATGCTTAGATCTTTAAAACTGCGCAACGGATTTTGATGCGGTTTTCTTTAATAGATAGAGTGAGTCAAGAGGAAGGTTTATATGTATAATACATGCATAATATAGTAGAGAAAGACTGATAATTTTAGAGGATGGTAGATGTGGAGGCAACACTCTAAATACCTAAGTGAAGACGACTGTGGTCGGACACTCTCTTTTTAAATACATACATAAAAACGAGACTGTGATATGTGTTTTCTGTGTCTTATGTATTTAGAAAGAAAAAATGTCTTACCACAGTCTTCTTCACTTGAGTATTTAGAGTGTAGCCTCCACTTTTTTATCTATAAGCTTCTTGTCTGGAACCTATGTTTAAGCTATCAAAGTTGACGTAGGTGTCATTAAGTGATATTTAAAGTGACTAGTGTCTAAAGAGAAACTACATACATATCAGATATATTTAAAAATAGGAAAAGAATTTGCCTGAAACGATGTGACGGATAAGTTAAGTGAGCATATCTAGAGTTGACAATACCGGACATTAGTGTTGTTTAAAGTGACAAGTGTCAGAATGGCACTACCGTTGACTGGGGTGAGAATATCAAAACAACTGTATATAGACCAGCCAGTACATAGAAGTAATTACTATTATTGTCAGAAAGAGGTTCAGGTGAGGTTCATTTGTCGTAAACTTGCTAAAGGGGGTGAGATTCATGTGTTTATAGTGATTTGTGGTGCAAGCGGACTTTTATATACAACGTGTAACGTTAATTGCGCAAAACCTCAGACACCACAACTGATTTTTAATTCAATTGACCTATTTCAGAGAGAAAATAAGTCATTAAAAATTGTAAAGGTTTTATGTGCTGTTTTAGTTTTACTGGTCATTCTGATCGTTTCTTGCGTCTGCAACGACGCTTTATCGAGGGAGGAGTCGTCACCGGGCCGCTGCGCCGCGCTGACATTGGCTTACTTGACCTATTCATAAATAGACACGGCAAAAATGTGACCAATATTAAAAAGTGGTTCAATTAATTCTGCTCGTTGTTCTGATCAAACTATTTTCAGGTTTTGCGCATTTAACGTTATACACGTTGTATTTATTTGAAAGCCTGAACTTTAAATGGGTACTTAGTTGGGTCAGCTGAACCCCCGGCAACGCCAACTGGCATAGTGACCTAAACCTATTTTCAGCATTATTTCGTTAGTAATAAAGTCGAGATTGTCTTCTCTAAAATAAATATATTTTTCTTATTGCAACGCAGAAACCGTGGTTCCAAGCTCTGAAAAACGTTGTGAGTAATAGAAAGGATTGTAGTGATCAATGTTTTTTAATCAAATGCTTGCATTAGATGTTTTTTAGTTAACCATTGTATTTATTTGTTTAACCATTTTGTGTTAAAATAGAACGTTAAAAACTTTTTTATAAAAAAAACAACCGACTTCCAAAAAACACTACAAAATAACACAAGAAAAATAACTTTCATTTTGGAAGTCGGTGTCGTTGGTTTCGCGTTGTCGTTTTTTGACAGCGACTTCCAAAATTAAAGTTATTTTTCTCTTTGTAGTGTTTTTTTGGAAGTCGGTTGTTTTTTTTTATTTTTATAAAAAAGTTTTTATTTTTCACTTTTTAGTTACACCTACCCAAAACAAATTCATATAACACTACTTGCTATATAAATATCAGTGACAAAAGTTGCATCTACGTTTATAGGGTACAGACGTGATGTTATGTTGTGCGATTGCGTAAACGATGCATACATATGCGATAGCAGCAGTCGCGGTTGTTTTACTGGTATTTATTGAAGAGTTCCGTTGTCTGTCTCCAAAACTCATCACCAGATCTTTACGAAATTTAAATGGGACCATTTCGGAATAAACCTCTATGGAACAAAAAAGAATTTTGTAAATCTGTCCACATATTATGGAGTTATGCCCGAACATACATAAAAAAAATATATATACAAACATCCGAATTGATAAACTCTTCCTTTTTGAAGTCGGTTAAAAACTAAAACCTATGACAAAAACGCCTAAAAAAAGCGTAAACAAAACCTCGTAACAAAATAACGTCGGCCGAGGTCGGGTAAAAAGGGGTTCAAAATATGTTTCATAAAAAGTGGGTCACATATTTATAACTACACAAGAATTTCTGCGTCCTAATTGCGTAACAAACTATCGATCTCGATCTGAATAATTTTGAAGAATATTTCTAATCCATTGCTTCATATGTTCGAAAAACGTGTCTGCTCAACAAAGTAAATATCGCAATGAATGTTGTTGAACTGTCAAAATGAAACCCATTGCTATTGATAGTGTGTTACGCAATTACCCTACTGGAAATCGTTAGGAGCTGATTTTATCAAAGTCAGATTTTATCAGTGGAATAAAATTGACGTCTGACAGTTCTAGTATGTAAAAACTGTCATTGTCAAAGATTCAACATTTTTTCTAAATATAAGACTTATTCTACGATTTCCATTATTCGACGATTTTCTTCTCATTATTCGACTTATTCTCTTAGTGTTGAGTTTAATAAACCGCTGTTTTTTTCCGAAATCATGATATCATCCTGAGTCACTGAGGTCATTATAACGGACAAATTATCGTATGTCATAAAGTCCTGTCATTTCATAGTCATCATATAGTCATTTGTAATAACCGGACGTACTTCCTAACACAATATTAGTTTTTCGTTTAAAAATCGGCGCTGCTACACCTGATTTAGTCAACCAATGAGAATTCAAATGTTGATTAATGTTGTATAATCTCAGGACTTGGGCCCATTTTGTCCGTTATTAAGGACAACCGGTCTTTCCGACATCTTGAGATATAAATATGGCGGACTCGGGAGGTTATAGTAAAATAAAATATAAAAAGTAATATATGTTTATTTCTGTAAATTAAAATAATAAGTAAGCAAATAACAACTAATACCTAATTAACACTAAAAAATATACATATATTATATACAAGTATGTAACAAACAAAAAAAATATAAAGAAAAAGGCAGGAGCTCATTGGGCATCAAAAAATTCGTCCGCATCGCTGTCAATGGGATAAGTGCCCAAAAGGCTGGCAGCATTACCACGTTGGATGGCAATACTGATCCTTTGAGCTAAAAATAGGCCAGCCCTCTGGTCACGTGAAGAGTCAAATACAACGTGTAACATTAAATGCGCAAAACCTCAGACACCCCAACTGATTTTTAATTCAATTGACCTATTTCAGAGAAAAAATAAGTCATTAAAAAAATTGTAAAGGTTTTATGTGCTGTTTTAGTTTTACTGGCCGTTCTGATCGTTTCTTGCGTCTGCGACGACGTTTTACCGAGGGTGGGGTCGTCACCGGGCCGCTGCGCCGCGCTGACATTGGCTTGCTTGACCTATTAATAAATAGACACGGCAACGTTTTTAATGAAGATTTTTTGAAAAATGTGACCTATATTAAAAAGTGGTTCAATTAATTCTGCTCGTTATTCTGATCAAACTATTTTCAGGTTTTGCGCATTTAACGTGACACGTTGTATATTTTTTATTTTCCATTATTATTGTTGACTTTTTTTATTTTTCCATGCCATCTGTTGCTGTCATTGCATGGTACATAATTTTATTTTTTACGAATGTAGATAGCAAAAAGTACATGTTACTTCTGCTTATTATGGGCTATAAATACTAATTATTACTAACTTTTTTAGATTAGACTCCCTAGAAATATAATTTAGTTTTGTTATTAATCAAACTCTAACCGTCTTATCAACTAAACGAGTTCTAACTTAAGACCTGGCCTAGTTATTGTATTTTGAACTTTATTCTGTCAACTGTAAAGTTCTTAATGCAAATTTGACAATTTTGACTCGATTTTAACGTCAGGTTTTGTAATAAGAACTTTAACTTTGTCGATGTATTTTGAAATAAAAAAATGTCCTTAAGGTTAAAACTTGGGTGTAAAGATAAACCTTGTTTGTGATAAGGCCGTAACTGTCTCATTACAAAACGAGTTCTAACTTTGGTACAAGCTTTCTATCCTTTCAGCCAGTTTTTGTAATTCAAACCTTATTACAACAGAGATAAAGTTCTTAATACAAAATTGTCAACTTCGACTCAGAATTAAAATTTGTTTTTGTATTAAGAATTTTATATCGGTGTCGTTAAAAATGGTTCGATGATTTAAACCTGGGTCTAAACATAATAATAATGGTCTCTTGTTCACAAACTAATTTCTATTTCATTTAGAAAAGGACAGAAGATTAATTTTAGTTTAGTCCTGTCAAATTAATCAGCGCCTGACATTACTCCATACAAGTTTAGACGTGATTAAAACTTGCCTACTTAAATTACGTCAGTTTACGTCAGGTGCTGATTAATTTGACAGGACTAAACTAAAATTAATCTTCTCTCCTTTTCTTAATGAAATAGAAAGAAAAAGATGCACTGAACTTAAATTTAGTTTAGTTAGTGTACAACAGAATCGGCGCCAATGCCAATGATAACAACATAATGAATAATAATGGTTGTAATAAGACCGCAATAATCCAACTTGGGAATAATAACAATAATTAATATCACGCCATTTTAAAACAAGCATTATGCTCAAAGTAGTTTACTAAATAACCTACTAAAATAAAACGTCCTATAAACTTACATTCAACTTTGAATTCTATTCCAACAGACGGTGAACTTAAAGTCGCTCGCCACATCAAACTACGGCTCGGACGTCGATATTATTAACGAGGATGGTGAATTGGCGACGGCTTATGAAGCTCAGAAGGGAATCAACAGGTAATTTGAACCAAGAGAGAATTCATTCTGTAATTAATAAATTAACATGTTAACCGAGCGGTACGTATAAACAAGTCAAACGTAAACAATAGCGTGTACGGGTAGGACATGAATACGTCCTTGAAATACTGGATGATTTTTTTTACAGGGTATTCTACTCATAAATATATGAATAACTTTCACTATGGGACCAACTCTGAAATCACGAAAAAAACAACTGTTTAATACAAAAGTTCAATACCTACTTGACCAAAATGTATGAAACAGCAGATTTTTTTTCGTGATCTCTGATGATTTTGTTTATTATATATTTTACTTTATAACAAGCGCAATAAAGTGCAAAATTATACCAACGAGTATGCAGACATCGTTTTCCCTGTACTTGAATTATACCAGGTTAATAACAGTCTTCATTTTATCAACAGGCAACTACAAGAAGAATTGATAGCAGAGAAGAAATTCTATTCAGAACACATATCGAAATCAAAATCGGAGATTGAGAAGCTAAGAGAAGAGAATGAGAAATATCAAAAGTGAGTACAGTTTTATTTATTTGTTTTTTGTAAATAATATTTTTTAAATTATTATTATCAATATAATATTTTTTATATTATTAAATACATTGATTTTTATCTGCACATACTTAAACTCTTATTATTTTCTTTATTTAATTATTTATGTACAGACGCCAGCACACCAAGCTACCCGGAACTGTCAAATTTCACCAATCAACTTTGAACCTTATGCTTTAGCGATAAAGTTGAAAATCTATTAAAGAAATTTGACAGATTGTAGTAGCTTGATGTGCTGGCGGCTGTACATATATATTATATTTTTAAATAAAAAAATAGTAGCCAACCGTTATCGTATACAGGGTCCAAGCTACTTGGCGGTCAGGGCTCCAGAGAGAGGAACCTCCTAACAATGCGAGCCGTGTCCACAATATTTATTACTATTGCTATGATTAATTAATAGTTTAGGAATAATTTCGAACTCAAGCGCAGCTCATTTCGAGACCTAAGATACGTTTGAATCAGTCAAAATTGTAGCGGACATAATCTTAACTAGTTGAATGCGTTCAACCGGTATATTCTGTAAAAAAAACTCATCGTGAAAATAGGGTTAGGTGTAGAGAGCTTATAGTGAGCTGACATTCAACCTGCATGTCGATTCTGTCAATATCTCACCGTGAAAACTTGCGTGGACTGAGCTGTCAGTGTCATCCCACTGATGCTAGGGATTGACCAAGCAAACATTTACAATTTTTTATGCTAATTCTATTGATCATTTTATATAATTTCAAAGCTAGTATTTTAGCTGCCTGAACATCGGTATTTAAGGACTAGTCTATGAAAAAAAAAATGAAAAAAAAAAACAACATTGAGATTCTGACTGAGGTTCTGGTTTGCTATTTTGTTTTAAAACCCCACAAAATAGTAATGTTTTGCTAAATAAAATACTAGCTTTGAATTCATATAAAATGATTAATAGAATTAACATAAAAAATATTATTAAAATCTCAATTATGACTGTAAATTTATGCTTGGTCAATCCTTAGTATCAGGTGGGATGACACTGACAGTTCACTCCACGCTCACTTAAAACCTAAATTTTCACAGTGAAATTTTTACAAAATACTGTCCGCGCGCGAGCTCCGAGGAATGATAAGGAATGTTGATGTAATGAGCTAGAGTTGTGATTTAATACATCTTGAGCCTCCGCGCGAGTGTACTTCATGAAATCATTTTATGAGGGTATTATGTACTTGAAATAAAAAAAATGATGAAAATAAACTCTCCTCACGCACTTCAATAATAAATGAGTCGACAACATTCTCCATTAAGCCATCCCTTTGACAGTAATGTTCCTCTAATGCTAAAACATGTTTATCATATCCACACCAATCTTTTTTTGTGACATGCGTGATAGCTTTTTCAGTGATCTCCTTCAGTCTTGTCAGAGAAAAATCTGAAGTAATGTTGTGTTCCCTCACGAGTCTTTTAATTTTTGCCCATGCGAGCTCTATTGGGTTCAAGTCGTACATATAAGGCGGTAATCGCATTGCATCGTGACACAAAACAACATAATTATAACTAGTACTATTTATAGTAGAAAATAACACTACCTACTATCGCAAAATTAAAAATGACTCGATAAGCGTGTTTTCGCGTCAAGGTCGACACTAGTACTGGGAGAGTGCGGGGGATGGAGCGACGGTCGGGCGCGACGCACACCCGCCCGCTTCCTCAGCCACCGATTCCTCGGAGCTCGCGCGCGGACTGTAGTTAGGCAGAATCGCGCCTTTAGCCATAGCTTAGTGGGCTTGCACGCGTCAGCGGCAGAGACAACTGCAGCCGTTGAGAACGTGCCGCTCGTGTATTTGAGTTCGGAGCTCAAATACACGAGCGGCATGTTGTCCTCGGCTCCAGTTGCCTCTGACATGACGCGTCTCCCTCGTGTGTATGAGCACTTAGGCTTTAACCCTTTATAGGGCAGAAGATCCTGGTTTGTATGTTAAAAATAAAACACTGGGATATTAAAAGTAATATTTATTTAAATTTTTATGGTACTTTGCATTTGACACACTGGTTTGCTCTTTTTTTTCAAGAGCTTTACGACTGCATTTGTCTAAGCCGCGAAGATTCAAAATGTATTTTGTCCAATATACTGGATGCATTTTTTCAGGCTCCAAATTTTTACAGGGTGTTCTACTCATGAATATGAACAACTTTCACTATGGGACCAACTCTGAGATCACGAAAAAAAAAATCAACCGTTTCATACATCTTGGTCAAGTAGGTATTGAACTTTTGTATTAAACAGCTGATTTTGTTTTCGTAATTTCAGAGTTGGTCCCATAGTGAAAGTTGTTCAGATATATGAGTAGAACAGCCTGTAAAAATTTGGAGCCTGTAAAAATAGCATCCAGTATGGACAGAGCCACAGAAAGGGTTAAACGTTGCATTATGTCGTATTATAGTCAGTCAGTGCATGGTCGTGTCAACCAAAGTACCTGCCATCAAATCTCTTCACCACCCTTGGTTGACTGGTAGAGAATGCCTAAGGCATTAAGTCCGCCTTTCTACCTTTTGTGCGAAAAGTTTAAATGAACAAATAAAACCACTATCTAGGTAACATCATTGTAGTTTCATTCCCAACTATGTATGCTTCGGGGGACCCCTCAGTTTAATCATCAAAATCCATTAACCATATACCTTGATTTTCATTCATTGCCACTTTCACGACTTTCAACTTTAGCGTCAAATAGTCTAAGTTGATTTTTGAGTGACCATTTTGACCAATACATTTTGTTTGCAATGGATTTTGAACTTTGTACTATTTGATATTAGGTATGTTTTTCCAAAACTTGAGAATTATCTATGGTCCCGAATTAAAGTTTAGTTATAACACATCTACATTTCAGCGGGGAAGATTATACATGTGGAAATATCCAGGTGGAATTCCGAAGACATTGTTCTAACGTCTCGAAGAAGTACATGACATATACTTGCACACAAGTTATCGTACATCTAACACTGACAGTATTAAAAATGATATGTTTTTAGTATAGAATTTGTTAATTTGACCTTTCATGATGATGCTTAAGTTTAAAGAATATATTTTTGATTTTTATGTTATTCAAATAAATGTATTTTTGTCATTAAGTTGTCATTTTGCACTTCATTCTCATCCGAATTGTTTTATCATCCTCATTTATACAGGACGTTAAGTTAAACGAGGGACATACTTTATGGGAGTGTAGTACTCATGAAAATTATCGACTTTTACGATGAAACCAACATGAAAAAAAATCTCGTAAACGTAACACCCTGTATAATACAATAATACTCTGTGTCTGCCAGCCTCAAGCTTATCACAAGTCAGGAATTAGATTAGATGTTGTTTTTTCCGTTAATCAATAACAACAGGTAACTTGAGGTTTGCGGGTTAGAGACATCATCAGGCGTACAGAAATCAGCGGGGTAACTGTGTAACACACTATCAGTAGCAAATGCTTTTATTTTGACAGTTAAACAACATTCATTGCGTTGTTGAGCAGACATATTATTATCATTTCGGCAGGCCTGTTGGTCTAGTGGTCAGTGGCCCTGACTACTACACGCAAGGTCGTGGGTTCGATTCCCACCCAGGACAAATGTTTGTGTGATGAGCACGATCATTTGTTCTTTGTCTGGGTGTAATTTATCTATAATATGTATGTATTTAGAAATATATATGTATGTTTATCAGTTGTCTAGTACTCATAGCACAAGCTCTGCTTAGTTTGGGACTAGATGGCGTTGTGTGAAAGTTGTGGAATATTATTATTATATTTTTCGACCGTATAAAACAATGGATTAGCAATAATATCCTTCAAAATCATTCAGATTGTGATCGGTAATGTGTTACGCATTTAGAGTGC
This sequence comes from Eremobia ochroleuca, assembly GCA_949629135.1. Taxonomy (NCBI): domain Eukaryota; kingdom Metazoa; phylum Arthropoda; class Insecta; order Lepidoptera; family Noctuidae; genus Eremobia; species Eremobia ochroleuca. Next base: position 3,223,145 of record OX451411.1, on the reverse strand, counting down.
ATGGTATTAGTCTGTTTCTTAAGGTTGTCATAAGAGGTACATATTCAGGCTACTACAGTCAAATATTCACTACGGGACGAATGTTCCTCGACACGTGTTGCGCGACGTCGCACAGAGACTTATTCGACTCGTTGATGACCGTATAAGAAAGTTTCATGAATAGTTAAAAATATGCTTTCATGTTCAAGAAGGCTTTATTATGAAACTCAATGAGGCACAAGAAATATGTAATGTAGAGGAATACTCTGAGTGTGTCCGTGAGTGACCTTCAATTTGCGCTCAAATTCTAGGAGTGCGTTCTACAGTTGTAGAACGCGCGCCTACTGGAGTGTTTGTTGTCTCCACATTGTATACAGGGTCAAATGAAATTTGCTAGCGAAACTCCGCACGCGTGATGGGTACCGATATCTAAATATGGTGAAACAAAAAATTAATTTGATGGTTTTCATTATGGAGTAATCGCCAGCAGTTAGTCACTTGAAATCATCATCATCATCTGCCTAGCCTTTTCCCAAGTATGTTGGGGTCGTCTTCCAGTCTAACCGGATGCATCTGAATACCAGTATTTACATGGAGCGACTGCCTATCTGACCTCCACAACCCAGTTACTGGGTAATACGATACCCCTTGGCAAGACTGGTTGTCAGACTTTCGGGCTTCTGACGACCCGTAACGATTGTCAAAGATCGAAAGTATAGTCACTTGAAATATCAATTAAAAAAAAACAGTTTTTTTGTGTAAACTTCACGTACGTGTTGAATATCGATATCTAAACACGATAAAACAAAAGAGAACAGATTTTCCCAACACAAAATTCAAGTAACAAAACTACTAGCGGTCGCTGACCCACAATAAAAGACATCAAATCATTTTATTTTATCGTGTTTAGATATAGGTACCCATTCTTCAGAGTTTCGCCAGCTAATTTAATTTGACCTTGGATGAGAAAAATCATAGAGATTGGAGGTGTGATAAGGAAAGAAGATCCTTCGACTGTATACAGAATAGGAAGTAAGATAATATTTTGAAAAGATAAGCAACTATAAAAATATTATTGTCTTTTCTAACTTTTCTTGAGAGGATGCCATTACTTATGGCTTTATTTTACAAAATTATATAAATTTTGTAGTGTAGACCTAACAACACAATTCTGTAAATTCAAAACATACTAACATATTATTTAAAAAAATAGTAGTCGCTCTTCTCTATAGAAAACTACACCTTGAAATGGGATATTTTCTTCATCACTCTTGACTTCCAAAATCTACAAAGTTTAACTACTGGCGGAACTTCACAGATGTAGCTATTAGGTCATCATCATCTGCCTAGCCTTTTCCCCAACTATGTTGAGGTCGGCTTCCAGTCTAACCGGATGCACCTGAATACCAGTATTTTACATGGAGCGTCTGCCTATCTGACCTCCACAACCCATTTGTTGGGTAATACAATACCCCTTGGTAAGACTGGTTGTCAGATTTTCGGGCTACTGATGACCCGTAACGACTGTCAAAGATGCACGAATGACAGAAAAGAAATTCTAACCCTCATAATTTCTGTGAACTTTCGCCAGACAATTTAATTTGACTTTTTATTAATAGTTTAATTACAATAATATTAGTTTAAAATTATTACTAAGTTCTTATTATATTGAATACTTAAACATAGTTTGTTGTTGTAGGTTACTCAGTTCAGATTTGAGCGCTGAACCCAAGAACAAGACTCAAGAGTTTGCGCAGAATGAGATCATCAGGCTGGCAGCTGAGAGCTTGGCGTTACAGGTAAATCTACACTAATATTATAAAGAGGAAAGATTTGATTGTTTGTTTGTATTGAATAGGCTCCGAAACTACTGGACCGATTTGAAAAATTGTTTTACCTTTAGAAGCCGACATTATCCCTGATGAACATAGGCTACTTTTTACCGCGAAAAATGCTTTATTCCTACGGGAAAACGGGTAATAGAATTATCCTTTCGTACTTTACTTTTTCACATAACTTCTAAACGGCTGAATCGATTGGGTTGAAATTTTGTATGTGTATTTCCATGGTTTCACAGACACGAATGTATTAAGCCTACCTAATCTATCTTTCTATACATATATAAATAAACCAATTACATTAACCACATTATTTAAGCAACATATTTTTAAACGGCGGGAATTCCGAATCGGATGCTAATATAAAATAAAAAAGAAAGGTTGGCTGGCAGGAACATCGACGCGCAAACTGTTACCATCAATTCAGCACATAATTCTAGACTAAGACTACGTAGCGTAGAAACTTCGCTTTCACGCTAAAACGACTGAACGGATTTCGTTGAAATTTGGTACTAAACTGGTAGCCAAATGGGTACACCACGATGATTAGGACATAGGATGTCTTTTATCCCGATATTCCAACGGGATCGAGTGGCGAAACCGCGGGGCGTCACTAGTAACAAATAAATATCGATTCCTATTTCTCCAGGAACGAGTGGACAAACTGTCGGAAAGCTGTCGTCGGTACAAGAATCAAATACGACTGCTGGTTAACAAGCTGAAGGAATGCGGAATCGAAGATGTCAACGATATACTCGACAATAATGGTAATACAATTTTCTCTATTTCCAAATAGTATTAAATTTTAGGTTCGTGTATCTGTGTGCGAATTCAGATGAGGACTTGAAGTAGCTACGTGTAAGCTACGCTTGCCGCGGTTGGTCTGTGGATGGGTGACCATCTTTACATACCGCGACCCCTCCGTGCCTCGGAAAGCACGTTAAGCCGTTGGTCCCGGCTGTCATTCGTAAATCTTTGACAGTCGTTACGGGTAGTCAGAAGACCGAAAGTCTGACAACCAGTCTTACCTACGGGTATCGTATTACCCAGTAACTGGGTTGTGGAGGTCATATAGGCAGTCGCTCTATGTAAAATACTGGTATTCAGCTGCATCCGGTTAGACTGGAAGCTGACCCCAACATAGTTGGGAAAAGGCTTGGCAGAGGATGATGAGGTTTTGATGAATATAATAACTGACATCAAGCAATGGACAAAATTGTCAACATTTCATATGCTTGAGTACGGGACTTATGACTACGTCGTATCACAGATTACTAAATAGTTACTACCAGATACTTCACTCAGTAGAAAATTTTCAATACCTACTGCTATAATAGCCTACTACGTCGCGTCGCCAACCGCTGCATGCGAAAATGTGCCTATGTACGAATGAATTTAACGATTAAAATTGAACAACGTGCGTGCGCTTCGCTTGCGAAAACCGCATTGAATTTGGTCCGCAAACGGCCCGAGACCGCTCGGCCGGGCGGTAGGTAATTATAGCGCGCAAGTACATGGAGTGACGGAGGCCTGGTCGTATGTGTATACAGGGTGAAATTGAAAACATGCGACAAATCGAAATGGGAGATTGTACTCATCATTATGAACAACTTTTACCATGGGACCAAACCTGAAATTGCGAAAAAAAAATCAGCTGTTCCCTACATTTTGACGAGTTATGCAAACATAAATGTAGGGAACAGCTGATGTTTTTTCCGCGATTTCAGGTTTTGTCTCATAGTAAAAGTTGTTCACAATGATGAGTACAATCTCTCATTTCGATTTGTCGCATGTTTTCAATTTCAAACTGTATTTTGTCTTTTTTTTATACATATGTAACGTGCGTTTTGTTTGTGCAGAATAAACAAATTTTCTTTCTTCTCTTTCTAATTGTTTATCTGTTTTTCGCCACAGACTCAACAGCCCCGCCGAACGCGTCAATGACGCTAGAAATGGCGGCGGTGACACGCAAGAAGGAGCGCGAGTACCTCGGCATGTTCGAGTACAAAATACAGGACGAAGGACTTATCATAAAAAAACTTATCTCCGGTAAGTTTTTGTAATATATGTAAATAAAATGGGAATTGGTTATTTCGCCATTCTGTTATGAACTTGTATACATTCTTGTTAAGGAATATCTATGGAGAAAATAGTTTTCTCTTAATATCTTTTGTAATAAGAAAAAAATTGTTTCATCCAAAGGTTGCCTTTAAAACATCGCTCTTAGCGATAAGACCGCAAATTGTGTCACCCTTTGTATATTTTCTATATTTATGTCTGTAATTTATATGGTGTACATAATCAAGAGTATTCTATTCTATTCTAGTCTATGTATATCAACCGAAATTCTACTTTACTCCCACAGACTTAAAGCCCAAAACTGCAGTGACTCTCCTTCCTGGTCTGCCCGCATACATTCTCTTTATGATGCTTCGACATATGGACCACGTGGATGATGAACCTAAGATGCATCAACTCATGAAAGCAGTCCGGACAGCCGTCAAGAAAACGCTGAAGAAACGCGCTGAAAGTGTCGAGTATAACGCGTTATGGCTCGCTAACATGCTGAGGTAAGTTTAAAAAAAATATACAACGTGTAACGTTAAATGCGCAAAACCTCAGACACCCCAACTGATTTTTAATTCAATTGACCTATTTCAGAGAGAAAATAAGCCATTAAAAGAATTGTAAAGGTTTTATGTGCTGTTTTAGTTTTACTGGCCATTCTGATCGTTTCTTGCGTCTGTGACGACGCTTTATTGAGGAAGGAGTCGTCACCGGGCCGCTGCGCCGCGGGGACATTGGCTTGCTTGACCTATAAATAAATAGACACCGCAACGTTTATAATGAAGATTTTTTGAAAATGTGACTTATATTAAAAAGTGATTAAATTAATTCTGCTCGTTATTCTGATCAAACTATTTCCAGGTTTTGCGCATTTAACGTCACGTTGTATACAGCATGCTTTTTTTTACTGTCTCCAAATTTTTACAGGGTGTTCCACCCATGAATATGAATAACTTTCACTAGGGGACCAACTCTGAGATCACGAAAAAAAAAACCAGCTGTTTCCTACATTTTGGTCAAGTAGGTATTGAACTTTTCTATGAAACAGTTGATTTTGTTTTCGTGATTTCAGAGTTGGTCCCATAGCGAAAGTTGTTCATATTCATGGGTAGAACAGCCTGTAAAACATTTGGAGTCTGAAAAAAAATCATCCAGTATATATCTATAACTTTCGGAAGTGCTTTAGATTTGAGTTTGAAAATAATGTTCTTGGCCCTTGTTTTTACAATTTATTAAGTTTTTCATGTCTCGATTTTGTGGGACTTCAAATACACACACAATCGCGAGATTGATTTTTAATCACCGAAGTTTTACGACAGGTAGATACCAAAATGTCTTACTTCAATCTAATCGGTTGGGAAATGCCAAAAATATGCGTTAATATACCTGAAAACATCGTCTTCTGTCTGGTCCCCGGGTCGGTCAAAATGGAGTTTTAAGGAAACTTCATCGGAGACGAAATCTGAGTTGGGATTTGTGACCAATTGACGGCAATAGTCAATAATTATTAAAATGTGAGAGATTAGTCCACCTTGCCTACTCCTTCAGAGCAGTGGCGTGCCTAGAGGTTAAACTTAGGGCAAGCCAACATACTTAAAAAAAAAAAAACTAAGTACCTACCTACCGTATCGCCTGTCAAAGTTGTGCCTACCGACTGATTCGTTTTATTTCTTACTAATATTCTAATTTCATAATAATTGTAAGTTTTTGCTATTAGCAATGCACCATTTTTTTCTTATATAAATTAAATACTCAAAGTATTGGTAATCCTTTACAAAATCGCAACTTTTTCATTTTCAAGTTATCAGTTTCGTTTAAAATATGATAAGACGTATAAGAGCCATCTATTAACATTATTGGCACAACAGAGCTCGAGTTAGTTCATATTTCACTCACAGTCGCTATACGCAAAATATTACAATCGGGCCACTAGATGGCATACAAGTTATTGATTGATTTCTAACTACACATTGTTTACGATGTTGATAATATTATTTTATAATTACTCACAATGTGAACAGCCATAACTCTTCATTCTTCGCTTCTTTATCACAGACAGATGACAAACAGCATGCACACGGAAGGCATGGTAAAAATTGCTAGACAGTTTTAAAATTTACCTTCAGTAGCTTTGATAAAAGCCGTTTTTTGTCAATTCATTAGAGAACATGATCCTGGCGCCTCCTTTAATTTTTACAATTAATTAAGCGGACATTACAAAATATAAAAATTATGTATTCTAACTCAAAACGGCGTAATCAATCGGCGTAAAAAGTTGGTGAACGTTGTTTTTCTATTGCAATTTGCGATAATTCGGAAAGCCGTTCTTGTTCATGAGTACTTATTTCTTAATTAAATATGTGTGAATACGTATTAAACATGAAAAAGCACGACAACTTGTCGCAGGAATGGTCACAATTAAATGAGCTTCTTTAAAAGTTCCGGAAAGGCACCCTGAAGGCAATTTTCGACTAAAATGCCTATTACGTAATTTAGATTTCTGAGAAATACTCAAAAAGTAGGTTTAGGTGAAGTAATGAGATTATATTCGCCTGTAAAACTTGAAAGTATTTACCTTTCCGAGTAACGATTGCACATACTTTAATCCATAACAAGGCACATTTGCATGCGTTTCCGAATTCATTTTAATGTCAAGAAACTTTTTAATCACTTCAAAACAAAGATAATCACCGCAAAACTAATCAAAACACTAAAATTCACAGAAAATATCAAAGCAAAAAATGCACCAGTAACCGCTCGAAACGAACTTGAACTAATTTGAAATTGTATCATAATATTCCATAGATCGAGCTTTGCGCAGCGACACGCTCATTCATACTATTTACACACACACGCTTCGCTATACGTTCCATTCATAAAAAATCAAAAGCCAGGCCACCAGGTCAATCACCCGGTCACCAGGGAGAGTGGAACCGGCGAGAGATGTCGTGCGGTGTCCCACAGGGATCGGTCCTGGGGCCGCATCTGTGGGACATCGGGTACGACTGGGTGCTGCGCGCCGACCTCCCAAGCGGCGTCAGTGTAGTTTGCTACGCTGACGACACGCTTGTCCTGGCGCAGGGGAGGTCGCACCAGGCGGCGGCTGAATTAGTGACACGCGGGGTTGCGACAGTCGTTGAGACGATCCGGCAACTGGGACTCGAGGTGGCCCTGCACAAGTCCGCGGCCATGTGTTTTCATGGTCCTCGGAACGCGCCACCATCGGGTTCCCAAATAACGGTGGGAGGGGTTCACATCGGCGTCGAGTCGACGATGAAGTACCTGGGACTCGTCCTCGACAGCCGGTGGAACTTCGTGGAGCATTTTCGACGTTTGGCTCCCAGACTAGAGCGGGCCGGGGCTGCCTTGAAGCGGCTCATGCCCAATCTAGGGGGTCCAAACGCCTCCTGCCGGAGGCTCTACGCAGGGGTCGTGCGGTCTATGGCCCTTTACGGGGCACCGGTGTGGGCGCGTTCTTTGAGGCGGCGACCAGCCCGCCGGTTGAACGCGTCCCAGAGGGTCATGGCCGTCCGGCTAGTCCGGGGATACCGCACGGTCTCCGGTGAGGCGGCGAGCCTCCTTGCCGGATTACCGCCATGGGATCTGGAGGCAAAAGTCCTCGCCCAAATATGGGAGTGGCGCGAGGAGGAAAAACGCCGGGGCGTTACTCCGCTGCCGCGAGAAATCACGGCACAGCGGACAGAGCTCCGGCGGGATCTCATGGCGACATGGAGAGCGCGTCTGTCGCAACCCCGTGCTGGGCACGCCACAATTGCGGCGGTAAGTCCCCTCTTTGAGGAGTGGCTAGAGAGGCGCCACGGCGTCCTCACCTTCCGCCTGACGCAAGTCCTCACCGGACACGGCTCCTTCGGGAGGTTCTTGTTCCGTATAAGGCGGGAGGAAACGCCCGGGTGTCACCATTGTGTGGATCGCCCGGAGGACACGGTGGAGCACACGGTGGAGGTCTGCCCGGCTTGGGCGGAGCACCGCCGCGTCCTCACGGCGGCGATCTCTCGCGTCCGGCCCTGGTCCAGGCCATGGTACGGAGCGAGAGTGCATGGGAAGCCGTCACCTCCTTCTGCGAAGCAGTAATGCTTGCGAAGGAGGAGGCGGAACGCGTGAGGGAGAGGCAATCTTTGCGCCCTCACGCCCCTAGTCGCCACAGGAGACGCCCTGGGCGTCGGGAGTCAAGAGCTGACTCCCGGCCACCGTAGGCGCGGGCTTGCGGACGGTGAGCAATGGGCAGTTCGCCGTCCGGTAAGGACCAGGCCCGGGTCGACGGCGCGTTGTGTTCCACGCGCGCCTCAAAGAGATGTCAGCAGTAACTGACGGGGTCCGCTAGGGCCGATGCTTGCCAGGGTCGCGGGTTGTTCGAAAGAGGTACCGTGGCCCTTGGCACAAGCAACTGAAGGAACACGGGTGGGTTTTAGTCAGTAAAAGTCTGACACACCCTCCCGCTTCGCCCAGAGCGGGAGAAGTTATTTGATAATTTCCCACCCAAAAAAAAAAAAAAAAAAAGGCTTAAAAATCAGTACAATTTGGAAAATAAGTACATACTGATGTTATCAACAACGTGAACAATTTCTATGCAAATAGTGAGAGGTCCAGAAGCCTCATAAGAAGCCAGCTCGTGCGAGCGAGACGGGACGATGTTTATTGTTGCGTTCTCGCAATAGCGGCATTGGAGAGGTTTGGCAACGGTGCGCGTGATTAGAACTGCGCGGAATTTAAATTATTATTCTTTGAGTATGTAAACCTGGCAACCTTGCATTGCATCGTACGTATAGCGGGCAGCCGGGCCGCGCAGATTATTTTTTATTATTCTTATCAATTCTTGCGACACGATTGAGTTGGATAATTTTACAAGTTTACTTGTGTATTTTTTTTTTATTTTTTTTTTTATTGTTAGGCTTACGTTTGACTGAAAGCCGGGCTTTTCGGCTTTAATGAAAGGAACGCCCCTGCTTCAGAGTATAAAAGCGTGATATTACACATATATAAAAGCGTACACTGCCCTACGGGTGCAGTACAACAACGCGCTTAGAACGATGTTGCGGCTGCCCCGCCACTGTAGTGCTTCACGTATGTTTGCGGAGGCGCGCATCGATTGCTTTTGCGCTACTCTGCGCAAGCGGTGCGCGTCAATGCTGAGCAGGGTGCGGGCTTGTCGCAACAGTGTTTTATCAATGATAGCCAGTACCAGTAGACTTGACTGTCTGTACGTGGGTCGATGTATTAATGCTCACATTAGTATTGATACCTCGACTCATGGGTAGCGTTGAAAAAAGCAGGAAAAATTCCCGTTTCTTTCCAATTCCGTTGTTTTTTTCAATGTTTCATTCGAAAGTTTCAAGAAAATTTGTCAATATATATTTCATGTTTTTTTTCAATAAAACCGAAAAAAACCGAAAAATATAAGTGAAACGGGAAACTTTCATGTTTTTTTTATTCAAATCCGTTCTTACTATATTTCACTTAAGATATTCTATGCTTTATCTCTTTCCATAATAATACATACTAATAAAATGGAGGGTAGAATGACTTTTCAAAACATCAAGCGAAACATTTGAAAGAATCCTGTTTCTTTCCAAAGGATACCTTCCGTCAATTTTTCTATGTAACATGCGAAAAAAACGGAAAAAAACCACAATTTGTTTTTTTTCGTGAAAAAAACAAATTGTTATTTTCGGCATTTTCAACGCTACTCATGGGTCAGGCAGGGGCCGAGTATATTAAGGTTGTTTTACTAACACTAGTTATAAGTTTTTATACTACTAACAAATTGGATCCTGGTTATTTGAAATAAAAAGCTTTGAATTTGAATATGTATCTATCTATGTATTGTATAGTAATTTCCTAGCTATCTATCCCGTATGTTGCATCTACCATATTTTGTCTCTGCATCACCCTAAGGTTGACTGGTAGAAAATGCCTCAGGCATTAAGTCCGCCTTTGTACAGTACTTTTTTTACTTGTGCATAAAGTTTTATTAAATAAATAAATATTTTTATCTGTTATTTTCTTCTTACAGACTCCTAAACAACTTACGGCAATACAGCGGCGACACGATCTACCAATCAGCGAACACGCCTCGTCAGAACCAGCAGTGTCTGCGGATCTTCGACCTGTCGGAGTACCGGCAGGTCCTAAGCGATATCGCCGTGTGGATATACCAGGGTAAGGAAGCTTTCATCTTCATCATCAGCTGGCTGAAAGACGTCCACTACTGGACATAGGTTTTGTCCAAGCGTCGCTTCAACGTTCGATCCAGTTTTTCTCGCATCCAGCGGATGTCCACGACCTTTACATTCAAAATCAAAATCAAAAGTCATTTATTCAAACTAGGCTGAGAATCAGCACTTTTCGAACTTCAAAATTACAAAAGACAGTCCCCCAAAACCCCCGCCCTTCACCACTTCCTAGTGCTTTCGCTGGGGAGAAGAAGTGGCGCAACAAACTCCCCAGCAGGTCTCCCCATTAGGTTTTGAACGTACGGGAGTTGGCCATCTGATCATCGGTCCACCAACCGCCAAGGCAAAAAACTGATTAGGAGTCTTTAACTTCGGAGTCGGAGACTTTGGAAGTTAGTCAAGTCAAGGATAAGTAGGTCGAAATTTATAGGCGACTAGCTTTTAAACGCGGCTTCGTTCTCGTGGCCTACCCCATAGGCATACCCAGCATTTTTAGGGTTCCGTAGCTCGAAAGAAAAAAACGCAACCCTTATAGGATCACTTTGTTGTCCGTCCGTCCGTTTGTCTGTCTGTCTGTCTGTCAAGACCCTTTTTCTCAGGAACGCGTGGAGGTATCAAGCTGGAATTTATATCAAATACTCAGGTCTACTGTTCCTTGGAGCTGTGAAAAAATCAAACTTCTAAGCCAACGCAATCAAAAGATACAACCGTTTATGCCGCAAATTTCCGCAAATATTCAACACTCGCAACGGAATCAAAACCTACAGGGTACTTCCCGTGAACTCAGCATCTTGAAATTTGGTACGAAGCAACTTCTTATAGCACAGATAAAGGAAAAATTGCGAAAACCGTAAATTTGTAGTTACGTCCCTACAAATTTGTACGGAACTCTCACGCGATTCAGGGATCGGATTTCAGGTTTGGTCCCATAGTAAAAGTTGTTCATAATGATGAGTACCTCTTAAGAGGTTGTTGGTGTTTTACAAATAACCCTGTATATACTCTATGAATATTAGTATTATTATACAGGGTGAAA